>JACBFG010000037.1:412148-458754 GCA_013435955.1 Diaporthe sp. HANT25 | reverse complement strand
ATATGCCGCCCCGGGGGGGGGGGGGCGGTGATTGTCGACGTCTCCAGCTATCGCAGGCGCCGGCTAGGTTGAGTTCTTGTAATCCAGAATTGCTGCTCCTTGAGGAAACCCAACTCGCTCCTGTGGCCCAACGAGGCACTATTGAGACCAAATATCTATGATTCCAGCTCGAATAGATTGTCTGGCCCAACTCCTAGTGACTATTACAACACTTGACTTTGAAGCTCCTAGAACAGCTGGCATGGACATGTCCAAAGCTAACTATCAAGGGCAGTTGAAGAGTAACCCGGTGCACTCCTCTGCACTTTTCTGATTCTACTGGCGGATTTGTCATTCTCTCCACCATCCAACGCACATGAAAGTTTACCACTTTCTATCTCAGGACCCTCACTAGGCCGACATGTGCTCATATCGCCAGCGAAAAGGGGGCTTCAAACACGACATGGCGTTGTCTCTTATTCAATAAGGACTCGGCTTCATCCTGCTGGGACGCAATGGCGACAATCTTGCTACAGTCATCACGATCTTGCATGGAACGGTTGCCCTGCCCACGCCGATGATGGAGTCCGCGGCACAGTGACAGCTCCCACAGATCGGGATCGATATGCCAAAACAGTAGTACTCGGCCCGCAGACGGCGATGCCGGACGAGACATCACACGTCACTCGGGAGGCCCTCTTCAAGCCCAACCTGAACGTTTCCATCCCGGTAAACAACGTTGGCTCCGTCCCCATCTCGCACCCACTATACAAGATAGTATGAATTGGCCACGTACACTGCTGCTGATATCGACAATGCGGCTCATCAAGTCATTGCAACCAGCTTGCTCAAAGCCAACGTTGGCGATAAAGAGTCCAAGAGTTCCGTGCTCATTATGAACCTCATTCATGAGCCTTCCTGTTTCCAAATGTATCCCAGCGAAATGGAAAATGAGGCATTGTGCTTTAGGTTTGCACGAATGCCAGGTAAACTCCTCGCCCTGCCTTCCAAGATTATCTCGCACGCTTCAAGAGAGCAACGGTGGCCGAGAACACCACCATGGGGGATCGATTATGGCGAGAAGTATTTCGAAATTTTGAAACTGTCGCTGCCTTTCTTGCATCAGTGCCGAATGGTGGTGTGCAAAGTGCAGATCGGCAGAAAAGGGGACTGGTTGGTTAAGGAGTCGTTGAGAGACCAGCCTACAGGAAGGTCACAGCCTAGGCAGACAAACTATGACGGGCTTAGAAATGACTGGCTCGAATCGCAGGAGTGAGTTTGATCCGTTGTGCCAACATCCGGCATTCATGGTACTGCGTTCTGTCGGAGATTACTCGAGGAAATGTCGAGCAGTAAGTACTTCAAAGCCGGGCTCAAGTACCCAGGCAGCATAGATATTTTCAGAATGCCCTTCCTTCCAGATGTCTGGCCATCTTAACGGCTCGGATCTTTGGAAACACTTCAATCCCTTCCCTTTAGTAGCTGTGTATGGAATCTGAATACTATAATATAGGCCGAATACGCACCGATTCTACCGATGTGCAAGAAACATAATGATCACACTGTCTGCTATGTTAAGCCTCGCTCTTCCGTCTATGTCGGATGCATTTGGCGGCTCCCACTGTCGGATTGCCAGTGCCTCCATCACGATCATCACATCAGCCCGTCGACTGCCAGGTCTTCTCGCTTTTTAAATGTCTCATGTTTCGTCTTGATAACCCTAAGTTCAGGAAAGGCACTTGCTTGTTGATATGAGCTGATGTGAGCATATATTGCAAATATGTGTGGAAAGTTCAAGCTGCATTTCCAGGTGACGTAATGGTTACCGGCACGGAAGACTCCTGCTGCCACTAGCGCTAGATGCTCATGCCCACCCTGCCCGCTGAAACCTTTGCATCACCATCCACTCGACCATGGCCTTTGGGCCTTCTCGCCCTCGAACGACACAGTTCTCCACTTGTGTGCTTTTTGTCGTCGATGCTGGGCCCTTGACCTGTGTCTCAACCCGACCTGGACCGCTTCTGACGCACCTATCTGGAGTCGGCTTCATGCGTCTGGCACAACCGCATACACGCAGCAGTCAGCATTGATCCATCGCCGTCGCAACTGTGCAGCAACGGTGCGACACCGTGCCGAGGCTGTGTGACCCTGGCCCAGGCAGCTTCCCCATACAGCACACTCAATCGCGACGAGCCGAACGACGCGAAAGACCCTCGCTGAAATCCAGCTCAGCAGCCACCCTCGGCGGATACCGCACTGAGCAGAGACAGCCTCGGCCACTGCCTTGTTCGCCCCCTCGACGCAGCTGCAGGGCAGACAGCTGGGCAAGCTGGCTCCCTTTAGGCCTTTCCGACGCTTGTTCGGCCAGCCCCATCCTCACCACAGGCAGAGCCTGCTGCGATACCTCATCCCTCACGCCGCACGCGAACGATACCGTGAGAGCCTGCTCAACTTCCGCCTCGACACCCTCCCGTACTACAAGCACCGCCTGCAGTCGCGCATCTATCGCTACATCCTCGGTCGCCAACAGCGTCGGCTCTCCAAGACTCGCTGGGTCGACCATCTCACCAGGGCTGCGCAGAACAGCCGCCGCCTGCTCTTTGGACCGCAGCCTGGTCCCGCGCGGCAGGGTCATCACCAGCATCGGCATCGAAAGACCCTGGGCTGGCGGGGGAATGCGCTCGGCAGGACAATAGACCCAGGTGACAAGACCAGAGGTGGCAACATGGCCCAGTCGGGCAGTGGGGGTAGCGGCTACGGATACAGCTACGGTTACGGCTATGGTGGCAGCGATTCCGGCCAGTACGCCGACAGGGAGCCTGGCGCCCGGCGCAAGAAGCTCGCCGGCTTTGCCAAGAGTGTCTATCAGGCCGGCGTGGCCACAGCGTCCGAAATCCGCAACCAGTACGACAACACCAGGATACGTGGCGTCGTCGATGTCGACGACTCGACCTACAAGGTGTCCATCCCCGGCTCGTTCCCCGATGTTTCTATTATCAGCAAAGGGGATGAGCAGATGGTCCTGTTCCCCTCGTACGCCGCCAGGCATGTCCGCCAATTCAGAGACGACGATAGGCAGCCATCGGCGCACGTCGAGGGCGAGCGGAGGGAGGCCGACCTCAGCGAGGAGGACTACTGGCGCAACGAATGGGCGAGGATGGAGGACAAGAAGGCCGTGGTGGACGTTGATGTGCGTGGGTGGGTGTATGCGCCACACAAGGGGCCAATGACGAGGAAGAACAGGGTCCTCATCGGGCTTGCACGAAGGCTCAGCGGAGTGCCGCAGCAGACCCACCAGCCGTCCGGGCAGTCCGAGTCTCTCAGGACGGGCTATGAGGCACGCGAGGACGCCAGGGAGCAGCAGAAGATCGACAAGGAGGCCGAAATGATCGAGCGGCGTGGCCAGGCCGAGAAGGAGGCTGCTGTCAAGGGAGGGTACAGCGAGACCCCCAGGGAGGAAGACTCGGAAGGCGAGGGCCCAGGCACTTCACTCCGGAGTCGGAGCGCAAGCGGGAGCGCAACGCCCATGTCCGGGGCCTCATCTCCGAGGCTCTCTGCGCGGCCTGCCACCAATAGCGGCGCCCCCGTCGAGTTGACCGAAGCCGAGCTGGCCGTGGCCAACGCCAATCTGATGGCTCGGCTAGGTCCATTCCTAACAACGCCCCTGGTCGAGCTCCCTGTGACGCTGTTCTTCTACAACAACGACCAGTCCGTGTCCAGGACGGTCATGACCAACGACGCCGGTCACTTCTATATCAGGGCAGCCCTGGACTTCGTGCCCACCCACGTCCGCGTGTTGGCGAACGAGAAGCTGTCGGCAGTCGAGCCTGTCGATATCATCGGCGACGACGGCGTCAGCCTCATCAGCGACATCGATGACACCATAAAGAAGTCTAGCATCTCCATGGGCGCTCGGGAGATCTTTCGAAACACCTTCATTCGCGACCTCAAAGACCTCACGGTCGCCGGCGTCAGAGAATGGTACGGCGAGCTTCACAAGATGGGCGTGCGGTTTCACTACTGCTCCAACAGCCCCTGGCAGCTCTTCCCGGTCATTGCCACCTTCTTCGGCCTGGCCGGCCTCCCTCCCGGTTCACTTCATCTGAAGCAGTACAGCGGCATGCTCCAGGGCATCTTCGAGCCTGTCGCCGAGAGGAAGAAAGGAACATTGGAAAAGATCCTTCGTGACTTCCCCAGGCGGAGGTTCATACTCGTCGGTGACAGCGGCGAGGCCGATCTTGAAGTATATACTGATCTAGCGCTTGCGAATCCTGGCCGGATTCTTGCTATATTCATCCGCGACGTCACATCTCCAGAGCAGACCGGGTACTTTGACTCTGCCTTCAACGGCCCTGCCTTAGGAGGCCCGCCGAGTAGACTACAGCCAGTTAATGCGCACTCGAGACAAGACTCCGGGAGCGACCATCCTGACCGGAGGCCAGCCCTGCCATCGAGAACTGCTACTACGGCCGCGAGACAAGAAGCGTCGGCCGAGGAAGATTTGATCGACTTCTCAGACGAGCCCCAGAACATGACTGCGAAGGAAGAGTATAATCTGGACAAGTCAAGGGGTGTCCCCTCGTCGTCGGCCGCTTCTCAGGACCAAACACCGCGCAAGAAGCCCCCTCCTCCACGGCCGAGCAAGCCCGCTGCTCTAAGGAGCGAATCCTCGGGCTCGCTCAAAGCCGAAACGCCTGTAAATCATGGCGGGTCGGCCACCATGGGCAAGAAGCCAGCTCCATCCCAAACTCGGAACGCTACTGCGCACCCCCTTGCACAAACCCAGAATTCGTCGGCTCAGTCCTTGGGAAAGAGCCCAACCCTACCTCCCAGGAAACCAAGCAATGGGAGTAATAGTAATGCGAGCTCTATAAAATCCAACAACAACTCCTCTAACGCTCCATCGCCTCCCGCTTCATACCCTGCATCATCAAGCAAGCAACCGCCGCCGCCACCGCCACCACGACGCCGCGGTACCCCGTCTTTGATCAATTCCAGCCCCAGGCAACGGGCCCTCAGGCGTGCCACGTCCAACTCAGACATTGACAGCCTCAGTCTGGAATCATCCGCCGCAATGTCTACACCCAGACCTGACCCACCGAATCGGACTGGGACCGCCTCCACGTTCGACTCTATCCTGGGGTCCACCACAGGACACACTATGCAACAAGGCGGCCAGAATTTGCCAGTCAACAAGAAGCTAGAACTGTGGCTGAGGAGGTTAGAAAGGGCGCACGAAACACTGGAGAGGGAAGGCGTTAGACTGTATACTTGGCGCAAGGGAGAAGACGTTGTGTCAGAGGCAGTGGGAATCGTCAAGGAAGCCACCAAGAACACCAAAGGGACGGATAATGCCCGGAGATAGATGGGCACCGGTGTTCCCCTTAGCAAACCAGCCTTCGAGGCGTCAATTCTGCGTGGAAGAATTATGCGGCATAAGCATGGCGTTGGCAGGTGTTACAATACAAGCATGGATTACAATACAAGCATGGATACCACAGAGGACTACCACTTCGCATAAAACAGATGCACCCGTGCTTGCTTGCTGCAGGGTGCTTAATATCATCCGCAGTCCCGCCTGTATAGAGTGTGACCTCATGGGCCCCTTTTCTCAAGTTCCACGGGAGATCGGCAACCATACTTTGGCTAAGTTATCTTACATCATAAGAGTTGCCGGATTTGATGCACACTAGTCGCCGTTCCCCTCTCCACATGGTTAACTACTGCCGTAGGTAGTAGAGCTTGCCTGGTTGATGGCTTCGCCGGATGACTCACCCACGAACCAAGGTGTCGCAGACATTTGCGACACAACCTGGCGCAACGTCGGTTGTAGAGCAGATCCCAGATTCCCGGCTCGGCGCCCACTTTGCTGAAGCAGAGAAGCGTTTTCGTCAACCGGAAATATTACTTCCTTCCTTTCATCTGCACACACGTACTCAGTCATCATCGCTCTGGTCAATTAGCAGCATGGACTCCCAGTCTCTCCTTGAAGCCATCAAGGCCGATGCTGAGGCGCATGTTAAGTTCCTGCAGCGCCTTGTCCAGGCTGCCTCCCCAAACCCACCAGGCGACACCCGTGCTGCGGCCGCTGTGATCCGCGACTACCTCTCATCGCAGCACAACATCCAGAGTCATATCATTGCCCCGGGAGGAGAGCGTATGCCCAACGTGGTAGCCGAGTTTTCCTGTGGTGTGGAGCAAGGTCCGAGACTGGCCATGAATGGACACCTGGATGTGTTTCCCGCTGGAGATGGGAAGGACTGGGAACGCAGCCCGTGGTCCGGAGATATTGTCGATGGGAGACTGTTCGGCAGGGGCACGGTGGATATGAAAGCAGGGACGGCGGCTAGCGTGATAGCGTTTGCGTACCTGCACCGCCACAGAGAGCATTTAAGGGGCAGTGTTGCACTTTGTGCTGTCAGCGATGAGGAGACGGGCGGCAGGTTCGGGACAAAATGGTTGCTGGGTCATGACGAGAACGGCAACGAGTTGGCAGACGGGGAGAAAAGCAAATGGGCAGCCGATGTGGTCATCAATGCCGAGCCTGGTGGATTGAACACGATTCGCTTTGCGGAAAAGGGGACGCTGAGGCTGACCTTTACTGTTGACACGGGTCCAGGAGCCCACGGAGCCTTTACGCACTTGAGCAAAAGTGCAACGAGGATCGCCGCCCAGTTGATTTCTGACTTGGCTGTCGTGGAGGCGATTGTGCCTGACCTGGACCCGGCGCTCAAGGTATACTTAGAGAGGAAGGACGTGAGAGACGCCATTGACAAGTGTATGGGGGAGGGAGCGGCTGATATTGCCACGAAGTGCACACTTAATATCGGCACACTTCACGGCGGTCTCAAGGTCAACATGATCCCCGGACACTGTGTCTTCGAGGCAGATATCAGAATGCCCTTGGGCCTCCAGGCCGATCATGTCATGACAGTAATCCACCAGGTCCTGGGAAAACATCCAGAGGCCAAGGTCGACATTCAAACAGCTGCCAGTAACCCGGCCGCCGCGTGCGCACACGACCACCCAATGGTAGACATTTTGGCACGGCATGCGCAGAATGTTACAGGCCAGAAGCCGTTGGCAATACCGAGCATGGGAGGGACGGACTGTAAATTTTATCGCTACCACGGCATTCCGGCATACATTTTTGGTGTACCACCGGATACCATGGGTGCCAAGGACGAGAGGGTTTTGATCAAAGACTTCCTGGCTGTCGTCGAGACACACGTCCTTGCAAGCTGGGAGTATCTTGGTGGCTCAGTATAATGCAGACGATGTCTCCTTTACATTGACCATTAGGCAGAGCCAAAGGAACACAAGATGATACCAAATTTTTGCTTGGCTTGGTAGAGCTCTGTTCAACCGTTCGTGGCCCGCAATGTGTGTGATAAATACCTGCACGTATCACAATGTATACCTAGATACGGAAGACCAATAGCAGTATTACTTTGTTTGCAAAGAGAGTGCTCCTCATTTCACTCAAATTGAACGGTCTCTGTAGATCAGTTCACATACTGTGGCCCGCTGTGTAGTGCTTTTGTTGTAAATGTCATTCGTGATACGGGTTCTATCAGAGCGACTATCAAATACAAAGTAATAAAAAAGAAAGGAAAAATAAGAAAAGTCTTTTAGAATGTGTCTACACTGTACAGGATTACTCTCCTACCATACTACAGATTACAAAAGCTTCCAGTCACCAAATATACAGCAGCCACTCCAATAAATAGCCCACACGTTATTAGTCTGCAATGCAAAAATTACCACTCTAAGCCGCCATAGACTTTTCGGATTCCTCATGGTTCCCATGACGGATGGGATGGCTCTTGTCAACCCAGAGGACTTTGGTTTAACTCGGTTGCATGCAGGCATGAGCTGAAAGTCTGAGCAGGACACTCCCCACTCGGCGAACTGAACAGTCAATGATTTTGTTCGTTCTCTGCGTAATGTCCGTAGCATTGGACGGCCTGTCGCATTGGCAGGGTTCGCTACACCTGCGCCATGCACACCATCCCGCGGACTTCCGGCCTTCTACCTGGGATACTTACATTACGCGTCGCACGACTTAGTCAACTTCCCAATGAGGGAGGTCTGCCAGATGTAGGAGCTCTGTATTTCAAGTGTCATCTGAGCATTTCTGGGCAGCGCTTGGCGAAATCGCTTGTTCAACTGGGCCGGCTGTCGTTGGCAGTGCGGAGTCTGGGCGCGTTTATATGTATGCAGGCACGTCGGCGAAACCAGCCAACCAGGATCAGGCGATCGACGGCCCGCCGGCAGACGCTGGGCCACTCTCAAGTGCATATTCGCGAAACGGGCGTAATTACTTAGATGCCCCAGGGCTTATCTGAACGGGCTCATGCCAAGGCGGTCTGGGCGAACCAAGAGCAAGATAAAGCAGCCACAATGCTTCTCTATCTATCCAGGTGAGGTAGGATGATTGTTCTGGTGACCCTTCAGGCCTCCATCCCCGCAACCTCGTTCCTGACATGCAGCCATGCTAGTCTCCATGCCGAACGACCGCCGAACGCGCCTTGACATCGCCAAGCACTCAAAAGCTACAGAGCTACTCGAAAGATACGCGAATGCAGCTAAGCGATAGGTGGTCCTTGCTGCGCCCGTCACCACGTACAGTTACTACCCAGTCATGGTCGCGGTGGTACTCGGCCCATGATATGAGAAAGGAAGGTCGGGAGGCTTGCCGCGCAATCTCGAAAGATGGGTGATGGGAGAGACTAGGTTGGCGAGTGTTTTGCAGATAGGGCGCGGCCATGTATACGTTGCATAGCTGAACACACCTGACCCATGGTGGCCAACTTGAAATGTCTTCGAGTATTAAATTAGACAGGCTCTGTCCTTTGGCTGTGGAAATGATCGTCGCATAGCCATCGTCACCTTCTTCGGTATAACATCCGCTGTTTAAGCACAGTTCGACCTTTTGTGCCATTAATTTCTTCGCTCGAACAGGGACATTATGTTGTTCAAAGCCGTCATTCTCGCCGCCTTCACGGCTTCCCACGCTGTCGCGCAGCGCGCGTGTGGTTCCCCTGAGCCCACAGAGGAGGAAATTGCCATCGCAAAGTCATTCTATCAGATTGAAAAGGAGGCCCGTCTCGCAGGCAACGCTACCTCGGCTGCGGCCACCATCGCGGTCAACACCTACTTTCACGTCCTGGCCACCTCCAATTCTGCTTCTGGGGGTTATCTTACTGTGCGTGGCTCGTCGTGGCTTGCCTGATCCTAGCTTGTCCTTTAAACTCCGTCATTTATCGTGGCTGATTTTCGTGAACCGAGTAGTCAAGCGAGATCAGCGCCCAGCTCAGTGCCATGAATACGGCTTTTGCTCCGCATGGGATCTCCTTCGTCAATGCCGGAACCGACTGGACTGTCAACTCGAACTGGGCTAGTGACGGTTCTGAGACGACCATGAAGAGAGCGCTCCGCAAAGGAACTTACGCTGATTTGAACCTGTATTTTGTCAATTCCATGGACTACCTCGGCTACTGCTATTTCCCAACCAGCACCAGCGGATCTGACAGCGACTTCTACCTCGACGGGTGCACCATCCTATCCTCCACTGTTCCCGGAGGCTCTGAGACCAACTACAATCTGGGTCTTACGGCTGTCCATGAGATAGGGCACTGGTTTGGTCTTTACCATACTTTCCAGGGTGGCTGCTCTGGCTCTGGCGACAGTGTGGATGACACGCCAGCTGAGGCCAGCGCTGCTTCGGGCTGCCCGACCGGTCGGGATACTTGCCCGGCGGCTGGTGTAGATCCTATCCACAATTACATGGACTATACTTACGATACATGTTACGAAGAGTTTACGACGGGCCAGGAGGATCGCATCTACTCTTATTGGGATGAGTATCGCGCGTCATTCCAGTGAAGGCTGCAATGTAACAAGATGCGGTTTTGGAACTGGAAATATGTGCAAGAGAGTCTTTTCATTCATGGTCGCCGGATGCTGAGCTTATGCATTCAAGGCAACGGTTGTTGCATATGGGGAGTGATTGGATAGGTTGATTATATTTCAAGTCGATGTGTTCGATGTTGTCAAGCACGTAACCAGGTAACCTGATTACACGGTGCTGTTATCTTACAGCTGAATTCAAGACATCGGTAATAATCAGAGCCGAAACTCACGCACATGGCCACTTGTGGGTTATTTAAATTTCAGTCCTATGCGGGACTGAAGTTTGCGCACGCGGGTAATGAATGTACCCAACTAATCCTACGAGACCAGCTTCCGTCCTTGATGGAATTATCAAGATGTTCGTGCGAGAGATCAAATCATTGAAAACTACGATTGCAAATTCATCGCACATTGAAGAGTCATTTTCAGTATTAACTATGTACACGAATGGTCTCTTGGACTACACTGAATCATCATGTAATAGCCACACACTGGGGCTCCATCATCTCACAGACTTCACCGTTTTACTAGCTCAGGATTCCTCCACTGTAGATGCTGATGGCATCGCTGAAGGCCTCGCTGATCTGTGCGGCGAGCTGCTGCCCGGTGGAGACAAACGTGGCCGGCAATTTGCTCACGACAGCGTCACTGAAGTCTGCCGAAGCGGATTTCTGCTGCTCTAGGTTGAGAAGTACGACCGGCGTCAAAAGGTTACGGTCGAACTTCGGCTTGGCGTCGACGATGGTGTCCAAAGAGGCGTTGACGTTGCCCACCAGTGTGATAGTTGCCAAGCCGACGGTCACTGCTTCGAGGTCGGAGAGGGCGGCAGACTCCTCGGCGGTTTGGGTGCCCTTCTTGATTGTTGAGAGGAGCGAGGTGGACTGCACGATTATGGGAAGTGCCCCGAGAATGTTTCCATTGTATTCGCCGACTGTCGTGGTGAGTTCATTGGTGGCGTTTTGAATAGCCGTGATGGCATTCACGATCGACGTGCCGTCGGCAAGGACGCTTCCAACGCCGAGAACGAGGGCGGGGAGGACTCTGGCGATGAGCATGGTGTTCTGTCGGCTGGGTCTCAACAAGGGCGCCGGTGCTGCTGTGAAGCGAGGTAGTGACTGGACGTGTTAAGGACTGCGAAAGGATACAGGCTGGCACTGGCACACGAGGACTTTATACATCGAGCCTCGGCGCAGGACAGTAGAGGACCTGGGATTTTTGTATTGGCAGTAGTATTCTAGTCAGGGTATCAACGGCCGTGGACCTGGCAGGGTGGCATGGCAGAGACACTGAGGCTACCCCGCAAAGCTGACGGAATATTCGACGCACGGGTGGCTTTTGTCGATGGATTTCCTCATCCAGCCATAATATTTCGGGATTTCTCCCACCGTTGCATCATCGAACGCCTTGCTTGCGCAGGTAAAGGGTAGGATCCAACTGTGATTGTGATGGATCGTGGGGAAGCGACTTGGATTTCGAGGTGGCGCCGGCCGAGTCACGGACATTTGGTTTGATTGGGATAAGCTCCCACCGGTTCTTGCCCTGAGGTCGTTTTGCGGGGAAGGACATGGCACCATGATTGGACACTCGGTGAAATTTGCAGCATCGTGGGATATTTGGGCTAACGATGCCGGTCCCTGCAAGCCGCGGCATCTCAAAAGGTGGGCATGTGAAGATGCAAGGCCGATATTTGCGCAAGCGACAAAGCTGGGCTACGCCAGAGCCTTGTATATACTAACCTAGGTCGGTACGCAGTGAAGCGAAGCGGTCAAGAGGGCAGCGACGATGGCGGCAAAGAGCTGACCTCAGAGGCAGAAACAAGCACCTGTGATCAGAATTCATTTGCTCCCGGTTCGGACGAACTGCTTTGCTGGCATAGCTCGCCTGACGAACATATCATTATGCTATATGACCGGGAAGGTTGGTTGCAATCGATCGTCGTCGGATTTTCATCCGAACTCGGTACCAAGTCTTGCAAGGATAGCCGAAAATCATGTGTCAGAAACCTTAATGCTCACACTGATGCATAGCCAATCTCTCCCATTTGATCTACGTCGTAGTTACTTGTGTCTTACAAAAATGCCCATGCTGTCGTGTAGCTGAATAACACATATCAACTGGTTAATAGCGAATGTGAGACTCCAAGGGCACCGCAAACAAATACTGAGATTCATGCTCGGCTTTTGTTACAATGCCTCATTTACATGCGATTTTCAAGAGTATATAAAGACGCCTTTCAATAATCCCATTTTAAATAAGGGGAAGCCCTGAGGGTGAATGGGTTTGCCGACTGCAAGGAAATGCAAATTTAGCCCAGCCGCTCTAATCTGCCCAGTAATGCAGGGTTGATGACCGGGTTGTGCAACTCTGCGATTGTAGACATGCAGGCTGCGGCCGGGTCACCACTTGCTGATAGGCTACCCACCCAGTACTCGTTCCCAGGAAAGCTGTTTGAATCCCAAGCGTAACTCAGCACCAGGAGCTGGTCAGCTTTGTCTCCTTGCAGCTTTGATGCCGGGTTTCTCCTCGAGAACAGTACGTCAATCCCATATTCCCCGGCAGCATCTCTCATTTCGTTCTGTTCTGTAATCGTTGTATCGATCCAGGCAAACTCGAGCGTTTTGATCTCGGTCAGACGAGCACCGTGCTCTCTTACAGCCTGTGCAAAGACTTCGACATAGAGCCGCGCCTGGTCGGGATTCCTCTGCCAAACGCCTAGTCCGAGGCCGACGATGTACACGTAGGCCTTCTTCCCCGCGATCCCGGCACGTCTGTTGGCCTCGAACAAGAGCATCTCTGCGGTGAGGCGGATTCGGGCCTGGTATGCCAGGACGTTGAAGGTGGTGCCCGGGGCTGTAGGGCTGATTCCAAAGAACTCGTGCCATATCCGCAGCAAGTCCGGATGCATCCTTGGCCTTGCAACTGGTGGCAGGATGTACGTTGATTCCATGCGATCGTCCCTTTCGAAGCGGGCCCCGACAAGGCCGATGATGACACCTCGTTTCTCAAACGTACCACTCGGCCCAGGCACAGCACAGTTGTACCTGTCGCCACTGTTCACAAAGTAACTTGAGCCGGAAACCCCAAGCAGCGCACTCAACATCATCTCGTCGTAGCTCAAATAGTCTTGGAGCCGGAGATCATCATTGAGCGTTTCTTGCATTGTGCCAACACGGTCCCAGGATCTGAAGGAGGGGCCGATACGATTTCCATTCCGGAGTACCGTGGTGTCTCCACCGCCCATGAAGACCAGAGGGCGCTTGGAGATAAGACGAGAAATCATATCGCGCCAATACAGGGTCCCGTAGAAAACCTGCTCCACGAAGGTGCCATATTTTAGTTTATGATCCATAAAACTTTGAACCAGTTCGGGAAAACGGGAATGCGTAATGATCGTTGTGGTCTGGGCATCGTTCCTGAGGACGGCCGGGTCGAAACGGGGGTTGACGATGCTGTTATTCGTGGTCGGTAGACGTTGACGCATCTGGGAAACGATTTCAACGCTCTGTCCCGTAATGTCCGCTACTTTTTGATTGTCCGCCATGGTTTCAATCCAACGCAGATGGCTTCCTTCTGACGACTTGAGTCTGACGTTACACGAAGGGGCCTGGGCTTGGTGGGTTAGTCGCCAGTGGTTAGTAGACTGCCTGAGGTTCGCGTATTGTATGCGGTGGCAACTTCTTAGGTAGCGACTGGTGCTTGGCTTCATGGTAGGTAGGTTTGTGTTTCGAACAAACCTGCGTTGTGCCATTCACTCCGGAATGGGAAGATTGGAGTGACTCAAAGGACGCATTACATCATCAGCCACCATTGCTGCCTAAACCATGCAACAACGAATCAAGTTGTTCAAACGCCAGAGAATTACAAGCAAACAAAACAGACTGTATTTTTTCTGTCAACACCCAGAAGCAAATATCGCGACTCGCCGGCCTTCCGGCATGCGCCCCGCGCGACAGAAATGACATTTAATAGAAGTCAGCATCCATCCATCCGCCTGAGGCAAAGGATTTCAAGATGCTGCCTACGTCAGCTGCACTCTCCAGCCTCATTCAGATACTGTTGCTGCATGGGCGAGGGTGAAAAGGCAAGAAGTGCTAAAACGATCATCGAGGCTGTAACCAGGACTGGAATTGATTGTGTCCCTACTGGTCATAGGATACCAAGTTCGTATTCATGTAGGAGCAGCAGGTCTGAGCATGGTGAGCGAGGCCAATCAACACTTGGGTGTGAAGATAAAATGTGTTTCAAAGACCGACTTCTAGGCCCTTTCTGCGATTCTAAGAAGGGCGAAATCGAGTGTGTGCCTATGATAGTCGTAGCAGCTGCGATACAACCTCAGTAATGCTCACGTGGGGAGCATATCTGATTGACTAATCCTTCTTGGTCTTGGTTGTTATTGAATAGAATGGCCCAGCCGCAGCAAACGGTTGCGTAAAACACCTGAATCTGGTACTACACGAGGTGGTCTCAACCAACACGTTGCAGTGCCTGTTTCAATTCCATAGTATTGGTTATTTCTATTATATAAGTAATCATGGGAACTTATTCCCCAAACATGTCCAGGTACCCCTTCTCTATTGGTCGCTCACTGACAGGACCAGGCTGTTGATCCTTCCTCATAGTTGCGACAAACTTCTTCATATCGATCCTATTTTCATTCCGCCACTGTACGATCCTATCAAACTCGACACATTGCCTATTTGTGCTCATATCAGGGAATGGGTACTGCTGTCTTTCAGTCCAGTGCATCGTGACCAACTCTAGATAGACTGTTAGCAAGTCTTCGGTTCCGAGTTGCCACATGGGAGGCATTCCATCGGAATGAGAAATGGGTCCACTCACGCAAGTTCCCAGAACATTGGATAGCCTGCAGTAGAATGTCCACACAATGATTCGTATGCACCTCATGGGTTGTCAAGGCCTCCGGGTCCGCATCGGCAATCTTCATGTGGTAGTAATCCGCATAGGCAAACTTGCGCAGCTGGTTCAGGCAGTGGATCTGGTGGAAAACGTCAAGCACCCCCGCATACGCGTCGTCGCCCAGCCCCCAGACGTCGTCCTCCAGCTTTGCGGCGGTTGATATGTCCTTTCCTAGCTCGCGGATGCCCGAGGCTGTCACCGGCACGACGGTGGTGAGCTCCCAGTCATCCCAGATGGCCTCGTCCGCCGGATTGGGCATCTTCCGGGCTACGCTGCCACCGTCGGGCCTGTTGGCCGGCCAGAAAGTGCCGTTGGTGGTAGTTTTGTATGGATTGAGATTTACTTCGTCGTAAAGAGGAGACGGCCCGTTTACCTGTCGATATATCTCGTTGGGGCTGGCTGATTGGGTTGTGTATCCATAGCGCCATGAGGTCAGGAGGGTGACAGTGAGCCCCAAGGCCAAGGCATTGAAGACGCTGAGAAGGATGAAGGGACGGGAAAGACCTCTCTGTGAACCTTGTTTCTCATCAGAATAAACAGAAGTTGGCTCTATGAACGCCGTCCTCTCTTCTTCATCTGACGAGAATGATCTCATCGGCATCATTTTCGTAGGAATTAGGGTGGAAATCCAATTCCGGTGCAAAAACTATGGTAGCGGGTCTGCAGGCAGTGGGAGACTTGAAACAACAGAACTTCGGAACGATATTTGATGTCAGGTCGTGGGGATTGACTCTCAATGCCAGTGGACTAATTAAAGGTATGCCTCAACCAAGGAATCGGGTGTGGGCGAGTCTTTTCCAAATTACCTTATATAGCATCTCAGCTGAGTCACAAAATTATCTATCAAATGCAAAAACACTAATGGGCGGGATGGACTCGTGGCCAGTGAGAGCCACACAAATCGTAATCTTGTTTCCCATTTAATCGCAGTGCCCAGCAGAGCGTACACAGCCTCAGAGCGCCTTTTTTTCCACACGTGTTGGTGATACTAAACGGCCGCCCAGGCATCCGTGTACTTCAACAATACCTCGAGGGAAATGTCCCTGCAGAGGACGCACAGGGCCACGTGTGACATAGGACATGGCTCCACTATCAGGGCTGAGGTGGTTGCTGAAACTTCGTTGCTAAGCCCCCTGTAGGAGGAAGTGGCTTGCCTTGGAAGTGCTTGCTTAGTAGATGCCGCCATAGGATCGAAACTAACGCCCCGTAGGGCTGAACATGTGACTCAGGTGTGCGAGTGTGCCTTGCTTGCAGCTGTAAGCGAGCAAGATACTGCTATCAATTGACAGGTTGTCTGATCTGAAATGGAAATGTGTAGGTGCTCTGATGGAGATAGGGCGGTGGACTGGACCCACAATCACGGACGCTGTTATAATGCACACACAATTGAGCTATATCTCTCCCAGTATGACTCAGATTGAGGGGGGAAGGATCGGGTTCTGGAACAAAAAAAAACGTCGGTGGGAAACTCGAGCATGAACTCTGGATGGCTAGATAATGTTGACGTGAGCATGTGCCTCCTTGGCCCCCACGAACCTGGTCCAACCGCAAAACATTGAGAGAGAAAACAAAAGTCCGCGTTCTAGTCTATGCGATCCTGCACGGTCGCACACATGAAGCACCAACTTAGAACTGACAGCCAAGATTGTAAGACACAATTGGCCCAATCGTATGCGGAATCATGCGATCAAACGTGGATGGTGTGGCCGGTCGAAGTCAGCCTAGAAGAGTTGGGGGGGTGGGCTCCGCATTGCCTCGGACTGTAAGCCGCATCGACCCACAGAAGGATGCAAACTACAATTGAGGCGGAGCCCGTGATAGGTCCATGTGCGGCGTCATGTGCTGGGCTCCGAATTATATGTTCATTTCCGAGCTGCTGGGTCCGGGAATGAGCAGTCTCGGCCCGCAATGGTATGTGTGGTCAAGGACCACAAAGTCCAGCCGGATGACATACCTAGTATTCTTTTGGGAGTAGAAAGAGGGGAGGAAATCTCTGACAGCTTGCTGACAGCAACACGCCTCCGGAGTCAGGCTTTATCCTCTACAATCCTGCGAGATGTCTTGACACCTCCACAGCATCGCCTCATTGCTGGTGACCGTTCGGTGAGGTGACCGAGTTTCCTTAGGCTTCAGTCACTGTTGCCTACCTTCTAAGGGTGTGACTGGCCCCCAAAGAAGTCACTGCCTCATATAACTTACTGTGACGGGTGACTTGGCTCCGCGTCTCACATCCCGCCGCCGTCTACATCGCAGGTACGGAGGATCCCTCCAGGCTTCACGTGAATGACCTCAGTACAGCTCCGACACCGAGTATCCCTGGCTCCAGGTGCTGGTACCAGGCACATATAAGTCCGGGAGTTCCCCAGGCTTGTGTTTCGAGACAATATCTCCTCATCATTAGTTTTGACAGCGTCAGAAACACACGCAGACATCCAAGCCATCTTCCACGAGCAACAATTCAAATCAACACTTGAAAGCTTCTCTCATATCACTTAAATGCTCTTCCCAACTCTCCTCACTCTTCTGACTCTTAGCGCCATGGGTGTCCAACCTGGCGCTTCACATGGTGAGTTATACTAAGTCCTGGCGACCGCGAAGAGAGCCGAGCTGACTGGGTCAACCTGTCCAGGTGTCATAACCTCAACCGAATCAGACGACTGCTATATGCCATGCGACGAACAAGGTGTTTGGATCGGACCCCGCAACGACGCCGAGGACACTGCCGAGGATCCTGCCGTAGCACTCAAGCGGTTCGAAGACGAGCTGGCTGAATTCCAGAGATTAGGCGAAGAGAGGTGGCCAGCTGGCGATAATGAGGCGCTCATCAAGGTTAGTCTTCCGGATTGCCCCAATACGGAGTGGCGGTGGATACTGATACTTTCCAACAACAGAACGAAGAAGTTGAGACCCGTGGCTCAAAAGCAAGGACCGCGAAGGCAGCAAGACGTGCTGAGCGTCGTGCCCGGGCAGTTTGAACAGGATGCGTGTGTGGTATGATTTTGTATTGATGCGACGGCGAAGCTCTGTTTCTTATATTCCCAGGCGAAGGGAGGCAGGAGGTGAATTTGGGGACATGCATTTTTCGGGAACGTCTCGTTGATACCCTGGCGGAGACATCCGATGGCGGTTTATTCTTGCTTTGTCGTCCGCAATGCCATTTCAGAGGAAATTTAACATTGCTGTGACTTTGAATCCCGCACCGTGTCATATGTTAACCGCGTTGTTTCTGGTATTTCTTATCCACATCGGCTGACTGCACGCCTTCGAACTTGTCATGTTTGTACATGTAAGCTTATCGTCAAAGACCTTTGTTTCGAAACCGCGTCAACTCCAATCGAGTAGAAATACCTCCCTAAGTGGAGCATGAGAAAAGGAGCAGTGTTGGATGGACTATGCCACATCAACATCAACACCCTCACCCATGCCCTCTAGCGACATACAAGCCTCAAAACCTATTGCTTCCTATCATACATTGCAATTTAGCTGAGGGCTTCGAGCAGCAGGTCTTCGTCTCACTAATACCACCACAACCGATTTCCATTCTACGGATTTACGGGAAGACAGCTGAGGAAAGCTCTCTCGGGGACAGTGCCAACGAACCGCATCTCGAAGCATCCTATCCATTGCAGTAGATGATTTAAGAAAAACGTGCTTTTAGGCAGTCATTGGTATATACAAGAATTCCGATAGATACAGTGTTGCAGAAGCTAAGCGTCGAGGTATGAATAATGAAGTGCCGCTCACATCTACAACTCATCAACCAGAGGGCTGAGTCCCTGAGGTGTGCCGATCCAGTTCTCGTAGAACAGCTTCAACCTCTCAATGCGTGGACGATCGGCCATGAAACGGTCAAATTCGTTGGGGTTGGTGGAGTTGAGCTCCGACAGAGCAGGGTATCCAGTCGGAGGAGGGATGTCCTGCAGAACGCTCCACATGCCCGTGTTGGCGGGGTCCTGGTACTCTTCAGTCAGGAGGAAGTTGTGCAGGAGCTTGGCGCCCTCCGGATGGGGAGCGTCCTTGAGGATGGCGCCGCGCTGGCCCCATGTGACGAAGAAGCCGTTCTTGGGAATGGAAATGTTGAGAGGGGCGGTGGGAGCCATGCCGACGCTGCCGCTGAAGGTTGCGGAGTAGGTGTTGTTGGCCTGGCCGATGAGTGTCACCGGAGTGGCGGTGCCGCGGACCCAGCGAGGTCTCTGGGCAAGTAACTGCTCGAACCAGCCGAGGCCGTTCTCCCGAAGGCTACAATGCTCTTGTCAGTCTTTGCTTTTTCTTTTCTTTCGCGGACCTGTCCATTTATGCTACAGCACAACTTACGCCAAGTCGAACGCGAAAAGAATGGCATCATCGTCGTTGGGATATGTGAAGACTAATTTGTCCTTGAACTCCGGCTTCAGGTAGTCGGAGTACTCCACGGGGCCGTCTGCCAGCTTGTCTGCATTCCAGATGTTGCTCCAGCCGAAGACGACCACAGCGTACCAAGCCCCCCAGGTGTCGCGGAAGTTTGGGTAGATCTTGTCGAAGTTCAGGGGTTTATACCGCAACAGTGCGCCCTCCTGATCCCAACGGGGATAGTCGTGAACTGTCTGAAGGATGACGCTGTCAACATAGACGTTGCCATCGACCAGCTGCTGATCGATGTTAACGTCGTGATACTTTGAGACGTCGACAGTGACGTTCAGTGTCATTCCTGGGAATCGTTTCTCGAAGGCCTTCTTCAGGGAATCCTGTTGATCCTTCTCGTCACCACCGTGCCAGAGGGTGACAACACCACCTTCGGCCAGTGCAGCCTGGTGGATTTCATCTAGGGTACGAGTCTCGACTTCAGGGGTTGTTGGGTATTGCAACAGAGTATCGTAAGCGGCCACTGCATAGGCCAGAAGGGCGGCCGAGGTCACAATCTTGGGCAAACCCATCATGAGGACAAACGAGAGGAGAAACGGTCGGCTGGCTCCGAGAACGAGTGGCGCTTGGCTTGTTTGGCTGGATCGTTCATCCGATATGCCGGGCAGACAGTCGATATTTAAAATCTCGTTGAGTACATTGAATACAAGCAGCTATTGTCAGGGCTTTGATTTATCATCATAGACACCACACAGGAGGCGCGCGCCCTCCTATCCACCAGCAAGTTCCACCAGCCTTGATTCAGGCTGCAGGACTCTGTGATGCTGCGCCGCTAACAAGTCGAGAGAATACCAGTGGTGTATTGGGAATAATGGGGTTGATGCAATTAAACCCCTTGTGGGACCCACCCGCCTTGCTGCCCCTTATACACTCTTATGCCGTTCTAGGCAAGAAAAGTGCGTCGGCTGAAAACTCATACGTAACGGATCCCTACCCAGCCTGCTTGGACGGTTATATTTGTAATTATCAATGCTTCTACACTAGAGAAACTAGCCGTTCAAGGACAATTCCTAAGTCATGGCACTCCTGATGCGATGAACGTGCGGCCCAACAGTGAACAGTATACGCTGGAATCAACCCAAGTGGTTGGTTGGGTGGGTGTTTGGCTCATTGCCCAGCGCCGATCCCCACGGGGCGCAACGTCCCCACTATCGGCTAGAACCAAGGCTTTAACTTAAAGTTTATACTGTAGTCTTAGTGACGTGCATGTCCACAGGTCTGGTACCACAATTTGTTTACACAACCCATAGGCGCCCACGATGCAGCTGTCGCTGTAGACCCAAAAATGAGAATGATGGCTGGCACCAAGTGAGAACCCCGGAATCAAGGCAAGGCAAGAAAAGTCCAAATGTCCCAAATGTCCCATCATGAACCATTGATTAGGGGCGAGTTGCGATACTGATGTCTGCACTGCCGGTCAGGTTCCGGATCGGGAGCAACGCTTGATCATGTCGGGGGAGCATCGTCTCACGCACTGCAACATATATGACTCCAAATCAACAGACAAGAGTCGAATCTTTCGGTTGACCAATTAGTTCAGAATTCTCCCTAACAAGGTGAGATTTCCCGAATAAATGGTTACTTCATAGGTACTGCCCCACGGCCAGGCCATGCTGAAGAATATTCAACAGTTCATAATGTTGTTTCAAGCTAACTACCAACCATTGATTTGGGAACAAGTTGACAGTCAATCAGGGTCCCACGGTATAGCTGTACATCTAGAAAACACTGCTTCCAGTGAAATGGAGGCTTGAGCTTGACCAAGTCATGGGACTCGGCTCCATCGGATGCTTGATGGAAGCGCTCCAGTATCATCACTAGGTTCAAGTAGAGCGTGCACAAATAGGGGGCGGGTTTCTGCGGCGAGACAAAACACTTCCATACTACGATCCCATCTTTCCGCGCATTTGTCACTGCAGCATAGTTGATCCATCGTCATCTCCCAGCACGCGCGTTCACACCTCCTCCAAGTGATAGTCCCAGTCCAAGACGGAATCCCCAGCCCCTGCTCTTTTTCGGAGATTCTGCGTCCTTTTGGCTGCTCTGAGGTGCCATATTGCTGGTCTGTGACTGCTGAGCCTCGACCCCCGAGCCCCTTTGCCCAGCCAGCTGCGTATCGTCGTCGTCAGCAAGGGCCGGCACGAAGACATTTAGGCTCCTTTCACATCCCGAGCACTCAAGTATCATCTCAAAATCCTCCTCGCTGTCATCTTCAATTTCATCCTCTCTCAAGCTGAAACCTCGGGCCTTGCCACAGCCATCGCAGGCACGGTAGTACAGCCGCCGCTTGCCGTCCCATGACATGTCATTGTCCAAGTCAACCGTGTCTACCTCGGAGGGCCTGGACCTTTGTCTCCTCTTGGTCTTTCTGTGCGCAGAGCTGGATGATGTCGTCTTGGTCTGTGACCGCAATGTGCGCGTGTACTCGCGTCGCTTCTTTGCATCGCTGAGTACGGTGTAGGCCTCTGTTATCTGGTCTACGGTGAAATGCTGCGAGGAGCTCCCGGCTGATGCCGATGATGAGTCCGATGTCGCAGCGGCGTTTTCATCGGTCCTCTGGGCCTGGCGGTCAGGGTGGTGTTTTAGCAGCGCCCGGCGGTAGGCTTGCCTCGCGATCTTGGCTTGCGACGTTTGGTCCTGGCCGTCCAAACTCCGTGGGGAGATGGAGAGGACCTCAAAGAGCGTTGGCTCGCGATCAGGTTTCCCGGTTGCCATGATGTCCTTGGCTCTCTCCTACGAATCTGACGGTCGAATATCTGATGGGTCGCTTGATGAAATTTATTTTTGAAGATCAGAAGGAAATCCACTCCCAGGCTATAAGCTGGCGCGAATCATGCGGGAATCAGCGCGTTACTAAATCGGTCTCCCTGGAATGGTCATGTCGGCGGTGATGTCATCGCTGAGCCGGATCTTGATTTGCTCCAACGTGCCAAGCTATGACCCTATTAAGGACATGGATCAGGACTTTCTACAAACACGAATACACGAACTCTCGAGAATACATACACACTTAAGTATGAGCAATTCTTGGAAGGCTTTCAAATGATGTCCTTCCTTCGACCGCTTATACTCGTGCTATCTGTTGCTAGGCCGCTCGTGGAAGACTGAAAGTGCTGCTGGGTATTCTCAAGAAAACGGATATTTGCAGGGCAAAAAACAGATGGTACAAGGTAATATACAGGAATGTCCAAGCGCTACTAAAGCAGCTTACAAATTAGCTTAAAGAATTTAATAAAAGTAAAAAGAGAAAAAAAAAAAGTAAAAAGGTTAAACTAAGCAAGAGTTAAATCTATAACCTTTAAAACCTAAGTCTAATGCTTTACTATTTAAGCTATTAGCTCTAAAGTTATTAAAATATAAGTAATTTAAAAAATTATAATAATAAAAGTAAGTTACTTTAGAACAAGTAAAATTATATAGCAAATTATTTATATTATATTTTTTTATACTTAGATTATTTAAAGCCTATTTTAGTCTAATTAGCTTTTTTTTTACCTTTTTATAAATAATATTATATAAAAGTAGAAAAGGTTATTAATATTAAAAATAATAAGTTATTAGTATTATAAATATCTTTATTATTATTATTTAGTAAAGTAAACTTAATTTATAGCTAATTAATAAAAAATAAAGGTAATATTTTAATAAAAGTTTAAATAATTAGTAAATAAAATTTTAATATTTAAATAATTAGGTTTTTATAAGTACTACTAAATTCTATAAGTACTATATAAATCTATATTTACTATATATTTTAGTTTTATATAAAGTTTTATACTTTATAAAAAGTAATTAGTTATAGTAATAGTTTAAGTTTAATAAGTAAAAGTATACTATATTACTAAATTCTATAAGTATTATATAGATTTATATTTATTTTATAATTTAATTTTATATAAAGCTTAAGGCTTTATATAAAGTAATTAGTAATAACTATAGTCTTTAGTAAGTAAAGGTATACTATATTTATTTAATATAATTACTTTAGTAAAGTTAATATATTATATCTTTATAATTTAGGTTTGCCTTTTTAAAATAGTATACTTAGTTATATAAATTACTACTAATTAATATATAGTAGTAGTAGTTTATTATTTAGTTAGTTTTTATTTATTATTTAAAATTTATTAAAAATAATAATAAGAATAAGTATATCTTTATAGTTTATAAGTTTAAAGCTAAATAAATTAGAATTTAAAATACTAATAATATAGTTAATATTAAATATTTAATTTTAATCTTAAAGTAGATTTTTTATAGCCTAACCTTAGTATTATATTTTTTAAGGGTTTTAACTTAAAAGAAAGAAAAAAAGAATATAATATATAAAGTAGCTTTAGCCTTAAAAGGAACTATTTAAATAAGCAATATAAGTACTTAGTTAAATAAAGTAAAGTATATCTTTTTATTTAATAAGCTAGTAAAGTAATAAATTAATAAAGAAAGTTAATTTATTAATTAGCTTAGTAAAGCTTACTATTAGTAAGGTTATAAGAAATATATTTTAGTTCTTTTATAAAAGATTTTTAATTTAACTAAATAATATAAGTACTACTTTATAGAATTATTAGTAGTCTTAAAATAAGCTTTATAACTAAGATTTACTTATACTTAAATTATATAGTCTTTAAAAAGAATTAAGAGTATAAATATTATAAATTTATTATTTAAAGTATTATTATATATAAAAAACTAATATAGTATTAAAAGAGCTATAATTTAAAACTAAGTATTATTATTATTAAAGTTAAAACTATAAATATTAAATAATACCTAAAGGTTATAAGCTATAAGTCTAGCTATAAATTCTTTATTATTTTCTTTAATATTTAATAAAAGGTAAATATAGTTTTAATTAAATTAAAGTAAAAAGTAGAATAAAATAGAAATATTTTTAAAAAAGGTTTTATAAGTAATATTTTATTTTTATTAGTTAATTATTTTAAGTTATAGTATCTTTACTAATACTATAATAATTAAGAAAAATTTAAGTATACTAAGTTAAAGTTAATTCTAATATTTTAATAAAGAAGTTTAAATAGTTATAGTTATAGTAGTTTATTTAAAGTAAATAAAGATAAAATATTAATATATAATAATATATATTTTAAGTTAAATAAGGGTTAAATAAAATATAAAGAGTTTTAAAATTAATATTTAGCTATTAAAAAAAAGTAATTTAAGTTTTAATTAGTCTAAATAATTATATTAAAAGAGGTTTATATATATAAAAGTAGTAGTAATAATAGCTTAATAGTATATTTAATATTTAAAGTAAGATATAATTATACTTTATAGCTTTTATATTTAATATTAATACTTAAATTAAGTTTAATATTATTAATTAGATTAAAGTTAATATAGCTAATTAAAGTAAGTTTAATATTATTAATTAAATTAATTTAGAATTAAATATATAATTTAAGCTTATTTAATATAAAGTTTAAAAAATTAATATATTAATTAGTTACTTTTAAAAACTACTTTTTAAATAATTACCTTTATTAAGGTATATAGTAATAGTAAATAAGTAAGATAATATTAGTTATATTAGTATTTTAGAAATAACTAAAAAAAGGCAATTAAATTAGTATAAGTTTTAATACTTTATTATACTTAAGTAATTAAAGTATATTAAATAATTTTAGATATAAATATTCTTTTATAAATATATAGTAACTATTTTTAAAAGCTAAATATTAAATTAATTAAAGTAATTAAAGCTATTATTAAAAACTCTTATTATAGTTTATAAATATTAATAAGATTTAATTTAATTATATTTTAAAAGGTATATTAAAAAGTATAAGCTTTTAAACTAGTATAATTAAACTTAGCTTAAGAGTTAGTAATTAGGCTATATAAAGTAATTTAAGTTAAAGGTATAGTATTATAAACTAAAAGCTAATATAGTACTTTTAATAGTTACTTATTAGCCTATATATTATAGTTTATACTAAAGAGTTAGAATTTAATATAAGCTTAATAAGTATAATTTTATAAAGTTATTGCTTAAAAAGGTAATTATAGCTAATAGCTATATTTTATTTTTTAGTAGTTTTTAAATATTAAGCTTAAAGATTTTAGTTTATTAAGAAATAAAAAAAAAAAAAGGTAAAAGTAATTTATTTTAATTATAAGAATTTTTCTTCTTTATTAGTATATTATATATATAAATATTAAGAATAATAATAAAATTATATTAAACTATTTAACTATTCTTATTAGCTTAATAGCTATATATAGTTAGTAAGTTAAGATAAAAGGAAATTTATAGTATTAGAATAATAAAGAGTTATAAACTTAAAGTAGTAATATTATAAGAGAAATAAGTAATATTATACTAGTATTTAATAATAAGGTTTCTAAATTAGAGATATCTTTATTTAGTTATAATTAAATAGCTAAATTATAAAATATTTAGTTAGTTAACTTAAATAATATATAGTAGTTATTTTAAAATTATAAAAGGGTAGCTATTTTAAATATTCTTTTATATATTTATTAGAAGTTTAATTAGAAAAAAAGTATATTTATTTAGTAATAATAGTATAATAAGGTTTTATAAAAGCTAAAGCTTAAAACTATATAGTCTTACCTTAAAGCTATATATAATAAGATAATACTTTTAATAAAAAGCTATACTATTTATTTAATATAAAATTTAGTAATAGATATATAAAGGTACTAATAGTAAAGTTAGTTCTTAATACTTCTTAAATAGTTATTTATAGCTAAAATCTAGTATAAAACTTATTTTCTAACTAAATAAAATAAAGGTTATATAAATATTTATAAAACTTATAATAAAGATATTTAGTATAATAAGTAGTTATAGAACTATAAAGGAGATCTTTATTTTTTTACTTATATATATCTCTATTTATTAGCTTTAAGGAGTCTTACTATTATTAAAGAATAATTAATTAGTTTAAATATTCCTTATAGGTATATTATAAGATATTATAAACTAATAAGTACTAAAACTTTATAGTATTATTAATAATATAAAAAAGGTTATATTATTATTTATATTAATAACTTAAATAGCTTAATAATAATAGTACTATTTTATTTATTAATTAAAATAATAAAGAGTATTTAAGTATATTAAAGTAGTACTTAAGTATTATTTATTATTAATCTTAGTAAGCTAATATTTATTTAATACTATAAAGTTATTAATACTTTTTACTAAAAGAAATATTATAACCCCCTTTATATTAATATTTAGATTAATAAAGATATAATTATAAAGTAGAATTTTAAGCTAAAAATATTAGTACTTATTATTATTTAAAATTACTTAAAGAAAATTAATAACTCTTTTACCTTTAATATTTAGTTTATACTTATTATATTTAGTCTTAATAAGCCTAATTAAAATAAGCTAAAAAATAATAAGTTAAAAAGTTTAATAAATAAGATTATTAAAGATATTATTAATATATAAAGTAATTTAGGATTAAAATTAAGTTTTAATTAGATAAATATTAACTTAACCCCTAAGTTTTTAAAGAAGCTAAGTAATTCTATTTTTTTTAATAGTTTATTTCCTTTAAATAGGAGTTTTATTTATAATAATATTAATTAGTTAAATTTTATTTATAATATTATTAGTAAGTAATAATTATCTTTTAAAGACTAAGTATAAGTCTCTTATAATAACTATAAGCTATTTATTAATATTAGGCAATATTATTATTTTATAAATAGCTTTAAGAAAGACTTTTAAGTAAAGATATTTAAATTATTATTTTCTTATAGTTATAGTAGTTTAATTTTAACTAAGGGTTTAAATGCTATTAATAAAGTATTACTTTTAATATAGAATTTTAGTCTTTAAAGTTAGCTATTTATTATATTATAGTAAGTAAATAGCTACTTTACTATTTACTTAGTATTTTTATTCTTAGTATTTAATATACTTTTATACTTAATAAATTATTAAATTAGCTTAGCTAAAATATAGTAAGTAGATTATTCTTATTTAGTTTAACTTTATAAAGATATCTTTATAAACTAAAATTAATTAAAGTATATATAGGCTAAGCTAAAAGCTAATAGTAAAATATTTAACTAAAAAGTTATAGTTATACTAAGAGAGTTATTTATTTATAGTAAGAATTATTCTTTTTTAAGTAAAGCTAAAAGGAAGTTATAAAGATATATTAAGTTACTTTATATTAACTTAGGCTTACTAATAATTTAGTTTATTATTAATTTAAATAACTTTAACTATTTAATTTATATAAGATTAAGTAATAAGTATCTTATTAATTCTTAAATATTATAACTTTAGAATAATATTATTACTAGTAAATAAAAGAATATATTTAATATATTAAGTAATTCTTTAAGTATAGCTTAATTTTTCTATTAAGAAATAAAGTTATTTTTTAAGTATTATATTTAACTAAATTAGGCCTTAATCTTTAAATATATTAAATATTATATTAGCTTAGTTAAGATAAATAAGTAGTACTTATTATATTTTTATAGAATAATTTAGCTTTATAGTACTTTTAATCTCTTACTAATTACTAGGACTCTTTAAGATCCCTATAAGGAGACCTTTTAAAAAAAGGTTATTTTATTTCTTAAGAATTTAATCTTTAAAAATATAAATTATAAAAGTAGCTAATATAATTAAAGATCTAGTAATCTTTAAAATATAAATTTTACTATAGTAAATAGTTAAATATAGCTAAATAAGTAGTTTAAAAGGTAAGCTAACTTTAGTATATATTATAAGCAATTATATATATATATACTTATATATATAAAGCATCTTTTTTAATAAAAATTAATAAATTAGGCTAAAAAAGGCTAATTAGAATATAAGTTAGAATAAAAGTAAAAATATTAATAATAAGACTTATATATATTGCTTTATTACTTTTAATTTTTAAAAAAGTTAGTATTAAAGTTATATATTAATAATAATAAAGTTATTTACCTTTAGTATAATAACTAAATAGTTAATAATTATAATTAATTAATAGCTATAGGCCTTTAATATAATTATAATATTAACCTTATTTTTACTTACTTTTATACTTTTACTTTTTTTTAGTATATTATATACTATATAATAAAGTCTTAGCTACTAATTATAGCTAAAATTAGTACTATACTAGCTTTATAAAAAAGTCTTATTAATTAAAGTATATAGAGTTTAGCTTTAGTTAATAATAAGAACTTAAGTATAATAAAGGTAGCTAGATAGTTTTAAATAAAGTTAGCTAATTAGGTCTTAAATAAAATAAAAGTTTTTATAATTAAGATTTATTTTTCTTTTTTTAAGTATTTAATTAAGTATTACTTTATTTAAAAAGAGAATTAGGTATATATAAATTTAAATATATTATTTTAGATAATATTTTAGTAATAGTTATTTTTATATAGTTATACTATAAATAGAGGTAATTAGGTATATAGAAATAGCTATATTACCTTTATTAAAGTAGGTTACTATTTATTATTAGTAAAAGCTTATTAGTATTAAGGTAATCTCCTTTCTTATCTTTATTTATATAACTATATAAGGATTATTAAGATTATAAAGCTTAAATATAGTATTATTTTAATAGGCTTAATATAGATTTCTTTAAAAAGAAATAGTAATATTTTAAGTAATTTTATTTAAAAGCTTTAATTAGTAAATAATTTAGCTATTATATTAATAGTAAATAGTTTAGTATTATATTTAATAAGTAGTTCTTTAAGTAGTATTAATAGATATTTTATTTATTAGTAAATATAGTATTTCCTATACTAATATATAATATAGAATAATAGTTTTAAAGTTTATACTTTTTATACCTTAGTAAGACTTTTTAAATAAAGATAATATAGATTTTATAAAGTTATAAAAAGATTTTAAGTATAAGCTATACCCTAAGCTATAATAAAAGCTAATTAATATTAAATAATAGAAATTTAGCAAAAAGAATATAGATTTAAATAGTTATATTAAAGATAATATAAATAATATTAATAAAAATTTAGCTAATATCTTAAGTTTAACTTATAGAAATATAAATTTTAATATTAATTACCTTATAGATAATTATAAAGGGCTAATTCTTACTACTTTAGTAATAAGTTTAATAATTAAATAAGCTAAAGATATTAATATATTAAATCTTAAGAAACTAAACTTAGTAGCTATTTAAATATTATTAAACTTTTACTTACTATTTAAAAACCTAGTTAGCTTTATTATAGAAAATTAATTAAACTCTAACTCTTTACTTAATAATAAAGATTTTAGCCTTTATACCTTTATAAATAATTTTTTAATAAAGAAGGTTAAAGCAATTATCTTTTATTAAAAGTTAGAAAACTAATATATTATAAGAAGTCTGGTATTTAGAGAGCTTTAGTATATAAATTAAAGTAACTAAAAAATTAATAATTAAAAAAGTAGTAGTAAAATTATAGGATTTATTAGTTTTAATTAAAGAATAAAGGTAATAATAAGTTACTTAACTTCTTATTATAAAGTAGAAAAGAGAGTAGTAAAGTTATAAACTTTAAATTAACTATAAGCTCTTATATTATATATACTATTTTAGTTTCTTAATTAATTAAAATTTAGAATAACTAAATTAGCTTAAAAGTAATTTTATCTTTATATTAATAGTAAAGGTAGAACTAAAAAAACCTAAATACTTTATATACTATAAAATGTATTTTAGATAAAAGGTAAGGAGTATATTATAGAGATAATAGTATTTTTAGCTATTACTACTTTTAAGATCTTTAGTTATATAATTTACTTTATAGTTAAAATATATTTTAATTAGTTTTAGTAAAAAGAAAGAAAAAAAAAAAGTAGCTTATTAAAGAAAGATATTATAAGATAAAAGTATAAACTTATTTTTATAATTAATAAGATTAGTATACTTAGTATAGAGATATTTATAAAGGTTAATAATTAGCTTTAAAAGCTTTAATTAAGTAATAAAGTATTTAGTAAGATTTTAGTTATAATCTTTTTTAAAGATTTCTTTTAATTTATATTTATAAAGAATTAATTAGTTTTACTTTAATTACTATTGCCTTTAGATAATAAATATATTTAAAATATTATATAGTAAACTTATAGGTTTTATTTATTTAATAATTATTATAAAGTTATTATATTAAAATAATAGGTTTAAGTAAGTAGTTGTTTATAGCTATAAAGAATTCTTAAGTATTTTTATAAAAAATAGTAGACTATAGTTAATTATAAATAGCTATATATTTAAGCTTATAAAGAAGTGCCTTAAGTTCTAGGTTTACTAGATAAAAAGATACTTACTTTTATTAATTAGTATAGGTAGGATTTAAATTTAGCTTTTACTTTTAAATAAAGTAGAAGTAAGAATAAGTATATTTCCCTATTTTTATTATTTTATAACTAAATAGATAAAATAGATACTATATTAAATTATAAGATTTAGAATACTTTTTTTATTAAAGGACTTTTTTTATATTAAAATCTTTAGCTTATTATTCTTTAAAAGAGAAATGCTTATAATACTTATATAGAATACTTAAAGCTTTTTAAAGCTAGTAAATAGTATATAAGTTAAGGCTATTTATACTATACTAAATCTAAAATTTCTTAGTTATTTTATTAATTCTAATATTACTTTATATTTAGAGCTGCCTTAAGTACTAATTATTTAATTACTAGTATTTAATTACTTATAAATTAGCAAACTTTCTTTTAATATAATAGTAATTATACTAGTAATAATATAACTTAGTATTAAGCTAAAATTAACTTTTAAAAGAGTAATTAAATAAAGTTATATAATTATACTTACTTTTATAATTATAAATATAAGAAAATAAAGCTTAATAGTTACTAAGGTTTTAATTTAGCTTTATAGCTAGTAGAAATAATAAGATTTAAAGTAATAAAGATATAATTTTATAAGTAGCTATATATAGCTATTAAAAGTAACCTTTTAGAATAATATTTAGCTTACTAGTAAATCTTAATTAAAAAACTTTTTTAAAAATTAGATTTTAAAAGATTTAGCTATTAAAGTCTATAATTTAAAAGTTTAATTTAAGTAAATAATTAGTACTTTTAAATAATCTAATTAAACTAAAAAAGAATAGTAATAGATTTTATAGTAGTAGTCTATTTCTAAAATAACTTAAAAAGAATATATAATATAAAGTAATTAAAGCTAAGATTATATCTTAAATTTAAATATTAATAAATTTTAATAGAATATAGATATACTATTTAAATATAGAAGTCTTTATTTTAAGTAGCCTAAATATAATAAGATAATTTTTAATTCTATATGCTTGCTTTATATATAGAATAGGATTTAGGGCTTAAATTAAGGTCTTTAGAATAATATAGTACTAAAGGTAGAGTAATATTATTTTTAATAGTTCTATATATAATAAGCAGCTTAATATATTTTAGGTACTTAAGTTAAAGAATATTAAATTTAGAAATACTTATAAAGAATAGTATATAGTTTATAGAGATACTCTTATTATTATATTTTTATTACTATTTATATAGATAAATTTAAATATATAATTACTATAGTTTATTAAATAGCTAAACTATTTTAAAGCTCTTTTATTATTTTTTTTATTAACTTATATACTAAAAAATAGTAGTTAATAAATATTAAAACTAAACTTAGATGCTTAGTAAAATTTTATATTTTAAGGTTTAACTTAATAATAGTTATATTTATTTTAGTAATATTTAGATTAGTAATAAATCTATATTCTAGCTATATTCTTTTTAATTAATTTTTAAAACTATTTAGTAAACTAAGTTATTTAAATTAATATAAGTAAATTTATTTATTTAGTTAATATAGTTATAATAAAAGAAGGTTTTTCTTAATACTTAAGTTATAAGCCTTTAATGTAATTAAGTTAACTATATTTAAAGAAAATTAGATTAAAAGAGTAATTAAAGGTTATAAGTATTAACTTTAGTAGCCTTTAACTTAAATACTATAGTTTATTTAATATAATTTATTTAGTATTAGTTTAATTAACTTATTAAAAAGGTTATTAGCTATACTTATTCTCTTTTAAAGAATACTTTAAACTAAAACTATTATAATAATAATTTATATAGGCTTCTTAAGTTATATATTTTATATTAAAGTAATTTATTATAATATATTTTACCTATAATTTATACTTTTATTAATAGGTTCTATAGTACTATTTTAAAGATTTACTACTTATTTATATAAAAAGAGTAAGAATATTTTAAGTCTTCTTTAGGCTAAAAATTATAATATACTTTAAGTTTAAGTTTAAAATTAGTTATTACTTAATAATAGTAGCTTTTAATAAAGTTATAAATATAATTATTAAAACATTAAATAATAAAAGAAGTAAGTTATACTATAAAATATATTATTTATAGCCTATAGATTAGCTTTTAAGTTAATATTAAGTAATAAAGGTTTAATAAAGTTTACTATAAAATATTAATTCTAATTAGTATTAAAAATATACTTATAGTAGCTATATTAGGGCTAATAGCATTATATATTATAGATAATATCTTTATAGCGCCTTTTATAATAATACTAATAAAATAAGGTTATAGATTTTAATAGTATAATTATAAAGAAGGAGTTATAAGTATTATTTAAGAGATATAGTAATAAAGAGAGGACTTATAAATATTATATTATTAAATATAAAGTTAATAAAAATAGAAAAATATAAATAAGAAGAATAAAAAGTAAGTATTTTAGTATAATAGTGCTATATAAAGCTTACTAATTAAATACACCCCTTATATTATAGCAGATTTATACTAGTAGTAAAAGAGAAAGTTTAAATTAAATTAAAAAGTATATATTTTATTAATAATATTATAAACTAGTATATTAACTTATAGTAATACTATATTAGAAACTAATTAGGCCTATATAAGTTATTAGAACTATAAATAGTATAGTCTATATTTAGCTATACTTTTATTTAATATATAATAATCTAACTTATATTACTAATAATAGGCTTACTTAAAGCTAATATTAGTTATATAAAGTATTTATTAAAAAGTAGAAACTAAAAATTATTATAAAAAGAAGAAATATCTTTTAACTAAAGTATTAACCTTATAAAAGTAGTTTTATAAGCTTTTAAAAAAGTAGTAAACTTAATATTCTTTTATTTAATAATTTACTTTAATATAAGTTATTTATAATAAAGTATTAAAGCTTTACTTTAAGAAATACTTCTACTATTAAAATTTATAGTAGTTTAATTACTATCTTTATCTCTACTACTTTACTCTTTAATCTTTACTTTTCTTCTACTCTTCTTTAAAAGAACTACTTTATATTACTTATTAAAGATAATAATGCTTAGTAATAATACTTTCTTATTCTTAAAAGCCTTTTTATACTATAGGCATTAAAACTTTAATATTTGCTTAATAAATATTAATAAGCTAAAAAGCTAATAAATTTATAGGTAAATACTACCTTATATTAAAGTTAGAGCTTCTTTATTAGCTCTAATTAAGTAATTAACTTACCTATAAGTTAGTTAAAAAGTCCTTAAAGACTTATAGTTCTTATAATACTAAACTAATTCTAGCTTTATTTATATTTATAATTAGTATTAGTAATTAAAATATATTTTAATTTAAGCTTAGTTATAATATCTTTACTAGTTATATAATATTATAAGCTTTAGCCTTTAGTTTAATAATTTTATTAATAGTAAAAGAGCTAGATAAATTTTATATAGTTTAAATATTAATACTATACTAAATATTAGTAAGTCTAAAGTAATATAAAAGGCCTAAAGTTAGTAATAAAGTAACCTTTTATAGAGCTTTTTATTTTCTAAGAATAATAGGTTTATATACCTTATTATAAAGTCCTTAGTTAATAATCTACTTTTATAATAATAGCTTATATTTATTCTTAATATTATATATTATATTAAGCAAAATAATAAGTATAAAAATAAGTTTTTTAATAGGCTCTTTTATACTATTTAGCTCTAATTAAAGAGTAAATATTTAGCTTAAAATACTAGCTTTAGCTTTTAGAATTAAGTTAAGTTTTATTTTAATTAAAATAAATACTACTTAATTATTTACCTTTTACTTACCTATATCTTAATTCTCTCTAAAGAAGTTCCTAATAAACTTAGCTATATACTAGCTATAAAAGACACTATTAGTTTAAATAGTACTTAAAATAATATTAACCTTAATAAAGCTATTTACTTTTAAGCTAAAAGCTTTCTTTATATAATAGTTAATAAGAGTACTATATTAAATATTTATAGTATTATTGTTTATATTTAAGGCTATACTGTTTTATAACTAGTAGTATTAGTTTATTTAGTTATAAATTTTAATTATTTAGTAACTTAAGTAGTAAATTAAAAGAATAATAAAGTAATAGTTATTAGTTAACTTTTTTTACTTAAACTTATTAAATAGCATTTAATTATAATATAAAAGCTTTTTAATTATAAAAATAATATCTTAAAAGTTAAGTAGCTACTATATAAAGAGGGCAATAATATACCTTATTTAAAGCTTATCCTTATATTAAAGCATACCTTTAGTATTATAAAGATTAAAGGTAAGAGTTACTTAATATATTTCTATAAGATTTATAAAATTAGCTAGCCTTTTAAATTTAAAGTATAAATTTATACTAGAAAAGTATTTTATTATAATATTTACTAAGTCTTTAAGTAATATATTTTACTTAATATTAAAGAATAAAGGCTAATTAAAGGTACTTATAGCTTATTAATTATTAAAGCAGACTTTATTTATAATAATTTAAGTCTTAAATAGGTTAAAAGATAAGTTAATACTATTACTTTATATAAAATTTTATTAGTTTCTAATATTAGAGATATTTATAAATTACTAACTATTTATATATAAGTTACTAAAGTTATTAAAGAAAGAAAGATTTTTAATATATATATTAAATGCTTAGTTTCCTTTAGTTATAAGTTTAACTAAAGGAATTAAAGTATTAGAATTTAAAGATATTTTATTATATAAAAGAGAAAGTACTTTTACTTTCTTTTTACCTTTATTTTTACTTTTTCCTTTTAATAAAAATATTATAAGCTTTAATTAGTATAAAAGCTAACTAAGTTTATTATATAAAGGTAGTAAAATTTAAATAATAAAAGGAATATTATAGAAAAAAGGACTTATACCTTTAAAGAATACTATATAAGTAATTAAGTAAAGTAGGTTAATAGTATATTAAAAAAGTAAGTAAAGTAAAAAGAACTTATATCTTTAAGGAATACTATATAAGTAATTAGGTAAAAAAGAGGTTAAATATATAAAGAAAGAAGAATTTATAAGTTAATTAAATTTAAAGCTATAATTATAGCTAAATAAGGCCTTTTAGTAAATAATAAAAAAAAAAGCTTAAAGAATTTAAAATCTTTAGTAAAAGAAGAAAGTTAAATAAGCTTAAGCTACTAAAAACTATTAAGGTAAATTATAGAAGAGAGAGAAAGAAAAAAAGAGAAAGAGATTAAATAATTTATAAAAAGAGGTATAAATATAAAGTTTAATTAGTCTTATATATAAAGTAAGTAAGTTATACTTACTAAATAATAACCTTAATTTTATTTAAAAAGGTAAATAAAGACTATTAGGTTTTAGTTTATATTCTATTTATTTTTACTTAAAGGATATTTTTCTTTACTTATTTTATATATAATAGCTATTAGTAATTAGCTAATATAAGTTAGTAAAAACTTTTTACTAAATAAAGGTAAAGTATATATAATAGTAAAAGAGAAAATATAACTTAAAGTATATTATTTAATATATTTATAGAAAGCTTTTTAAGTAGATTATTATTATAACTTATTAAATTAGGTACTTTAACTTATTACTTTTCTTTTATTTTCTAAATAGTTAACTACTTATTGCCCTACTTAAACCTTATTAGTTTAAAGTTCTTATATATTCTTTCTTTCCCTTTAACCTTTTATATATATTCTTTTAGCTCTAATTAATATTTAATTAGAACTAATAGAGTATAAAAAGGTTCTTAATAAAGTCTTTACTACCTTTATAACTAAACTTAATATAGCTTTTTTATTAAAAGATACTATTTTTAAGTCTTTTTTTTAAATATTAGTTAACTTTATTTAATTTAACTCTTTTTAAAAGTAGCAATTTATTTTTAAATCTCTTTTTTAAATATTAATTAACTTTATTTATTTTAGATTTTTTTATTAGTTTAATTACTCTAATTCCTTTATTCTTTTTAAAAATAAGTAATCTATTTATTATAGTAATTAAATAGCAGTAATTACTAATTATAGTATCTATATAGCTTTTACTATAAAGGGTATTCTTAAGTAGGGTTAAATATATAAGATATTCCTTTATAAAGATTTTATAATAAGTATTTATATTTATAATCTTATTAGTATAAGAGAGAGATATTATTTTATTTAATAGCTTATATAGCTAATAAAGGAATCTACTATTAAAAAGCTCTTTTTACTATTTTTTACTAACTAATAAAAAAAATAGTTTCTTTAAAATATTAAGAATTTAATTAAAAGCAGTATTAATAATATATTTATTAAGGCTATAAATAATAGTCTTTATAAGAAATATATATCTATAATTTATAGTAGTAATAAGATTTATTATAAACCTATATTACTTATTATATTCTATAATTATAAAAATATTAATTCCTATAAGTACTATATAAAGTATATAAAATAAAACTATAATAGTAAATATAAGAATAAAGATATACTAGTTATAGTACTATTCTTTAAATACTAATTACTTAATAGTTTTATAAATAGTACTTATATAAACTATATATACTATATTAAGGCAGCTAAGTATATTTATATAAATACTAAAATAAAGCAAATTAAAGCAATCTATAACTTAATAGCTTAAAAGTAGGTAAAATTTAATAGTATATTATAAGATATATATATTAGTAAAAGAGTATAAATTAATAGTCTAATTAGCTTTAATTTAGTATAGAACTATAAGTACTATATAGTTTATAGTTAATAACTTTAAGTACTTATAGCTAACTTTTTAGTGCTTTAATTATAAGAGTAAGGATCTAATTAAAATTAAATATAGAAGAAAGGAATAAGTAAAGAATATAAGAGTATTAAGGATTAAAAATAAAGTAAAAGAGTAGTATAAAGCTAAAAGATTATATAATAAAGTTAGCTTTCTTTAATAAATACTTAAAACCTTAAAGTAAAAGTAATTAGATTTAAGTTTAAAAAGGAAGATTAAATTTAAAAAGAAAGAAAAGATAGAGTTAAAAAGTATTTAAAATAGTAAAAAAAGGCTATAGTATATTATAATAAATTTTTAATCTTATAATGCTATATAAATAATATCTTTACTTTTTAAAACATTTTAAGTTTTAATTAAAGCAAATTCTTATATTTAATACTTAAGAGACTTAAAAATACTTAAAAACTATTAAAAGCACTATCTTTATTATATATACCTTTTTTAATTACTTTAAGTTATTATTAAAATCTTACTTATTAATTTAAAAGAGATAATAAAAGAATAAAAAAAGGTTATTTATAAAATAAAAGGAGAATAAAAAAGAGATATTAGTAAACTAAAGTAAAATACCTTCTTTATAAGCCTAAGATTTAATATATACTAAAGAATTAAAGACCTATATAGTAGTTCTTAAAGTAAAAAAAAAGCAATATTTTTAAAAAAGTAAGCTATTTAGATAGAGGTATATAAAAAGGTTGCTTTTTTTTAGCTTATTAGACTATATATACTTTTATAATACTACTCCTTAAATAGTATACTATTATATACTACCCTTACTACTATAAACTCTAAGTATAAAGAAGTATATATCTAAAGTATATAAGTATTAAATAATTAGTTTATAAATAAAAGTAAATAAAGTATTATAGCTTTATTTTATTTAAGTAAAATAAAGAGTTACTATTATAAAATATATATAATAGTATATATCTAAATATACTATATTTTTAAGTACTAAAAGTTATAGCTTGCTTAATTTAATACTAATTAAATTATATACTATTATTTATATAGTATACCCTTTTTTTACCTTTTTTTCTTTATTTTAAATTACTACTTTATTAAACTATTTACTTTATTTTTTACTTTATTAAGTTTTTTACTTTACTATTTATACCTTAGTATTCTTTTTTTACTTATTTCTTTAATTTATTGCTATATATAAATCTATATCTTTAAACTTATAAAGTTTAATATTACCTAATATACTAGTAGCTTAAATAAATTATTAATTAATATTAAAATAAAAAGAAGTATAAGTTTTTATTATTACTATTCTCTTTTTAATATACTTATATTAGTTAAACTTACTATATTTTTTATTATACTTATAGTTACTTTTAATATAATAAATATAGTTACTATAAGTACTTATTTTAAAATTAGAGTATAAAATATAATAAAGAAAAAAGTAGTTAATATAAGCTATAAACTTATTACTAGTAGCTTTAATATAAAGGTAATAAATTTAGGTATATTAATATATATAGTATAAGTAAGTAATAAAGTTTTAATATTTATAAAGTATAATAAGTAGAGTAATAAGGTATAGCTTATATTTAATTATATAATAAAAGTATTTACTAAAAGAGTAAAAGCTTACCTTATATATAATAATTTAATAAGCTAGCTTATTAGCTTAAGCTATAATAAACTTAATATTTTTATTACTATAATTAGTAAATAGCTTAATTAGCTAATCTTTATTATATAAGATTTAGGCCTAATATAGAGAGGTATAGCTAAAGTTAAAGTTATAAACTCTAATTACTTTAACTAAGTATTATTAATTAAAGAAGAAAGTTAAGCTTAAAAGTAAGTTAAAATTATTAATAAACTAGTAATAGTAATTACTACTAGTATTTAAAAGATTAAAGTAATTAAAAAAAGAGTATATAATTATTTTTTCTTTAAAGAAATTATTATTATTATTATTACTAAATATAATAATATAAGGTATAGTAATAAAAAAAGAAAGAAGTTAAATAGTAATAAAGGTATAAAATAAAAAAAAAGGTAAAGAAAAAAGAAATTTAAATAAAGTAATATTAATATATTATTAAAAAGTAAAAAAAAAAGAAAATAACTTATTTAACTTTATTTCTTACTAATAAGACTAAAAGGTTTTATTAAAATAGTAGCTTATTAGTTATACTACTTACTACTTATATAAAAAGAATATAACTTTTTAAGTAGCTAATTTTTAAAAGCCTTTCTTTTAATAATAACTTTAGTAATAACCTTATTAGTAATAAGAGTATTTTACTTATACTAATCTTATTAAGCTTTTATATAGCTATTACTTTATTAATTATTTTTTTATTATTAGTATTATTAGTTTTATAATTAAATAAAAATCTTTAATAAAGTAATAATATAAATTAGAATTTTAACTAATAAACCTTTTTTCCTTTTTACCTTTATTCTAATACTACCCTTACTTAATTACTTATATAGTATACTTTAAGAATATAAGTTTCCTTTTTTTCTCTTATAAAACTCCTTTATTACTTACTTTTATTTACCTTAGTATATACTACTTTAAATACTAACTTTTATTACTAGCTACTGCTTTTAAAATAAGTAGCTTATAAATATTAAGTACCTTTATAATAAAGTATATAATAACTTAAAATAATAATATAAATAAGAAGTTTTACTTTATTAGCTATTTTAATAAAAAGTTTATTAAAATTACTTAAAACTTAAAAAATAAATTTAGTAAACTTTAGCTAGTAGATTTAATTAAAACTTAACTACTCTTTCTTAATACTAGCCTTATATTAAACTTATAAAGTAAAGTAATTATATAAAAATTCTTTTTAAGCTTAAAATTTAAAGAGAGCTATAAATTAATTATATTTAGTTAAATAGCTTCTTAATACCTTTTATTTATTTATAACCTTAAAGAATACTTATAAAAAAAGTAGCTAATTCTTATAATATATATTCTAACTAAAATAAACTACTTTATATAATATCTTTAAGGAATTATTTATATTATTTAGTTACTTATTAAAGTAACTAATAACTTAATTAATATAAAACCTATTACTACTAACTTAATCTAAATTAAGCTTTAGTACTTAGTTATTTTTCTTATAAAAAATAAAGTCTAAAAATATTATTACTTTTACTAAATAAATAAAAAGGTAAGCTAAATTTTTTTTATTAATACTTACTTAAATAGCTATAAATCTATATTAGCTATATAAATAAATACTATTAAGTAAACTATTATTGCCCTTTTAAATAAATATAATTATTAAAAATCTATATAAGAAATTAAAAGACTTTAAAATACTTACTAAAAATATAAAGATTATAAAAGTAACTTATATATTATAAATAACTTTTAAATACTTTTACTTAAAAACTAGAAATATATAAATAAGAAATATTTAGGCTATATAAACTAAATAAATAGCTTCTACTTTTAAACTAAATATATTCTTTAAAGTAATACTTTAAAAGAGACTATTAGGAATATAATAATTATTACCTTTAAAATAAAGCTTAAAAGTAAAAGTTAGAAATTATATTAGCTTAAATAGCTAGCTCTTAATACTTTAAATTCTAAACTATTCTTTTAGCTAAATAAATTAAAGCCTAAAAGTAAAGATTTTAAACCTAATTAAAGCCTTTTACTAAAAAATACTAATATACTTAAGGTTTTTACTAAAAATATACCTTTAATTAATAGTATAAATAGTTATTTTATTTTTATTATAGCTAGTTATACCTTTATAATATAATATATCTTAATAGCTTTTAAAAAGTTCCTATATATATTAAATACTTTTATTTTTAAGCTTTTTAAAACTTTAAAACTAAAAGCTATTAAAACTTAAAAAGAACTTATAGTAAAAGCTAAAGGTTTAAGTAGGTTATTAAGTAATAGTATAACTTTAATAAGTTAAAGAACTTATAATAAGATTAAGTCTTAAAAGCTTATATTTATATAAAGCTAAAAAAGAATTTATAAAGATAAAGAAACTAGTATATATAAGCTAATTAGATAAAGAATAAATATAGTAAAAATAAAAAGTAAGCTATAATAATATAACTAATTTATAATTAACCTTTTAATATAAACTAAGTTAGTACTTATTAATTATAAACTTAAAATACTAAATTAAGCCCTTTATCTTATTTAGCCCTTAATTAGACCTTAAAACCCTTAGCTTATAAATAGGCTTAAAAATAAATAATATAACTTTTAAAGCTATAAAGCTAAAAGTTTACTTTTTTATCTACTTTTATTTAAATTTAATAAAGTATTTAATAAGTAAGTAAATATAGTTATTTAGCTTAATATAAATAATGCTTTTTTAAATTAAAGTTATATAATAGATTTTAAAAAGTAAAAGAAGGAAACCTAAAGGAGTTATAAAGAAGCTAGCTTAAAAGTAGGCTAGTATTTTTTTTTAATATTTTTAAATCTAAATAAATCTTTATTATTCTTTTAATTATTACTTATAATACTTTAGAAAACTTTTTAAAACTATAAAATTATTTTTTTTAATTATACTTATAATAATTTTACCTTTTTTTTTATTTACTAAGTATTAAAATTTTTCTACTACTTATTTTATAAAGTAATATATTTTTTCTTTTATTTAATTAAACTTTATTATTTAAATAAATTACTTTAATTTCTTTATAGAGCTTATAGGGCCTATATAGCTTCCTTAGTATAAGTAAGTTTACTTATATAAATAAAAAATATAATTACTTACTTAATACTTATTTAGGTAAATAAGTCTTTAAAGAAACTATAAAAGTATTATAAATATACTTTAGAATTATTTTAAACTTAATTAACTATTAGGCTATTTTTTAATAGTATATAAAGACTAATAAAAGGAGAAATATAAAAAATAAGTACTTAACTAAATATAAGTACTAATAAAAGTATAATAAGGAAAGATAAGTATTATAAAAGGAATACTAAGGCTAATAAGGGTATTATAAGGGTAGATAAGTAAATTATAGGGTCTAATAAGTACTTAAGAAAGTTGCCTAATTAGAAAGAGGAAAGGTAGGAATTAAGAGCTTAAATTCTTTAAGCTATACTTAGTATAAATTAAAATTATACTACTTAATTTATATATATAATGTCTATTTTAACTATACTACTATTATAACTAATAGTATTAGCTATACCTTAAGGCTACTATAATCTAGAACCTATACTATTACTATAATACTAAAAAAACAAGATATAATAAGCTAAAAGGGGTAATTAATACTAAAATAATTAATTCTAATAAGAAATTCCTTAATTAAGTAACTTATTAATATATAGTTATAGTATTAAGTTAGGTAGTAATAGGGGCTTCTTAAGGTACTATTAGTAGTAATAAATAATTATACTAGGGACTAGTAAGGTAATGTTGTATGGTGTAATCTGATTGGCTTAAAACAGTGGGTTGGTACTTGTTGCCTTGTACTATCCATTTCTCGCCCTGCAAATATCCGTTTTCATTCTCAAGTAAGCCAGGATGCGGTTGACCCGGGATTGCTTGTCAAGTCTCAACCGGTTTTTCACACCTGGTGCAACCACCCTCAGAAAAATCTGGCGGCGATGAACCTGAAGGTCCACCACGCGGGGATCTGAGGTTAAGCAGGACAAGTTCTCATACACAATGTTTCCACGCCAGGATCCTTGGGCACCAGCAGCTACAAGGAGGAGGATGGATTCAAGTAGAGAACCTGGTAAGACATATATCGCAGGTACAGAGGACGTGCCGTGTTTGGTGTTTCCATGAAGAGTATGGTTTTGCCTGCAGATCGTAGTTTACACAAATACTGTGGTTCTCTGCATGGCCTAGTGGCTCGTGTAGTAAGGCGTACGAAGCCTTGAGAGCAACGATAGAAACAAGCATGCGATCAACGGCCACATCCTGTGGCGACCTATTAGAACACCAAAAATGCTCCAGGCTTCAGGCTTCAGGCTACTTCCTTCCTCTTCCCTTGCCCTTTGCACCCTGTGGCCCCTTTGGCCCCTTTGACCCCTTTGGCCCGGCATCCGCAGCCTTGAACGCCGGCCCGGCCTTCACCTTGCTCGAGCTGGATTTTTTCCCTTCTCCTTTGCCCGGCTTCCGTAGGTTCAGGACGGCTCCCTTGCCTGCGCGCTCGGCGGCTCCCTTCTTCCATAGCCTGCCGTTCTGCCTTTCGGCCTTGTTGTCCAGCTTCTTCATATCCTTGTTGCTCAGCTTGCCGTTCGCATGCTTCTTCTTCAAGCTCTCCCTGAGGGCGTTCAGCTTCGAAGGCGGACCTTCCTTTGCCTTCTTCTTCTCATGTTCCGTCTCAAACCAGGTTCGCTTGGGCCGCGACTTGATCTCGTCCGCATGCTTGATCAGGTTCTCGCCCTTCTGGATCTCCATGTCGGCCTGCTGCAGCTGTTTCAGCTCCTTCTCCTCCGCCAGGATCTCATCCACCTCGGTCTCGAGATCGTCCACCTTGGACTGCCATTCCTTGGCGGACGCGGTGTCGATCGTGACACTTCGGGTCTTGGTCCCTTGTTCCTTGCCCGCCTTGACAGCCGCCTTGACGAGCTTACGATCAGAATCCGCAGCCAGCGTGATGGCAGTACCCTTCCTCCCTGCACGGGCTGTTCGCCCGACCCTGTGCAGGTACACGCTAATGTCCTTTGGTGCGTCAAAGTTGATGACCGTCTCGACGCCCCGGATGTCAAGACCACGAGAGGCAAGGTTGGTTGCCAACAGGAACGCAACCTCGCCGGTCCTGAAGGCTTCAATGTTGGCAACTCGCTCTGTCTGATTCAAGTTGCCGTGGAGCTCCCTGGCCGACAACCCGAGGAGGCCCAAGATAACGCATGCACGGTGTGCATCCTGTTTCCTGGAGAAGAAGATAATGGCCCTGTTCGTATAAAGCTTGTTGCAGATATGAAGAAGGTAGCCGAAGCGCAGATGCTCGTTGCTCCGTAGACGCACAAACTCTTGAACCAGGGTGGTGACCGTGGTCTTCTGCGAATCCACCATGACCCGGGCAGGCTTGTTCATGCCGAGGCGGATAAGGTTGTCGACTGAAGAGTTCATCGTGGCGGAGAAGAGCATGGACTGGCGGGACTTTGGTATCTCTTGGAGAATCTCGTTCAGCTCGTTCGCGAAACCGTCCTCGAGCATCCGATCAGCCTCGTCCAGGACCAGGATCTCGACCCCCTCGACCGTGAAGCTGGCCGAGTTGCGCATGTGGTCGATGAAGCGACCCGGCGTGGCAATCACGACATCAGGACGATGCCGCAGCTCTGCCTCCTGGACCTTGAGGCTCAAACCTCCGACGGCCAGGCAGAAGGTGATGTCGGTGTAACTGGCAAGCTTCGTAGCCACGGCATGACACTGGATCGCCAGCTCACGGGTCGGGGTGAGGACGACGACGCGGGTGGTCGGGACTTTCTTTGGCCTGTAGAGCAGTCGCTCCAGGATGGGGACTATGAAAGCCGCCGTCTTGCCCGAACCAGTAGCAGCGCCACCGACGAGGTCCTTGCCCATGAGCGCGATCGGGATTGCCTTTGACTGGATGGGCGTGGGGTTGGAGAAGCCCACGGCTGCAAGACCTCGAAGAATTGGACGTGATAGTGACATGGACGTGAAGGGACCGGCAGTGTCCTTCTTGCCCGGCTTGGCTTTCTCCTCGGGCGCGAAGAAAGCGTCTCTCTTGGCAATCTCCTCGGCATCTTCATGGTCATCGTCGTCCGAGTCGTCCGAGCCGGAGCCGGAGCCGTCGTCTTCGGGGTGCTCCACGGGCGTGGCAACAGAGTCACCGTCCGACGCGGCGTCGTCATCTCCTCCATCCTCGCCCTTGCCCTCTTCCTCTTCGACTTCGATGTTGGGCACTCCATCCTCATCTTCGGACTCTTCGACGTCAGAGCCTACGTTCATGCCGAATGCGTCCTCGGCTAGGACCTCCTCGTCGTCGTCATCATCGTCGATCTGGTCGTCCTCGCTGTTCTCTGCGCTGGCTTCAGCCTTGTGTGTGTCGTCGCCTGCGAGCTTTCCTTGTTTCTGGCTGGTTCTCCTCCGTATTATGCCTTCGAGGATTTGTCTTGGGGCTTTTGTGGTGGACTTTGCTGCACCGTCAAAGGTCCACTCCTCGATGTCGTCGGTCAGGTATTTTGTCCCATCACCGAGGTCGAAGTCGAAGTCAGGGTCCATGGCACCGTCATCTCCATCGTTGTCTCGTGCGCCGTCGTCGGCGTCAGTCGAGGCATTCGCCTTTGTAGACTTTTTGGGCTTCTTGGCCTTCTTCTGCGGCGGCGGGGCTACTTGATCCTCGTCGGCGTCGTCAGGTATGTCTTCGTTGTCGGATATTGTGAGGATAAAGTCATCCTCGGCCTTGCGCTTCGAAGGGGCCATGGTCACCGGTGATGGTAAAGATGGGAGCGGTTGCTCCAGGAAGAAGCACCGAACTTGTCGGGCATGTCAGTATTGGATGCACCCGCGCTTGGGCAACTTTTCTACCGGGCGGTGAAGCGATCGGCTGGAGGGGCCCCACAACAGCGAGCAGGGGGCCCTGGTACATGCTCCGTCTCGACTGTCGGGTTAGGGTGCGGATTGAGTCCCTCCTTCACAACAACCCTCCGTGGAATGACCTGCCATGGGATACTCGGCCATGGGTGGATTTTCATGGGACAGACTTCGACAGGTCAACCTCTCATGGGATACTTCGATAGTAGCCTGTGGTTTTCACTTCTAACTCGATGGGGGATGAAGTACCGTGGGATGCTCACACGTGGTCAATTGACTTCTTCCTTCAGGCTGTCTCCTACACGATCATATGCCACAGGACAACTGCCTACAGCATGACCTTTATACTACCTACATGTATCCGTCTGTAGCCGTCTAGCTCGAATTTGTCAGGAGAATAACGATGAAAAGGAACCAGGGGATATAGAGTCGTGCTTGCTTCTGTTTTCTCTCTCGAAGAGCTCGGACTGTGAACTCTACGAAGTAGTCAATGTTCGGACAAGAGATTCTAGCTGAACACCCGACTATGTCAGTTGGGTTGGAAAATAATGATACAAGCCGGATGCCATCCCGTCATGGTGACTTCGGGGACGTCAAGTGTGCGTTGACCAAGAGGCGAGAGCCAGCACTGTTCGAGGAATGCATAAATGGGGATTTTTGGTGGCTCATGTTGAAGACGGATGAATAAAATTTCTCGTCATGTCATGATCAATCTCCATATGCAATTGGATCTGATCCTGTGCGGTACAGTGTGTGGCCAGTTGGGCACGATAACCTCGTTCTGGGAGGCTTGGGCAGCATGGCAGCGTGGCAGGCGTGG
>JACBFG010000037.1:394894-406197 GCA_013435955.1 Diaporthe sp. HANT25 | reverse complement strand
CCCCCCCCCCCCCCCCAAAAGTAAACACACAAACCCACAAGACTCTCGCGAACCACCCACACCCACACCCATACACACACAGCCTGGTCCCCTCTGCCGCCGATTTGCAATTGGACATGACACCACACCAATTACGGGCCTGGGGGCAAGAATAATAATAAATAAAATCACAAGCAAAGAGCCATCAGTCTCGTCCTGGCTACTGTGTGTACGTGTAGTAGAAGTACACGTAAATGTACAGCCCACCACGTATTTACACACACCTTGCTTGCACTTTTGTTCCCCCGCCCCTGCCAGCAGCTGCCAGCTCCCAGCTCCCAGCTCCGCACAGGGTCCTCCCCGTTCCTGCCCTCCCGCCATCCACCTGCCTGCCTTCTTGCCTAACCTGCCCATCCAAACTCGACCTTGTTGTCCTCGACCTCGTCCTCCACTAGTCCTCAGCCCTCGTCCTCGAACCCGGCCTAAGGCCACTCACTAAACACCACACCCGACGTCTTTCAAGGACCATCCCAACCTCAACTCCATTAGCAGCGGCCTCTATAGCTCCTGCCAACCTCTACAACCACCGAGTCGAGTAGGGACTGCCCTTCCCCAGCTCCGTTCCTCGACTGGCCCCAAACCAAGGGTCTTCTTCTCAGACTTCTGCATCGGGCCGGCGTTTGTTTGTGTCTTGCTTCGCATCTCATCTCTTCTTTCTGGTGAGTCAGACGTTCCCTTCTCCTTCCTCGAGCTTCGGTGCTGGTGGCCCTGTTTTGTTGCACGACAAGTTCTTCCTCTGTGAACACACACACACACATGTTTCGATCGATGCTGACCGCTGCCTTCTGCAACCAGTGCCCGTCTGAGCGACTCGAGCGTCTGCTTTCCAATGGCTTCTTCGAGATACCACTAGACCTTTGTTTCCGACCAACAACCATAGCGCGCTTGCTTTCCCAGGCCACCCGCCCGGGCTCACGTCCTTCGTCTTGCCGCCCCGTTCCGCGATACCCTCCAGTCCGCTCTCGACCTCTCCCACAACATGAGCGGCGCCCCGCCGCCACCACCCCCGCCGCCTCACGGCGAGTCCCCAAAGACAACATCTGGTTCAGGGTCAGGCCTGCCACCCGGAAAGTACGATGTCTTCATCATACCCGAGCACTCGGCCGGCTCCGGCTTCCTCTACCTGCCCTCGCTGCGCACAAACACCAACAGCTTCATCGCCGGCTTCGCCTCCGCCCTCATCATGGTCGTCCTCGGCCAGAGCATGGCGCCTGCCTTCCAGGCTTGGTGGGCAAACTTCCAGGGCATGGGCAACGCCGGCATGCTCCTGCTGGTCATAGCAGTCGGCCTCGGGGCGTGGTCCCTCGGCCGGCAGTCATCCGACGGCACCGGAGCGGGAGGGGGAGGGGGTTTCTATTCCGGTGGATCGTCCATGCCCGGTGGTGGTGGCTTCAGTAGTGCTGGATCCAGCCCCCACAGCGCTCATCACGGGTCTCCCCCCGGCACCGGCCCACCTCCGGATGCCCACTCCCCCCCGCCTCCACCAGGTGGGTCGAAACCCAGTGCGAATCAGTCCAATGGCTCGTATCAGCGACCGCCACAACCACCCCCTCAACCACCCCCTCAACCCAACTCAACTAAACCACAAGCAGAGACTCCCAAGAACTCATGGCAGAAGGCGAGGGACGAGGTCCGCCGCAAGGAGGAGGAGCGCAAGGCCAAGGAGGCCGAGGAGAAGCGCCGCGCCGAAGCTGCTCAGAGGCTCAAGGACCTTAGGGAGAAGGAGGCACGAGAGCGGGCGCAACGAGAGGCAGAGAGGACCCGCCGCGAGCAGGAGGCCAAGGACAAGCTGGCCCAGGAGCAGGCGGCAAAGGAGAAAGAGGCCAGGGAGAAGGAGGACAAGGAGCGCAAGGAGAAGGAGCAGAGGGAGGCCCGTGAGAAGGAGCTGAGGGAGCGCCTCGCAAGGGAGCGGGAAGAGCGGCGCAAGAAACTCGAAGAGGACAGGAGGCGGCGGGAGGAAGCCGGCAGCCAGGCTCGCAGCACATCTTCCTACGCCTACTCGGGCGTCGGCGAGAAGACGAGCCCCTGGCCCAACGGAAAACCACCCACACCATCCTCCCCTACTAAAAAGCCCCCTCCCCCAACAGCAAAGACGTTTGTCGGCGACGACTCCGACGCCTACTCCTACCGGCCGTACGACCAGCCGAAGCGGCCAGCCCGCCGCATGTCCAAGTCCGATATCTCAGAGTCCTCGTGGGCTCCGTCCCAGTCGACGGCGCGTACGTCGCCGCCGCCGTCTGTCCGCGGGCCGTACTCGACAAAGGACCCCGACAAGATCGTCATCAAGGCGGTCTACTGCTTCATGAATCAGTTCGCCAAGACACCGGCCTCGCAGCTCGTCTCCGGGGTCGGCACCGTGACGGATGGCCTCATCCTCCGGATAACTACAGAGGGCCTGTTCATCGACGACGACATCCGCGGCGTCGCGCAGCGCGAGTGGGACGTCAAGGCGTGGACCCTCAAGATGGTAGAGGTATGGTGTCCCGTGCACTTTTTGACTGGTGCGATTGCTGCGAATTCTCCGTCCCCGACCGGTTCGAAATCCTCGTCCAACCCTGCTTTGAGTGCGAATCACATCAGTACTGCTTTCTTTGCCAAGGTGGTGGGGGGAGGGGCCAGGCTCCGTGCTGCGGAGAGGGGCTCGCCAAAGTCGCTGTCGGGCGACGAGGCGGACGCCTACCTCGCCGACGTGCTGCGCTCGTGCAAGGACTCCTGCCGCCTCGGCGACTGCGCGTCCAAGTTTGCTGCTTCGAACCTGCCGAGCTCTTCGGGTTACAATGACGACGCCTCCAGCGTTACGTCCGGCTCGACCCGCGTGACTAACAGCACGGCACAGACTGGGGACTGGAAGGCCAAGGGGCTCCATCTCCTCCGAGCGACGATCCGAGACCAGGAGGGCAAGAGGTACATGTTTGTCATCGGCGAGGAGGACGGCTGGAAGGTCGCCGTGGGACTGCAGCGCCTCAGGCGTGGCACCCAGGTCCGGGCCTTGGGGGTCGCCGGACTCAGCGGCCTCGAGACAAAGAGCACGCTCGAGATGCTTGGCTGGGGCTGAGGAACCTCTGGTCACATGCTCGAGGGCCTAGGATTCTCCTTCCTCGAGCCCAGTCACCATTTCCCTCCCACGGCCGCGAGGAGGACCGACACGGATTGCACGAGGCCCTATCGGAAAAGCACACAACGGCGAGCGCGCTCCGACTCGGAGGCGCTGTGCGTGAAGATGCTGGGGGCTACCTCACGACGATCTGATGGAAACGACGGAAACGATAAACATGACTTGATGCCGTGAATGAGGAAGGCAGGCGCAAGCTGTGATGGAGTTCGGCTGACATGCGAGGGGGAGGGGGGCGCTGTGTTGAGTTAAAATACCACAACAGAAATGAGTGTTGTGCGGAGGAAGTGAGGAATGTACCGGCGCACTACTGGGGCATTGGATGGCTGGCGCAGGTGCAGAATTCCAGGTCTCTATTGTTCATGCATGACCCCTACGCTCGATTTGGTTGGGCACGCATTCCACACGGATTTCGGCCAGAAGGGTCAATGTCAATGTCTTTTTGTTTTCTCATCAAGGCTGTTGTGATTCACATATGCTTGGTGCCTCTCACGGTTTCCCCAATCAACGCCGTCTACATTGCAAGTAGGTTCATTACTTCACACACCCCATTCGCATGCCCCAGCGACTTCTTGGCCCTTTTGTCCTTCTGCCGCCACAAGACACGATTCTTCTTTACTTCGTTGGCAACTTTGATGCCACAAAGCCTGCAGCCGAAGGCACATACTGCGTTGCATACGAGTAATGAAATGCCGTGATGAGGTAGCCGTTCTGGCAAATATTGTCTAGGGGGTTGCAGTAGATCTTGCCTGCTCCAGCAGGGATGTTGGCAAAGGATTGGCCGTTGTCTTGAGAAATCTCACAGTCAGCAAGCCTGCTAATCGATTCATAGTAGGGATGAGATATTAATAGCGGAAAGCGAAGGTCTTTGCTTACCTGGGTCTCCAAATGTGACGGCGGCCGCGATCTTCTGTGCAGTTTGGGCTGGCAGCAGCTTGGCTGCGTTGTGAACAAGTTGTCCGCCCTGGCTGTAACCTGACAAGACGATTTTGGTGTCGGGGCACTTTGAAAGCGCCTGCTGAGCCAGTTCAGCCCTGAAATTCCCCCTTCTTGTCAGCTACTTGGGAAGGAAAGTTTTGGACAGGTGTGAAAGGCGCCCTACATCTTAGCACTACCCGCGGCATCGCCGCCACTCAGCACACTGAGGAACGCGGCTCCGTATTCCACGCCTTGTACCGCAAGGTTTGCGGCACCAACTAGTTTCGCAACCGCCTGGAAGAAGGGCGGGCCCGTCGCGGTGCCGACATTTCCAGTCTCGCCAGAGCCACGAGCAAAGATGATGGTCATGGGCTTACAGGCCCCAGAGAGGCCATTCTGAGTGTCGCCCGTGAAGTCACCACCCGAGCCAGCTGATGGGAGCAGGTTTGTTATAGCGCTCGGTATGGATAGTGGCATGGAGAGGGTAGTGGTGGCGGCTACGGAAGCCAAGAGAAAGGATTTGAGTGAAGGCATTATGGCTGTGTAGCGTTGGATGAGTGTTTGAGTAAGTCAAAGCAAGGGGTCTCAGGACTATTACAGAATACAACAGACTTGGAATAGCTGAAGCATCAAGCACCGTGGCGAGACTGGCATATTTGTATCCATGCAGTGACCGCCCCACGCAGTGAGCGTACAGGCTACTCCGAGCTCAGTGCTATACGCAATTGTCATCACAAAGAAGCATCTACTCGCCCATACCTGAGTGAAGAAAGTCAAGACTAGAAGCTACAGCAGTAGATGGCTTCTGCTGTTGCTTTGACGGGAACACCTAGCGTTCGAACTGCCCGTTAAAAGCTGACTAGAGCAGCTAGCGCCGGAAGAGAGGCGTGCTTGTCAGGTGGTTCCCAAGTCTGATCTTTATCCGTGAGATGCGAACTACTGGCTTGGTGTCTCTAGGAAGCGGGCCGCATGCTCGTGCCCTGCCATGATCCACAGGTCGGTGCGCGGAATCAACGGCTAGCCACCATGGCTCGTCCCAAGTGCCCGGAATGCCGGCATTGATGTGGTCTTTGTCCCCCAGCGAGCACGATATGTGCCTGGGCTAGTGGTATGGGCCAGCATTCTGGCCCCATTAGAGCAGGCGCCATTTTGGGAACCGTTCGTTGGATTACATAGTGCGTGGTCCAGCCCTCGTGGGCCCGGAGCAACGTTCCGCACGCAGCTGTCAAGTCAAGAACACGGCCCGGGGGTGTCTGGTCATCACTCGTGGTAATGATTAATCGGGAAATGCTAAGAAGGCTGGATCAGAACTAGCTACCTAGATATCGACGCTGAGCCCCAGACAATTGCGATTCACGATAGAACAGTATCTTTCAAGTTGGAGTTGCCGAGATGTTGAAATTAGAACTCACTTTCATTCGGCTGACTTCCCGGTTGTTAGTGGAGCCAGTTTATATGGTCGCCCGTGCCCACCAGCTCGATAGTTCAGTAATGGCAAGTATGCAAGTATGACAACCGGCGGACCATTTGGTGTTTCCACGAATGTCATTGTTGGACGGGGTGCTCCGGTGGCTGGGAATTTGACCGAAGACATAGTGCTGTCGATCCAAGTATTGTGTTGCGACGTGGTCGACCCAGACCAGCTCGGCACCGGAGAAGATCAGGACATCACCATCCCTGAAATATCGAGGTTTACTGTCGCGTGATCTCAGTTGCTGGCCAGAAAATGATGCCTTGCTAGGATAAGATCCGGAGCCTGTGCTTTGTGAGTGACTTAGGGGTTCTCAATCTTGATATTCTGGATGACTGTGTGGTGGCCCAGGTCAGTAAGTAACCACGCAAGAACATGCGTTCGTAGCATGTAGCAACACTGAGACCCAGCGGAAGAGACGACATTTATCCTTGATCACGGCAATGACATAGAAATAGAGCCTCGTCAATATGGGAGAGGAGTGAAATGGATCCTAGAGTGTACAACACGAGCAGGTGCACAAACCTCTCATGAAACGAGCCCCGGATGTGATTGGGCAGTTAGGTTGCAGGTGCGAAAAGACCGACAAAGCCGGCTTGATAGCTTGTATAGTAGCTACCTGCATAGCAATATCCCCGTCATCGGGAATATTCTTATCGCATGGCTTTCCACACCAGATGCACGGTCCTCCATGAGATTGATCTCGGTGATATATCGTACAACAAAACCGTCTCTCCCATGATTGGCCTCCAAGCTGTGTTCATGAGAAATGTCTTAGAAGTCAGCCATCTGCCCCTCGTTTTGGTCGAGCGCCATGGAGAAATGTGCCATTCTCATAGGCGAGCTCTCCTGCCACATTTCCACGGCATGGCAGAGCAGTGACTGCAGACAGTTGCAGCATTCCGGAGCTCCTGAACGGACGTTGGACATATATAATCTTAGTCGTTGACTTGAGAAATGCCATTATGTCCGGAAGATGCAAAGCGCAATCAAGGATCTTGGACAACAATAATGACGATGATGATACTACATACTAGAAAAGTAGTTGAATTTCTGCGCACCGCCCTTAATGTTAGATTTTAAGAGACAGCCCTGCAACCTTGACGTGCTTCAAAGGCAAAACAACCGTGTCCAAAAAGAAAATTGATGCTCACCAGAAAGTCAGTAGTCAAATAAGTGGAGGTGTATAGATATGCCACTTCTACCCCCACACGTGGCAGGAGCTCTCTCAGGCAAACAGTTACTCTTATATCCATAGGAGTACCAATAATGTTATGTGGGTGGGGATTTGAACTCAATCGCTTCCCAAATGACCACATTGTAGAAGCATACACTACTATCAATCTACAAGGGTGTGTCTGGTCCATAATTTCCAAGATTGACTATTGCAAACTTCACCAGTCTTATTAGTCGCGACGAAGCAATGTTACCGCGTCTATGAAAAGAACAAATCCCCAAAACACCCTAGGATGAAGGAGAAGGCAGCGGCGCTTTTCTTCAAGGTAGGCCTTTTCTTCTCCTTTTTCTTTTCTGTCAATCTAACCGGAGGAAAGAAAATGCGCAGCGGTAATGTCGGCCACAAGGAAGATGATAGCCCTGACGAGAAGAACCATCCATCAGACGACCGGTTGTGATTCTAGACGATCACTTGTCTGGTCAAACTGCAGAAGGCCCCCTCCCCTTGTCTCTCTTTCCTTGAGAGAGACAGAAATACGCACATGTGTAGCAATAGTATTCGTTGAAATTGTGCACCCACATCTTAGCTAGGCACCTTTATCGGAGCAGTCCCAGTTGTGCTGTAGTGGTCAGACAAGATCGGCTGGCTCTCCCTTGTTTCCGAACTGGGCGTAGAAACGACGCTGCTTTGAACCGCAGAAGTCATCCGCAGTCTTCTTCCTCCCGTTTCCCCCTCGTGAGGTTCCATTTTATCCCTCTTCGCTATGCCATCGGGGCTGACTGCCTTCCCTCCTAGGAAGTCGGGCTGAGACAGGCTCACCAACACATGTCGTGCTCGGTGCGACAGTGCCATAATAAAGACCTCACCAGCCAGAACCGGCAGGTCGAGTCTTCAATGTCACTCATCTCATTGGCTGGCTCTGAAGAAAAGGCGCACGACGCGACCATGATATCACTATATGAACACACCACCCCGGCACCTGGAAGAATTTCCGTGGAACAATCCCAACCTTCTTATCACGAACATCACCCTGCATTGTCCATGAGCTTGGCGTTCATCCTTTCGGCAGGTCCCCAGCTTGGGGTCACATCGTGTGCCGAGCCTTCTGCCGGCTGAGCCACTCGGTCTCTCTTGGCAAGCGCCACCAAGAGCCAAGCACAGTCTGCAATCTCACGCGGGCAGACGGGCATAAGCCAAGCAGTCGCACACACACAAAAGCCGAGGGGCAGGTGTGCAAGTGGAGCAAGCAAACGTCTTGGTGAGATACAACTTGATGGACAGCCCGCACAGCATGTCATTCTGTTCTCGAGGAGAGTTTGGCTCGATACTGTCGCAGTTCATCAAGGACGTCGACCGTATCCCGTCCATACTTGAATCCCTGTGGGTGATTAGCCGAGGCAGTCTAGATGACAACGGGATAGGTGGTCGCAATGCCCCAAGTTGAAAAGACCAAGGCCAAAAGAGGAAGGTCTCAACGGGAAAGCTTAACCATAATATTAGAGTTGGTATGGCAGTGCACCACGCGCAGAGAGAGGCAGCTGGGCACGCCTGACATGGTCAATCAACAACCGTATCCAGTATACTACTCCTTCCTCCCCGCAGTGTGGCACACACACCTCTGAGCAGAGGGCCCAATATCTGCAGTACACTAGGCCTATAAACAGCAAGTCCTGCCCTCCCTCCTGCTTTATAAAAGAAGCTTGTCTGAACGACACTCGTCCTCCTGGTCTTGGCTCACTCTCTCTCTTTGTCCCTCAACCGGCTTCGTCTTCACTGTTCAAGGCCGTTCAACATCTCTTACCTGACAGCAACTTGGAGAGGTCAGAATCGAGTCGCCAACTCAAGAAAACCGGGCCCAAGATGAAGCACCTCACGCTCCTTCTCTCCGCCCTGTCACTGGCTGTGGCCAGCCCCACCATTCATTCTCGGACGGTCTCCTATGATGGTTACCAAGTCTTCCGTGTGCCCGTCGGCCTTGACGCGTCCAAGGTCACCGAGATCGTGGACAAACTGGAGCTAGACACCTGGAAGGCCCCCAATAAGGCTGGGGCTTTTGCCGACGTTGTCGTGTCCCCGGAGAAGTTGCAAGCGTTCAATGACGAGGTTGCCGGCATCGAGGGCATTGAGGTGATGCACGAGGATCTTGGGGCTTCCATTGCGGCCGAGCAGGAGCCCGCAACCGACGTGCTGCTGGACCGAGCTGCCGCCGCGATCAACTCGACCTGGTTCACAGCATATCACAATTATGCGGACCACCTGTCGTTTCTGCGTGGTCTCCAGGCACAATACCCTGCCAACTCGGAAATCGTCACCTCGGGCAACTCGCTGCAGGGCAACGCCATCACCGGCATCCACATCTATGGAAGCGCAGGCAAGGGCGTGAAGCCTGCTATCATATTCCACGGAACCGTTCATGCCAGGGAGTGGATCACTACCTTGGTAAGTCAGCTTGCCCTATCCATATCTTGTATCAGGAGGAACGTCCTACTTACCGCGCAAAGACTGTTGAATACTTCGCCAACATCCTCCTGAGCGACTATGCAACCAACACCGAGACCAAGTCCTTTGTCGACAAATACGACTTCTACCTTTTCCCGGTTGTCAACCCTGATGGTAAGCTCCCCACCGAGAGGCCACTCGTTATTGCCAGTGTACTCGTTTGCTAACGCTCTACAGGCTTCATCTACACGCAGACCGACCGCCTGTGGCGCAAGAACAGGCAGTCAACCTCGGGGAGCACCTGTCTGGGTCATGACATCAACCGCAACTGGCCCTACCAGTGGAACGTCGCTGGCGGTGCCTCGACTAACCCTTGCGCTGAAGACTTCAAGGGCACTGCTGCAGGTGACGCCCCCGAGAACAAGTCCCTCAGGGACAAGATCAACGCGATCAAGGCCGCGCAGGGAGTGAAGCTCTACATCGACTGGCACTCGTACTCCCAGCTGTTCATGACACCGTACGGATACAGCTGTTCCGCCGTTGCCACCAACAATGCTGAGCTGCAGTCTCTGGCGCGCGGTGCCTCACAGGCCCTAGCCTCGCTCTACGGCACGCAGTATACCTATGGCCCCATCTGCACGACCATTTACCCAGCCACCGGCTCGAGTGTGGACTACGTCAACGATGTGACTGGCGCAGACTATGTCTTTACTGTGGAGCTCCGTGACACCGGTCGCAACGGATTTGTCCTCCCGGCCAGCCAGATTCTGCCAACTGGACAGGAGTCGTACGAGGCCGTCAAGTACCTGCTTCGGAACATGAAGTAAAGGGTGAAGCCGGCAAGTTGAAACTGCGATAGGCGCACCCACTCTGTCTCGGCAAGAGACAGTATCAACCTAAGACCAACCAACGTACATAGAGCATCACACACATACATACATATGTAGTCAGCACAATACAAAAGACTCAGACTCCAAAAGCTGAATCCCGTTCTTCCTAAGTAGAAATGAGAACGTTCTCAGATATTCCCAGTGACTTGTCCAGGGTGGGACTAACTACATGGCATTCACTAGGCGGCCAAGTAAATAGATGTCAGTCACCACGGTCCCTAAATCTTTAAATAGGGTGTCCCCTGGTCCTTCTGCTCTTAGAATCTAAATATGCGCCCAGTTCAAGTACAGACAATCGCATGTTTGCCAGAGCCAGTCTTTCCTGCCACTGCACTTTACATCGATGTGGGTGATGTGAATGATATTCGAGAGTGCTAGCCTATTGATCGACTACAACATGAGCGCGGTGATGTCTGTGAGCGGTCACAAGCGCGGCCTAGTAGTAATACGATGTTTCACCTGGATTTGCGGAAAACAATTTGCACAAACAGCGAGCCCCCTGCCTAGAAGCTTTGATTATGCAGAATTCTTCTGTGCTGAATACGCAAACCTTGAACAAGATGAAGTGGAAATTTTAACGCGGGGACGGTTTCTACCGCCGACTTGCCGCTGGAGGCGCGAAAGTTAAGCAGGCATCCAAGGTAGCGCTGAATGCTGCCTTACATTCCGATCTTGTCAAGCATGCTGGTAGACTGGCAGGTCGGCGCATACCATCCGGGGCCTGTCCAAGTTGCACTGAGGAGACAACAGTTATGCAATGCACAGACGGTGAGAGGGCGGCCCCTGAAGGGAAGACAAGAGGTGCAGCATCTGTGCGTTGTTCACGCCGGGTCGTAGTAGCATTCGCCAATGACCATCGGACGGCGGGGGACAATGGCTGGCACTTGCTACCGTGTAACAGTGACGGATCGTATCAGTCGACTGGACAAGCTGGATCGCCATCTACTAGTCCCCGGCGATCAAGTTTTCATAATCACCTGGGTTTGTGATATAGTCCGTAGCGCCATGTACACACAAGAACTCCAGATGGAATAGGCTCCAGCCTCCTGGTGGGCCAGGCTCCAGATGGGCCAGAACATAACGGGCACAGGGTCTTGAAAAGGGCAGGTGTGCGTGTTTTTGATGCATGCATAGCTTGATCCACGTGTGCATGATAACGGATGACAATCCTGATGAAGAAGATAGACCGCCAACAGGGTCGGCTTCCCCAGAGCCCCAGAGACGTCGCACGGGGAAACCAAGCTGCGCGTGTGGGCT
>JACBFG010000037.1:358674-394870 GCA_013435955.1 Diaporthe sp. HANT25 | reverse complement strand
GGGGGGGGGGGGGGGGGGGGGCGACGGCATGGACGGAATGCCAACGTGTTTTCCAGGACCCCAGGCCGCCAGGGCAGATTGATTTGGGGTGCGCACTGACTCGGTCGTAAAGCCTGCCTACCAGAGAGTTTGCCGGAGACCTTGCTCCCAGCAACTCCCACATGGCATACCCGAAGTTGTGGTTCCTGGAGAAGGTTCAGAAACGGGGGGTGAAAATCCGAGCTTATGGGATTGCCGACCAGAGACGGGATGCTAGCGCCCCCCGAGCGAGAAGCCGGACCGCACGCACAGAGACTCCCGGTCCCTTGGGCCAAACACCTCAGCCAGCAATCGTTCGTCTTATGGGCGGCCCTGTGACCACTAGCGAAGCGTCCGTGAGACGGCTAGATAGGCTAGGGCACGATAGGTACCCGTGGATCTGGACGGCGTCGAACGTTCGGCCAGGAACCGGTCGGATGGAGGGGGGGCAACAGCCAGACTGTAAGCACAGATAGCCAGGCACCAGGAAACAGCAACATGCCCTGGTGGGCTCGGGGCTCGTTGCTCTTGCTCTTGCTCTTGCTCTGCGCTTATTTTGCCCTCCCCGTCTTTGCAAATAATGTGGAAACAAAAGAGAGAACCTTGCAAACCCCCCCGGGACCTTGGCGAGGATTGCCTGGGCATCGACGGTCTGGCATTGGCTCGACTCCCCGTATTATGGCCCGGGGTTGTGGCAGATATGCCTCTGTCCAATGCCCAATTTACGTAGTACGAATGCTCATGAGTCGGCGCAGTGCAAAGAGGAGCCAAACGAGGACCCAGTGATGAGGCTGAGATGGTTTTGCGTCGCCGATGGAGAACGTGGGAAAGCGGGACTCTTTTCCACAACGTCTCGGTCGTCGAAGGCCCACAGACGAGCCCACTTTCGGAGGCGGGGAGACCCCGTCGGTCTGACGCAGGCAAGCAGATAACGGACGTGCAAAGTAGTCGAGCTTGTGCTGGGAGCAGCCTTGATTGGGCTCGTGTGCAAGACGACTTGCAGCTGGGAGTCTCCATCCGTATAAGCGCCCCGAGCGCGGTCTGCGGGTGTTGGCTGGCAGTTGCATGCAGCACCGCGCAGGAATGAGGCAGGATGAGGGACGAAGATGCAGGTCGGAAGCCCGGGATATGTCTTCCCTCGCAGAATTCAGAGTGGCAGAGTGGGCGGGCAGCAAGCGAGATGGCCCTCCTACATACGGATACAGGTAGATAGTCTAGCTACTTGTACGGAGTACATTCATCACCTACGGACTACGGCCGTCCTAAGCCGTGTCAGGGCCGAACCTAGGCCCTTTCAGGTAATAGAACAGCCCCTTTCTTTTCGAAGATCCGAAGATCCCCCAGACTCTTCCGTGGGCTTCCTGCACGCCGGTCCAAAAGTGCCCTGAGTGCCCAACTCCAGACGCGTGCGCACTCCTTGCGCTTCTCTTCACTGCGGCCAACCGTTGCTTTGTGCGACCACCAGCTGTGCCTCGTCGGTAGCACGACACCCTCATGGGATCTCGGCGGATTCGCGAGCTGCACGATGGCGCCAGTGATACACCTCACGGTTGGCTGCTCCGCTCAGGCCCGGGAACTGAGCTGAGCTGAGCATCCATCCATCCATCCATCTGTCAACCCTGCTGGTCGGTATGTGCCGTCCTTGCGATCCAAGATTTGATGCGTGTGATCTCATACGACCTCGGAAGAGGGACGTGGCTAGTCCAAGGTAGTCCAGGTAGTCCAGAAATGCTTGTACCTACAGCACAGTCAGTACATTGACTTTTCTACCGTAGCAGTTGGCCCGTCGGGTTAGCCTTGAGCTGTTCTGCACAGACGCTCGCTCACATGAACCGCCCGCCCGCCCACGAACCACGCATTTTTGCCCCCCTTCGCGCCGTTTCCTCGCTCTATCCTCTGGGCTCCTCATGGCCTGCCGGCCCTGCTGGCTCTCGTGGATGCAAGAATGTGGTCCGCATGCAAGGACGGAGGGGGGGGGGAGCCACAGGGGCCGCACAGGGGTCAAGGCTCGAGGCGGGTTGCGTTGAGTGATTTGCAGTTCGACGAGGTCTGTCGTCGCTTGCGAGTCGCGACTCACGCACATACACACACCCACCCACACAGGCTCCGGGAGAGAGGGCACCCAAGCTCCACACGAGGCAGATTTATACACGCTGCCCCCCTCCTCCCGCCGTGCGACCATGCCTACAGCAGCCAGTACATATTCCTGCCTACATATTCCTGCGTCCATATGAGACAGACAGGTCGCTCTGGTTTCACTGCCCTCTGCCCATCCGGCTGTCTGTTGTTGCTCCTTGGCATTTGATACCCTTCTTTTTGCAGCAATATCCAGCCTAGTGCCTATCTATCTTGCCTGTACGGGCAAAGCACGGTCAAGATGAAGATCCTCTTCATCTGCACAGCACACAACTCCCTCTCCCAGAGGCTATACCTCGCCCTCTCGCAGCTCCATGCCGTCACCATCGAATATGCCCTCTCCGACGAGAGCATGCGGGAAGCAGCCCGCCTGGCCAAGCCGGACCTTATCATCTGCCCGTTCCTGACCTCCCGCGTGCCAACTGACTTATACGAGGAGTATCTGACGCTCATCGTCCACCCGGGCCCGCCAGGTGACGCCGGCCCGTCTTCCCTCGACTGGGTTCTCATGGGCGACGATGGCTCCGAGTCTGACCCTGCGGAGCTGCTGAAGAAAGATACCCTGAGCGAGAAGGGCCGGCCTTACTGGGGCGTCACCGTCCTCCAGGCCGAGGCCGAGCTCGACGCCGGCCCCGTCTGGGCATATGAGCAGTTCCCCGTCAACATCGACGAGCCGGGCCTGACCAAGTCGGGCCTGTACCGTGGGCCTGTCACACGCGCGGCCGTCTCTGCATGCCTTGCTGCCGTTGACAGGATCAACGCGACCGCCTACACCTCGGCCCCCTTCACACCTCCGCTCACGCCCGGCTCAAGCGCCTGCCCTAGCCCTGTGTATCGTGCCATTCACCCCGGTCTGAAGGCAAAGCCTCAGTACAAGGAGCTGTCGGTCGGCCTTCAGAAGCCCTTCCTGGGAGGCGTCACCCATCACCGCCCCCTCCTAAAGGCCGGCCAGCGAGACTTCAACATCAAATCCCACAGCGCCCAGGAGATCTCCAGAAGAGTCCGGTGCGGCGACTCGCAGCCCGGCTGCCAGAGCTCCGTCTTTGGCCAAGGAATGTACATCTATGGCGGAGTCGTCGACGAAGGGTCATGGATCGCGGCTGTCAATGCCCTTCCCGGTGCCATTATTGCCGTCCGTGACGAAGCTGTCTGTATCAAGACAGCGGACCAGCACGGCATCTGGATCACCCACGTTCGGCGGATCAAGAAGAAGACGGACGCCAAGCTTTGGCCAAAGGTCCCTGCCGTCTTTGGCCTTCGTCAGCTTGGGCTGTTGACAGACGACGCTGTGGCCAAGCTCTCCCGCCCCAATGCCACGCAGGCCTGGTCAAAATGCCCACACGGCACCTTCCAAGAGGTCTGGGTCGACTTCGCAACCGTCGACGAGATTGGATCGTCGCGCGTGGCGTATGTGTACTCAGACTTCTACAACGGTGCCATGTCGACCGCCCAGTGCACCAAGCTCGTCGAGGCTTTGGGTTATGTGCTCAGCACCCACACTTCCCAGCATCCCCTGTCCGCAGTTGTCATGATGGGCGGCAACGGCTATTTCAGCAACGGTATCCATCTGAATGTCATTGAGTCAGCAGCCGACCCAGCCATGGAGTCCTGGGACAATATCAACCGTATCAACGACGTGGTGTACTACTTGCTGCACGAATTCCCCTCCCGCAACATCCTGACCATTGCTGGTATCCGTGGAAACGCCGCTGCCGGTGGCGTCGCGCTGGCTGCTGCTTGTGATTCTGTTGTGGCTGGTGCCGACGTCGTCCTGAACCCTGCCTATCGCGCCCTGGGACTGCATGGCTCCGAATACCACAGCATCAGCTACTTCGCACGATGCGGGCCCACAGGTGGCAAGCGGATCCTGAGGGACATGACGCCCATCTCGGCGTATGACGCGCGATCCATCGGCCTCGTGGACCATGTTCTCCCAGGCTATGGCGCCCTGCTCGACACGAGAATCAGGAACCACGTCAAGGCCGTGGTGCGTTCGTCGGCCCCGTCGACCCCCAATGGCAGCCCCAATACCAGCCCGACCTCCAGGAGTGGCAGCAGGAACATTCTCAAGCACAAGAGCAGCACGCCAAGCCTGAAGAAGAAGACCAGCGTCGCCAGCCTCAATGGCGCCTCCAGTGGGCCGCGATACGCCCCCGGTGCGTGGAAGGCCAATGCGGATATCACCCCGCAAGGCCTGAATCTCGCACGGGCGACGGAGCTCGGAGAGATGTCGCGAGACTTCTGGAGCCCCAGGGCCGAGAGATACCACTCGCGGCGGGAGGCGTTCGTGCGCAAGATGAAGGCCACATCGACCCCGCTGAGGTTTGCTAAGCACCGAAGGAGCGAGGCTGACTCGGGCAAGCTCGATGAGGAGGAGACGGACGAGTATGATTCGGTTGAGTACTTTGCAAAGAAACAAGCGAGGGAACTCGAGGCGAAGATGTCCAAGATGGTCGTACAAAGCGCCACAAAGGCTGAGGGCGAGATCGGCGTTGCTGTCAGTGGGGACGCACCCGCTCAGCCCAAGGACCAAGGCCCAGTCTTTGCTTGTTATTACAACCCTGTGACTGCGTGAGGTGCGGTAGTCAGGTACGGGTTTGAGCTATCACATTGAGGCTATGGGTGGCTCGGGGTGGCTGTCGGCTGCATGACTTGATTGTTTTTTCCGAGACAATGTTCTCCACGTCTCAACATAAACTGCTTTTAACTAGCGTCTTGTTTACGCTTGATAACCCTTATATACATAGCATCGAAAATATAAGCAAAGCCCTTTGACCACGTTTGTAGCTTTGATTGGCAGGGACATGCGCATTACCTTGGGTCAGGAAACCGTAGAATCCCTCGATGACGGTCCAGCTGATGGGTAGCAAGAGATTGGCTGCAATCATAATTTGAGGCTTGTACACAGTTTGCAAACAATGGCAACTGCCGAAACATGTTTCCCAGGTCTGATTGGATTGCACTAAAAGCCATCATTTAAAATCTCAGCGGCACCTTGCACACAAAGGACCAAACAACTGCCGCCACAGGATGCCTCTAAGCATGAGAGCTGCTAGGCAAAGCGACACTGCTATATACATAAGTACTGTAGGATAAAGCCATCTGTCAGGATTCAAGCCGCTGCCAATGACCGTATGTTTGCTCTCTTCGACATCCACCATGACCATCGCATTGCACCAGAGATCATCGCAGTCGCCGTGGACTTCAGAGGGAACAAACGTCTCCATGGCATCAGTAACACCCAGAACATGACCTTCGAAATTGAGAGCTTCGGCATAGACTGAATGCAGAAACTGCGGCAGTGGCCCGAGTAGAGTTTCAAACCCAGCTTTGGGCCGAACCAGAACTTCTTGCCAAATGTTATCGGGAGCTCTGCCCACTTCTCGCCCAAACACCCTCCAACTGTGTATTTCCGTGGCACCATTCCAGCTCACGTACACAGCTGTCATCTCCCTTGACTTCGAGTACGAAAAGATTGATGGCCTGCCAGAAGGATGGCCTACCCATTTGGTTGACTTATGGACACGATAAAGGGCAGGACGCCCTTGATCAAGTAGACATGCTTCGAACACGGGCTTAGTGTACCTATCATACTCGGTGAGACCACCCGTCTTGCCCCATCCAACGAGGGTGTTGCCGTTAGACAGACGCCTCATGCTTCCTGCAAGTGTTGAATTCTGTGGCCGGCCCTCGGTAAAATACTCTGCCTCTATCGTGGCAAGCCGACGGTCTGTATCGAGTCGCATGACGATCCCGCGACTGAACGGAGAATCGAGGACTTGTTGCGGGGTGCGTCCATTATCGAAAAGGGAAATAACTTCGTTTCCCCCTTCGGACTGCAAGAGCATCGCATCATGCTGGAAATGGAACCATCTCCCGAAGTTTCCTTGCCCACTCTTGAGGGCGAAGTCTGAATGTGAGCCCCCCAGTCGCCATATGACGGATTCATCTCTACCGGATATCTTGTAGATTGCGGACGTATGTCTCGCGGAGATGAGATAGTCGCCAGACCCATCAATAGCCTTATAAATAGAATTGATGTGGAAATAGTCCCATGGGGATTGTGCAGTTCCTCCGAAAAATGTCACGTTGGACTCTTCGAGCCCAATGTGATCCAATGATCTCCATTCAAATAGGATTGCCCCATCGGACAGCCTTTGCTCTTGAAACACGGAGTCGTACACGTACCCAATTCCTGGGATACCATATGCGGATAAGTCGGCTGGAGTAGGGCGATATTGTGTCATTACCACAGCAGTTCCGTTGTCGACCACCGTGAATTCGTGAATGTCAACCGACGGTGACGTCCCCTTGAAGTGAACACCTCGCACAACCTGATAATCTGAGCCGAGGATGAGACCCTCCCCGCGACTGGTACCAACGTCCTGGAGGCCACGGTTCAGACACAAATGAAGGTTCTCATTTGTCGTTTCTGCGTCTGCATAGTCGCAAGGGTAGAAGTTGTAAACATGTGGCCCCCGGTTATCCTCAGCGGCATAGGCCTCGCCACCGGCCCAGATGAGACCACCATGATGGTCGTATATAAGCGGCCCGGAAACACTACTCCCAAACGGTGCGAGAAAGAGAAATCCAGGCGCGACGCGATCTTCGTGATTCACGGTTACATTCAAATACGGTATGCTGATGTCCGGTCGCTGCGCGCACCGAGGGCTATGTCAGCGAAGCATTACATATCCTGGGGATCAGCCGAGAGCTGTGTTGATAGTGGCCGAAGAAGAGGGTAGGGGGGCTGCAAGAAAATTCGGCATACAGATCTGAAGGGACGTCTGAACCTAGGAAGCCAATACCAGTCCCATGGTCGGCTGTCATCGACACCAGGACGCATGTTTCCGGGAAAGCGGGCGAAGAACAAAAGTGTGTGGGCTTGATCACGATTCACGTTGACTGGCCAGGGATGATGATCTACTTGAGTGGTTCGCTCAGATTCTCCAATGAATCGTATTTTGGGTTCCGTGGACATGGCCCTCTAAATTCCCTGGACCCCAAATCTAATTTGGATGTTCCAAGCATCTAAGCGCAGATCGCCCTGCTCGTGTAATGCCACATGCGTCAGGAACGAGGTTCGTCCCATTTTCCAAAATGGCACCGTGCTCACTGATTTGAGGATCCCCCAGCGTCTCACAGTGCAAGATACGGTAGTTTGAGTCGTGTCATGTTCTGCCAAATGTACTGCCCAGCTGAGCACATTCCCTCACCCCGGGACTTTGACATTATTGCACCAGGATGCTGGGCTGTACCTTACGGACACCAAATCACTGTCATGTGGTTACCTGAAAGGCATATTGTTTCTCAAACTGAACACGAACGGAGAGCAAAGACTCAGACACGAAGGACCAGGGACCTGGGCACACAAAAGCAGCACACCAAGATCAGCACTCTCAGATTCCATTGTGTCAACCTTTTGGCGAAATGTTTGAACCGTTTCATTCAAAAACTATTGGTCCAATTAAGTAGCCAATGTTTGATCTAATATCGCTACTCTCCCTCACCCAAGTCTATCCCTGTGGCGTTTCTTTCTTCTACTGCGTGTAGATGTAGTCAACATTGGCATCTGCTCTCTTCTTTTCCTTTTGCGTGTATATATAATCGATCTCAGCACGCTTTCCTGGCTCGGGAATGAGATCTGTTGCAAAGTCAATACATTGTGAACATGAAGATGAAGCATCCACGAGCAACGAACCTCCAGAAACGGGGACAGCGAGTGCCGAGGCAGAGCACGCAGCCAGTGCGAGGGCAACAGCAGTTTGTACAATCTTCATGGTGATGTGATTAAACAGCAATGGAATAGTTGATGTGAGGCCTTTGGTGATCAGATTTGCCTGTCTGTATCTGTTCTAAAGTGCGCAGAAGTCAACATCAGTGCAAGACGAGTCGAGGGCGCCGCTCGTTCTAAATATATAGCAGATCTGCTCGTACAACAACTTCAATGGGTTGAGGGAACCTCAATACTGAAGAAGCCTTCCCCTGATGATCCGAACGGTAAGTAGAATTTCATGACTTGATAAGGGGTGTCCCCATAGCGTTTTGGGCTCGAAAACTGGGGATACGTTCGAAGATACCGAGTTCATTTGATGCAAGGTCCCCAAAGTGGGTGCGGGCCTCCACTTAATGTCAGGGCTGTTAGAGTGCCCAGGAACCTGACTCCCACAAGGCAAATGTCTTGACCACCCCATGGGAGTCAAAGGCGCCAGGCTTACCGAACAAGTCCAAATACGGCTCGAGTCGAGTGGAACCTCGTCATCGGACAACACAACGAGTAAGTGCGTTGTGACTCTGACCGGCGCAACTTGGGATTCTGAAGCATGAGGTGATTGTTGACAAGTTTTCACGCCTCTGATGAAGGATTTGTAGATACCTAACGGCCCTGGGATACCACCTAAAAGTCTCCGGTCTGCGTGGCCAGGACTTTGAGAGTATTAAGTTCTGTTATGGAATGCGTATTCTGCACGGTTTTGAGTTGCACCGATGAATTGTAACAGCTTGGGTCTTTGAGAATAGTGTTTCGAATAGACGTGAAATCTTTAGATTTACCCGCAAAGGTTGCGAGACATCACGACGACTGCCTGTAGGTTGCGCAGCAAGCGGCATCCGGAGAGAATTTGGCGAGTGGCTTTCTTCGTGGTGTGCAACAGCTTGTCATCATGGCCCATGTGTTTCATTTTGTTGGAGTAAATATATGAATTATATCTAGGTAGGCACATGGTGACCTTGATGGAAGCCGAACTGAGGATTGAAGGATTCAGAAGCAGAGTCGCCACACTCTCGTGATCAAGGGTAAAGGGAAAGCTATGCAAGGCTGTGGTGCCATCGCTGTAGTGGCACTGCGTCGTTGCTACAGTACACTGTTTCAAGTGAGTCCTTTCTTGCCTCTTTGTTTCTTGTGCTAAACGGAACTTGAGTCCTCTTCTAGCCACCAGCCGCAGTGTGATGATTGCTCGGTGCGAACGGCGCAGGGATACCTAGCTACGGCCATACATACTCACTTGGAAAATCAATATGAGAGTATATGGAGTACGCCAGCTACTGAAGCAGGAGGAGACACATTTACATTCACTTGATACAGCTTCACTGAACTTTTTGCTGTCAGAGCTTCACGAGAGCTGCACTCGTGGAGTCGCGTTTGTTACTTGGGAGTAAGAAGTAGATAGACCGGGATCGGGTCAAGGAGCATGCTGGATACGAGGGTCAGGTGAAGGACCAGGGAGACAACCAAGCCACACAATTTCTCCTGCGATGTAAGCCATGCCGGCCATGTGGCACCAAGGAGACTAGCCTTGTTGTGTACTTACATAGCAAGAGTCCCTGTTTTCGTGATGCGGTTGCATGAGGTTGAAGGAACGTGCTGCGGCATCCCGACGATAAGCGAGAACTCAAACCTTGGAGAAGCGGCACATGATAGCTTGCCGGGGAGGCAGAAGGAGAGAGGGAGGGGCAGATTCCCCGACTCCCCCGCACGTGCCTCGAGTATGAGAGAGTGGGGGACAGGAGTGGAAGGGACAAACACACGTAATAAGGAGCACGACGGGGTAAATGGGTGATATTTATGTTGCTGTTGGCTATATTGGTAGATGGCTGGATTGATAGCAATTGAACAGAAGAAAACATTATATCATGGTTATCCCACTCTCCAGATGCCGAGCAGATTTGCCTAGGCAGGTACTTCGTAGTAGCTGCCTTTCCCAGTTCAGTAATGTTTATGAGATTGCCAGATGCGCTGTCCAACCGTGGGGTAATTGTCCAGGTACCCTTGTACCCACACCAAGACGGATGCGGGGAAGCTGGGGAACACCATCAACTTTGGCTTGCCTGGCTTGCAGGGAGTCAGTCAACCGTGTCGAGATGGGTAGGACAGGATGAATGGTGAGAGAGAGTAGGTCCTGCCGCTCAATTGCCTTTGATTATAGAGTGGAAGCTGCTGTGTTGGGCAGATCAACAGCCAGTCAGTGCCATATGTGGTGAGGTACATATAGCGAGCAGGATGGAGATGTCTCTGAAGGTGGCTTGGGCGCGCATGAGCCTCAACTCGAGATACTTGTGCGGCATGCAGGTCTCAAGCTCGAGTGCTCTCATTCGGACTATAGGATGCTTGACCCGAAAAGACTGTAACTGCACAAAAGCAGTAGGCAAGCACGAGGTGACAGCATCGTGTCTGCCTACGTGTTCGGTATGTACTGTACTGTATCTATTATGATTCCGTTATGTAACTATCAGCACAGCTCTTCTCCACGCCGGCTGGCCCTGGCTCGTGCTTAAACCTGGGGAAGCCGAGCCTCAAGTAGTCTATCCCTTTGCTGTTGCCATTTCTGTTGACCCCTAGCTTCCCTCTCCTCCGTTCACGGATTGGATCTTTATGGATTTGCCCTGATTGACTGACTGATTTTACTAACTGACGCACTGATTGACTGATCGCCCCTACACACACGACTCTTCATCCTGTGCATGACACAGCTCCTCACATCACAACATCACAGCACAACACAGCAGCCGGGGAGAGCCATTGCATTGCATGGGATAGTAGTACGGTGCAGTGGAGTGTAACACATCAGAACATACACACAACACTTCTCTCCTTCGACCATCCTCCTTGTCGTCTATTCCATTCTCTCATCTCCTACTTCTTCTGTCAACTCCCATCCAGCCTTGGGAATATATCCGGTCCCACACCCCGGGACAGCCCGTCCTCCATTTTGACCTACTGCGACCCTCCCGCCCAGAGCTTCAAGGTTGTTGGCGAGCTCGTGCATTGGCCAGTAAAAGAGCATACGTTCATACACACACACACGCACATCCAGACACCCCGCCCCCCCTCCGAACCCCGGAAAGATGCTCCTGCGCAGGACCCCGCTCCCCAGCTCGAGCCGGGCCAGGGTAAACTCTGTGCCACTGGCCGCCGTCTCGTCGCTCTCGGCCGCTCGCACTCTGGGCCAGGCCCGCCTGAGAGCAGGGTCCATTGGCTCGTGTCAATTCCACCACGATGCCGGAATCCCATCCCGAGCACGTCCTCGCGCCCCTCAGCTCCGGCCGAACCCCGAGGCGGCCACTTTCGCTCCCAGGAACCCCCCGCGGAACGGCATCACCACCGGCTGTCAACTTAGACCACTGACACACTCACAACACACGAGGCTCTCATCGTCGCTTGCTATATCCAGGCCCTCGCCCACAAGGACCACATTAGATACCAGCCGGCAGGGCCGCTCACATGCACTAGACTCATCAGGTGTGACAACCAAGACCACAACCACAATCACAACCACCATCACACCAAAAATACTACCGAAAGGCTCACTCGTACTCCCACCAGCGCACTCACGACAACCAGCCAGAGCACTTCACTCGTCAGCCTCACCGCCCGGCATGTACACCACCTCCTTCGCCTTCTTCGAGTCCCTCGGGGAGGCCGGCATCAGCCATGTCTTTGTCAACCTGGGGTCCGACCACCCCAGCATCATCGAGGCCATGGTCAAGGGCCAGCGTGAGAAGAGCGCAAACTTTCCCCGGATCATCACATGTCCCAACGAGGTATGTTTTTTTTTTTAAAAAAAAAGGGAAGAAGGAAAGACAAAATGGAAAGACAAAAAGGAGAGGAAAAAAAAACAAGAAAAGACTGTTACCCCTTTCTCCTGTGACACATGTGCTCACGCCTGTCTCTAGATGGTGGCCATGTCCATGGCAGACGGCTATGCCCGCCTGACCAACAAGCCGCAGGCCGTCATCGTGCACGTCGATGTCGGCACACAGGGTCTTGGCGCTGCGGTGCACAACGCCAGCACCGGTCGTGCCCCCATCCTGCTGTTCGCCGGCCTGTCGCCCTTCACCATCGAGGGCGAGATGCGTGGCTCGCGCACCGAGTACATCCACTGGGTCCAGGACGTGCCCGACCAGAAGGCCATCGTCTCCCAGTACTGCCGCTACTCGGCCGAGCTCAAGACCGGTAAGAACGTCAAGCAGATGGTCAACCGCGCCCTGCAGTTCGCCCGCTCCGCGCCACAGGGCCCCGTCTACCTGTGCGGCGCCCGCGAGGTCATGGAGGAGGACATCGAGCCATACAGCGTCGACCCCAAGTTCTGGGAGCCCGTCGAGCTGGGCGGGCTCCCTCCCCGCGGCGTCAAGGACATCGCCGAGGCCCTCGCCGGCGCCAAGCAGCCGCTGGTCATCACCGGCTACGCGGGCCGCAACCACGCGTTCCCGGAGAAGCTGGTGGAGCTGGCCGACACGGTCAAGGGCCTGCGCGTGCTGGACACGGGCGGCAGCGACATGTGCTTCCCGGCGTCGCACCCGGGCTGGCTGGGCCTGCGGTTCGGCCGCGAGGAGTACATCAAGACGGCCGACGTGATCGTGGTGCTGGACTGCGACGTGCCGTGGATCCCGACGGGTTGCAAGCCCAGATCCGACGCCAAGATCTTCCACGTCGACTGCGACCCGCTCAAGCAGCTGATGCCCGTCTTCTACATCGACGCCCTGCAGCGCTACCGCGCCGACAGCCTCCTGTCGGTGGAGCAGCTCACGCAGTACCTCAGGACCAACGAGGGCACCAAGGCGCAGATCTCGGGCGGCGAGGCCAGCGCGCGAGCCGAGGCCCTCAAGAAGAGCCACGCGCAGCGCCTGCAGGAGATCGAGGCCAAGGCCCAGCCGGCCGAGGACGGCCAGTTCGGCACGGGCTACCTGTGCCGCAAGCTGCGGGAGCTGTGCCCCAAGGATACCATCTGGTCCATCGAGGCGGTGACCAACACGGCGTTCGTACACGACAACCTGCGGCCCGAGACGCCTGGCTCGTGGATCAACTGCGGCGGCGGCGGGCTGGGCTGGTCGGGCGGCGGCACGCTGGGGATCAAGCTGGCGACGGACGTGGAGAGCGGCGGCGCCGGCAAGGGCAAGTTTGTTGTGCAGATCGTCGGCGACGGCACCTTCCTGTTCAGCGTCCCCGGCTCGGTGTACTGGATCGCCCAGAGGTACAACATCCCGGTGCTGACCATTGTGCTGAACAACAAGGGTAAGTCATGTCCAAGATTCTTTTTCCATGTGTGGCGATACGACCGGGTATGCTGACGATGAGTGTTTCTCCTTCTCAACAGGATGGAACGCTCCGCGCAACTCCCTCCTGCTGGTGCATCCCAACGGGCTGGGTTCAACGGCGACAAACGAGGAGATCAACATCTCGTTCGACCCCGTGCCGGACTACTCGGGCATCGCAAAGGCCGCAGCAGGCGGCAAGCTGTACGCGGCGAGGGTGGACAGCGCCAACAACCTGGATGCGGTGCTGAAGGAGGCCATCGAGAGCGTCAAGAACGGACAGGCCGCGGTGGTGGATGCCAAGGTGGTCAAGGGCTGCTAGACGGTGATGAAGGAAAGTGGAAAATTAGATGATTGTTCTGCCATTGCATTCTATCTACCTAGACTGACCCGGCTGGCTCTTCTGTGTGTCTGGGGGAACGTGCAACTGCAGGTGAGATTTGTGCCACATGCAGTGAGATTTGTGGCCGGTTCGGTGGTTACACCAAAAGAACTACCGATCTGTGCATGGCATGTACCACTCCTAGGAAGGCTGTCCGTATATATACTATTGCTACGCAGCTGGCAGTGGACACTGAGGTCTTGTCCACAGATGACACAGAATTCTTGAGCTTACACAACTGACGTCTGTTGAAGACTATTGTTTGTACTCATATACGGCGTGTGGGCCGTAATGTGGCTTGCGCTGTGCCACGGGGAGGAGGAATCTTTCTCGTATCAGATATCATCTTGATCATCGTACCTAGGTATGTCGGTGAGCCTGATCTTGAAGTTGTCTGCCTATTTAGGACAGGTCAGCAAGGCACGAGGTCTAGACGCTTCTCAGCCTCCCCATGTGATGCGGCCCTGCATATGTGCATATTGCGACGTGAGAAGTCAGCGTTCTCAGCCCGTAGGTGTCTAGCCTGGCTGCCTGGCAGGGTAGTAGAGGAGGCCTTGGCCTGGGCATTTGTCAGTAATTGATGCTGTTGCTCGAGACGAAGCACAGTATGTGACCAGTAGAGAACTGCAGAGATAGGAGACCCATCGCCTCTCTCAACGACCCCCACAAGCAGTCTGTAGTATAGATATGTACAGCAGTAATCTTCAAGTTGCACGACGACGTGGGATGGCGCACGGGGATTCCGGGACAGGCCCGACGTGTGAGGAGTGTGAAGATGAAGAGTGTGAAATGTCCCGAGGGGCTGTTATCGCAGACGGCGACAACTGGTTCGCCACCCGTAGACCGACCCTGCAGCTCCATCAGAAACTAATACCTGGGTACAGTAGGCCTGGTGATCTCTGCAAGTGTGCGTTACAAGTGTGGTGCTGTGTCTCGGTGTCGGGTGTGTTGCCCTGTCCTGCCAGGCCTGCCTGTCTGCGGCCAGTTCTGGACTGTCTGCATGTCCCCAAGTACTACTGTGTGTGTAGGGGTCGGCTGCAAGGAGCTTGGGCCCATTTGCGGAGAGCAGAAGAGGAGAAGGAGCAGCCATCCTCCTGCCATGCCACAAGATGAGGGGCAGACAGAGGTTCAGGTTTGAACCGCGTCTGGCCACATGCAAGTATCTCTTGTGTCTTGCTGGTGGATTTGTTGTCTGTGGCAGATATCCACATGCAAATATCCAGATATCTAGCCTCCTGGACTGCGAGATACTGTTTCTACACGGGTATGGCAACAAGGGACTGGATATAGATAAACAACATGTCAAGTCTCGATGCTCAATCCTTGATGCTCGATCTCCGCGATCATCGACCTGCAGCCCGGCTCACCCAGCAGGTAGCACCGATCGGCGTCGTGTTGATTGTGTTGTTTTAATTATTAGGCCATGGATTGAGATGACCAAACCACCTCTCCGAATTCAGAACTAATCATCACGCCAGGGCAAAGCAAATTGCCAATTTGCCTCTTGGTGAGAAGCGTAGCAACAGCAACAACAGCAGCAGCAGCAGCAGCAATCACAAATGTCCCGTTCCCGCCGAAACGGCGCATGTGGCCGTCTTTTGCCGCGGGCCCGGGCATGGTCCCAGAGCGGACAAAGGGAAAGAAAACCCTCGGTTCTACAGAATTGTTGTTGTTGTCGTCGTCTTGTTCTCTCGCTTCAGTTCTCCTTAGGAATCAAAACTGCATCCATCCATCCATCCCATATACATACATACTACACCGTATCACTGCTGATCATCGATGCATCATATCGACAGCGAGCCATTGGGATCCCCATTGAACTGACAAGTCACTCGTCTCGCATCTCGTCGTGTTATTTGGCCGACTCGGCGGTGTCCCCCAACCTTGGCCACCTGCCCACCTCGAGCCCACCTGCCCACAGCCCACTTCCCCCCCTCCCCCACCCCACACACACACACATACACACCTATCTAACTAGGTACTGTGAGTACTGCAACTGCACCCTGCACATGCACCTGCTTCTTGTTGCTCCTCCTCCTCCTCCAACATCCTCCACCCGCGCCTGCCCTGTAACTGCAACTGCAACTGCACCTGCACCTGCACCTGCACCTGCACATGGCCCTTGCCCTGGCCCCTGCCCCTGCCCGCCTCGGCTTCGTTTTTCCAGCCCATCCCAAACAGTCAGGGTCTCGACTCTACTAGACCTGCCCTGCCCTGCCCTGCCCTGCCTATCTCGTGTCTGTCGAGCAACTCCCGATTTGATTTCTTTTCTTCGACTATCAAGCCTGTTTAACGTCCCCATCCGACCTCAACTGCAAAGCACCGTCCTCACCGACTCAGCTATAGGCCAGCCACCCAAGGGACAGCAGCCGGTACACCAACAGGACGGGACGACGACAGCAGCCACCACGAGACCATGAGCAGTCCTGCTTCGATATACCTATCAAGAAGCAGGAAAAGAGACCAACCGCCCTGGCCCTCCTAATTCACTCCGCGCATGCGACTTGGAGAACAAACTTATCTTTCTCCATTACCGCCTCTCGTCGACGACCAAAACGCACGAGTCTGCACTGAATAATCACACAGGATTGCGAGCTGGCAGGTTGGGAGACGAGGGAAGGAAAGAGACAAAAGAGAAAGGAAAAAAGGTGGGAACAGAATAGTCAAACGACACCACTCGGTCGACCCTCACCCACGATCTAGACCCGGCCGCACACCGTATACCCATCCGCACAGACAACAGAAAAGTCGGACGAACAAATCCGCCACAGTCTGTGGACTGCAGAATAAGAGGTCCTCAACTGTCGCCGCCCTCCGCCAACACGACATCAAAGGCGCAGAGGAAGATATCAAACCCCAGCCATGTCGCCAAACCCACAGGATGGCGGGGCGCAACAACCACCACCACCACCACCACCGTCAAACCAGGACCGCGAGTCCAGCGACAGCTCCGTGCCACAGTCCCCTCCGCCGCCGCCCAAGCCCTCGACCGACCCCGTCCTGACCATCCAGCCGCCCCAGCCCGACCTCAAGCCCATAACCTCCCCACAGCTCAACGCCCAGCCCGATGATATCTTCAAGGTCCCAGCCCTCGCCGCCCTCAAGCTGCTCAGCGCCGGCGTCGAGGCCCTCGTGCGCATCACCGGCGATATCCCGCCTACCCCGCCCCCCATGACACCGCACATCCCCAACATGAGGAGCATGCAGGCCGAGAAGGAGAGCATCGTGCGCAACTACTCCGAGAAGAGCCTGACGCGCCTGCGTGAACAAGAGTTGGCGCACCAGATCCAGGACGCCGGCCACACCCCGGGCCCGGCAGCCCCCCTGCCCGACGACCAGGGCACCATGTCGCCGCCCTCGTCCCAGCAGAGCCCGGCGGGGCCCGTGCTGGCCGTGCCGAAGCCCACCCGGACTGCCAACCTCGTGGTGCCCGGCCTGCAGCCGCCGGCGCAACCGCCCATCGATGGCGTCCACCTCAGGCCGACCCCCAGCCCCGAGTCCAGCAGCTTCGTGCCCCCGCCGCCGCCGTCCTCGACGCCCGAGCCGTACGTGGTGATCGGCGCCAACAGCCAGCCGCTCAACATGCAGCACAATGCCATCACGCGCAAGTTCTACAGCAAGAAGCCGCCGCCCATCGGGATCAGCGACTACCTGCTGCGCATCCACCGCTTCTGCCCCATGAGCACGGCCGTCTACCTCGCGACGAGCCTCTATATCCACAGGCTGGCGGTGGATGAGCGGGCGGTGGCGGTGACCAAGAGGAACGCGCACAGGCTGCTGCTGGCCGGGCTGAGGGTGGCCATGAAGGCGCTCGAGGACCTGAGCTACCCGCACGCCAAGGTGGCCAAGGTGGGCGGCGTGAGCGAGCTGGAGCTGGCCAGGCTCGAGATCAGCTTCTGCTTCCTCTGCGGCTTCGAGCTCGTGGTGGGCGCCGGGCTGTTGCAGGACCACTGGACAAACATGAAGAACGGGAGCGACCTGAGCAGCATCGGTGCGGGTGGGGGCGGGTCGCAGGGGAGGATGCCCCTGCCCGGGCTGAGCCTCGCGAACCTGCCCAAGCCGAGGAACCCACCGCCCCAAGCAGTAGTCGAAGGGTGAAGAGGGGAATGGCCCTGTTTGTCTAGGAGCTCACGTTGAAATGGGGATACAGGCGGGCGTGGTAGGCTGGAGGAGAGCACATACGGACATAATGGGGGAGCTGTCATCATCTGCTTACATATACCATTGCATTGGGGATAACTACTTGGAGCAAAGCGTCTCGCACATGTTTGGTGCCTCGGGGGTGTTTGTTGGTCCCGGTTGTCTACAATACTGTTCTTTGTTTTTTTGCATTGGCACGAGGGACATACGAGAGCATTTTTTTTTCTCTCTTTTCCTCACACATACATGCATATATACACATACTCAAAACACATATACACACACGCAAAACCACGCGAAAATGCAGGGCGATGTTTTATATGGCGGCGGCCTTGACTGTGAAATGCTGGCCCCCCGGCAAGGCTCAGGATATCAGATCTGATATATGAGTTCTGAGATGACCACACAGTCCAAGTATCTAGATACCTAGGTAGCCTACGGTATCTATAGTATCTGGATCTATTATGTACCTAAGGTGCCAGCGTGCCCGAGTTTGGGTGGTGCAGATCACTGACACTGGGACAGGACCCTGAAATTCGGCTGGCTCCGAACCCCAGCTGCCCAGGTGTGTGCCCAGGTGTGTGTCCCATGTGCCCTGTCGCCGATCAATTGCGGTGCCCCAGCAGAGAGGCAGAGAGGGTGCTTTACTTGGCTGTGGCTGCTGAGGGGCAGACCAGGAGGGGCAGGAGGGAGGGAAGGAGGGGGTGGGGGGAGGGGAGCTCCATGCGGGGCTTGACAGCTTGGACGATGGCCTGTTCCTTCCCGACGATAACCACACGCCGTTGCATTATCTACAACTGCTTGCCCAGGGTGATTGGCCTGCTGGATTGGTATTCAACTCTTTCATCTGTATCCTTCCGTCTCACCTCAGATTGGGCACATCATTCTCTGCCCCTGCCTCTATGCGAGCCTTGCTTCCCCTGCGACCACCACGCATTGCAGCTCCCAAGCAAGCAGCGACGGCACTCACCACCAGTCCGGCTCTCGTCCTCGTCCTCGCCCTCGACAATCCTATCCGACGCGCATTGCAACCCCGCCGTCCAGCCTCGTCAACTTCAGCTCCCAGCCCTTGCTGGACTGCTCGAACCCAGCCACTCTCCTTTCTCCAGGCTCGCGGCCTCACAAGCTCAGCACGGCTCTTTCAGCCCTCCTCGGGCACAAGATCTGAGCCTCAGCCCCTCAGGATGGCGCCCTACGAAGAAACCCTGAAGGGAAAATACCCCGGCAAGCTCCATGCCAAACGCGTCGCCGAGTACATCCGCTCCAAGCTGCCAAATGCCACGAGCGGTGTCATCTACCTCGAGGGCGGCAAGACGAGGATGATCGAGGACTGTGATCAGGAGGAACACTTCCGGTAGCATCCAGCCACCTCTCTCCTGTTCGACAGCATGCCCTAATTTGAACCTCTATAGGCAGCGCCGATACTTCTACTATCTGACCGGCTGCGACCTGCCCGACTGCCACTATACCTACGACATCGCCTCGGGCGAGTCCACCCTCTTCATCCCTCCCGTCGATCCCGAGTCCGTCGTCTGGTCCGGCCTGCCACTGAGCACCGCCGAGGCAGTCGACCAGTACGATGTCCACCACGCCGCCCTCACCACGGACGTCAACTCCACCCTCGCCCACCTCGCCAAGAACAGCTCCAAGACCGTCTTCGCGATACCCGGCCAGGTCTCGGACCACATCACCTTCCTCGAGTTCGAGGACAAGAACCTGAGCATCCTCAAGGAAGCCATCGAGTACTCCCGCGTCGTCAAGTCCGACTACGAGGTGGCCCTGATCCAAAAGGCCAGCGACATCTCATCCGCCGCCCACAGGGCCGTCATGGAGAAGGTCCGCCACGCAAAGAACGAGACGGAGCTGGAGGCCGTGCTCATGTCGCACTTCCTCTCCAAGGGCTCCAAGAACACGGCGTACGGCACCATTGTCGCCAGTGGCCGGTCGGCCGCCACCCTGCACTACGTCCGCAACGACCAGCCTCTCGAGGGCAAGCTGAACCTCCTGCTGGACGCCGGGAGCGAGATCAACTGCTACGCCTCGGATATCACCCGCACCTTCCCCATCAGCGGCAAGTTCACCCCGGAGAGCCGCGCCATCTACGACATCGTCCTCAAGATGCAGCTCGAGAGCATTGCCATGCTCAAGGAGGGCGTCAACTGGGACGACGTGCACTCCAACGCCCACCGCATCGCCATCGACGGCCTGCTCCGGCTGGGCATACTCAAGGGCGACAGGGAGGACATCTTCAAGAGCAAGGCCAGCGTCGCCTTCTTCCCCCACGGCCTCGGGCACTACATGGGCATGGACACCCACGACACGGGCGGCGACCCCAACTACGCCGACTCGGACCCCATGTTCAGGTACCTGCGGAAGCGCGGGGCCCTGCCCGCCGGAAGTGTCATCACCGTCGAGCCGGGCATCTACTTTTGCAAGTTCATCATTGACCCGGCCCTCAAGGACCCGGCCACGGCGAAACATATCGATGTCGGTGTGCTGGACCGGTACTGGGACGTCGGCGGCGTGAGGATCGAGGACAATGTACTCATCACAAAGGACGGGTGTGAGAACTTCACCAGTGTCGTCAAGAACCCGGAGGAGCTGGAGAGCATCATCTCGTCAAGCTAGGGTAGCATGATATCTGGATTGAATTTGAATAAATAATGCCAACTTCTCTTCTTCTGGACGGCCCCATGGCGTGAATCCTGTGTGGTCCTGCCGAGTTCGATGCATGCAACAAGTGAGTTCCTAAGACTGCGAGTCGCACGTGGGCCATTGCATATGGCAAGTCAGCATGGCCATTCCGGTCCATATTCCCAAAGTCTCGTCTCCGAGATTCTCAGCCTGAAAGCGTCTGGCATCGACTACGTTCGCAGTGAATGAATGCCAGCGAACCAAACCAAGCTGCTCACCCTCCGGAGAATTGTTGAGGGCGGCCATTACAGGCTCTGGCTGTGAGTCGAGTGTTTCTATCATGAGTTCGACTACATCAATTTATATTCATTGACTACACCTGGCTAGGGACAACCTTAAAAAAAGCCCTGAACCTCAATGAATGAGAATCGTTGTACCGAGCCTATTGTAATCGCTTCAGGTCATCCCACCTATTCAATAACATGCGGACACATTTCCGACTAGTCAGCGATGGCTTGACACACGTCTGGATATATAGTGGCCGCTGGAATATGCGGCTGAGCTTGGATGTCGCAAACCTCCTGGTCCGATAGCAAAGTGGTCGTGGGGATGTGCCATTGTCACAATCAGTCAAGCTACAATAGCCATACCGTACTATAATGCAAGTCTAGATTTCATGAGAGGCCAGGAACAGAAAATCTGTGATTCATAATACTACTCTGATGTAATAGCTTGCCGGGAAAGATGACGTTCTCGTACAATATCTACGGATTCTCCCTCCATCAATCCAGCTATATAGCATTCACTTATTAGACTCAGAAAGTGATGCTCTTCCTGTTTCCAGGTTAAGAACGAAACCACCCACCTTCCTGTTTCCATTGTCGACCTGACGAGAACAGGGACAGAGCAACCAATGAGTATTGCAATGCGGGCTCCATCTCTTGTCTCGTATGGCACGAAGCCCAATAACCTTTCTGCTGTCGCAAACGTCCGTCCATTTGATAACATGAAAGTCCTAAAGTCATGCAAATGACTATTATTCTCAAATAGTCTTCATGTTCTCGGATTCATGCTCTGCCTAAGGAGGTGTAAGTTATCTTCTGGCATGTAGAAACCTCTACCATGAGTTATTTTCATGTTCTCTGTGAGAGCCCCAAAGATGTTATATTGAAGAGAACCATCATAACCCAAAGCTATTTCCCAGATTCCCAGCAGAGCTAACCATTTCTCTATAGGCATTTCCAAAGTCAAGGCATTGGAACTGTGGCTGATAATACCTGCGTTTCCAAGACGTTAAACAAAATCCATAAGAAAGCCTCATGAATTCGCAACAGGTACGTTCTAGGAGAGCTCACGTATGCGTGACAACTCTCGGCCAGGGCCACTGACAGCGAACTTCTCGTCGGTTGAGGCAAAGTAAACTGCCTTGTTGTATGCTTCATACTGGTAAGCTGCGTCACGGGGTGATGCGCTCTTGCTGATGCATCTGTGGTAGTAGTTGAAGTCTGGGCAGTTGAGGCACCTGTACCCCGTACCATCGATGCTGACCCTGCATCTATCCCAAACTCTATTGCCGTGCTCCTTTCAACATCTTTGATGGTCCCTAGTAGACAAGGGAAGGATCCCATTCGACCTTCTCTCGAAGTACGCATTGGCTATCCAAATGTGGTCAAAGACTGCGAGCTAAATGTATAGAGCGGAAATGTCCAGGCCATAACTCAATTTTCTGTGGTCCGAAACCACGGGACCCAGCTTCAGAAATTTGACGCGGACAGACTCAATCGAAGGACATGTATGCTACGAAAAATAAAGTAAACAAGCAATCAATAGACATATTGAGATAGCACGGCAGACTCAAGATGGCTAGGCTCTGTGACTAGAGGGGCTCAGGTAATGCAAGCAGTGAACCTCAAAACATTGTTTCAGAATATTTCCTCTGGCAAATAGCTTGTTAAGGAGACCGGCGCTCACCTGAAGACCTGCGTTGAGGCTGTGCCTTGGATAGGGAGTGGGAGACGTTTCGAAGCAAAATATACCAAATTTGAATGGCAAACGGAATGATCGTTATTCGGAAACACCCGCGATAAGACGCTGGCATTGCCTTGTTCTACCGAGGCCTTGCATATAAGAATGCGACGTAGTTGGGGTTTCGTTAGCTAAACGATTTCACCATTTCTGCGCGATCTGCCGTGACAGCTCGAATCCTGCACAACCCACCCGAGTAAGTGATAACTCCCTTTTATAGCCACATCGGGGCCATGTAATTCTGAAATCCCTCATTGGTGACGATCGAATGCATACGCGATCTCATTAGGTGCAACCCCTGCTGCGTTCATTCTCAGGCCTGTCTCAATGCAGCCCCAGGAGGGGAGATCGCGTGCTCCGCGTGCAGTGCCATACCGGGGCAGTTGTATCATCCTCCCACCGGATGCCGACATTGATATCGTGATTTTTTGGCTGCACCCAACCGAGACTAAGTAGCTCTATGGCAGCTATTTCCGAGATATTGGCCCGGCATGGTGGAGATAGGCTGACTGTTTATCTTGGATTCGGGATTTCTACGGCAAAATGTAGACGGCATGGGCCCGAAAGTCAATCCGAGGAGATCCCCATAAGAACAAACTGCCTTGGGCCCATAAAGAAGCATGGAGGACAAGTCTCACACCTTTCTGCCACCTGTCCTGGCAGTATCATCGAGTCTCTACAGAGTCCTTCTCTTGCACCTCCTGGTCTGTGTCTGTGTGTTGTCCTCGTAGCCACACAACGCACCTTGAGCCATGGTGTCGTGGAGGAAGCCGTTCAGCGGCCGCAGCGGCACAGACGTTGCCACGGCGGACAGTGCGAGCCAGAACTCCGATGGCAGTATCACCTACGTCGGGGAGAAGGGAGGCAACAATGCGGGTGCGACGTACCAGGAAGCATCTGGGGCTCCAGTCGAGAGCGACTCTCCTTTGGGCTACGCCGTCGGCCCTCTCACCATCCTGGGGTTGAACATCAGCATGATGATAGGCACTGGCATCTACTCGACGCGTGAGAATTCACCTTCGTTCCCAATAACGGTTGGAAATTGCTGACGTCTCCAAGCTTCCGCTATACTGGCAGGTACCGGGTCTGTCGGCCTAAGTTTCATCTATTGGACCATTGGCTTCCTGGTATGTTTCCAATATTGATCCTCGGCGTGCGTCAAAGCTAATGCCCCTTTTCGTCCAGGTTTGCGTCGCCTCGGGTGCAGTCTATCTCGAATTCACCGCATATTTCCCGAGCCGGTCCGGATCCGAAGTAGTCTTCCTCGAACAAGCCTACCCACGTCCGATGTGGTTTTTTCCGACAACTTTCGCTGTCCAAAATGTCATACTTTCCTTCGCCAGCAGCAATGCTATTGGTAAGTATTCCCATATGACGAAGTCAGGATCGAGCTTGCAGCTAATCAAATATACCTCTCGCAGTCTTGTCAAACTATTTGTTTGCCATTTCGGGTAGAGAAGGCACCGACTGGCAGGTTAAGGGTGTAGCTTTGGCTGGCTATACGGTTGCAACACTATGTGAGGGCCGCTTCTCTCCACGCTTCATTGGTTCCGTGCGCTGATGACTCCGCCAACAAGCCCTGGTCTTTAACACAAAGTTCTCATACTACATGTCCAACGCGATTGGGGTGGTCAAGATCGTTACCCTACTCTTCGTCATCGTGACTGGGTTTGTTATTCTGGGTGGCAATACCAAGATCGAGAACCCGACGGCCAACTTCAAGAACTCCTTTCACGGCACTGAGACAGCGTCGGCTTACGGCTTGACCAACGCACTTTACAGGATCATCTTCTCATACGGTGGGTATAACAATGCATTCAATGTCGTGAATGAAGTCAAAGTATGGTGCCCAGCCGCCCAATATGCTATCAGCACACAAGCTAATCTTTTCTAGAACCCTGTCAAGTCCCTGCGGAAGTACGCCTTCCTGGCTCTCTTTACTGTCTATATACTCTATATTCTTGCCAACGTGGCGTACTTCTCCGCAGGTGAGTGCACCGTAATCATTGATTAGTAGGGTTTCGGCTTTGTGGACGCGTTCTAATTGAACAAAAACCTCAGTATCCAAGTATGACCTGGTCAACTCGGGTACCACAGTTGCGACTTTGTTCTTTAGAGCCGTATTTGGAGATAGCGGAGCCGTCCGCGGGCTCAATTTCCTAGTGGCCCTGAGCGCATTCGGAAACATTATCGCAAGCCTCTTGGGCTCGTCGCGTATGATTCGGGAGTGCGGCAGGTAAGCTCAGCATGGTCAAGATGGCATGGACTCCGAGCGACCTGACATATTCACTCGAACAGGCAGGGAGTTCTTCCGTGGACCAACTTTTGGGTGACAACCAAACCGTTCGGGACCCCGGTCGGACCTTACTTTGTGAAGTGGGCCCTCACTGCTCTGATGATCCTCGCCTTGCCCTCGGGTGACGCATTCAACTTCGGTGAGTTCGAGCTGCTCAGAAAGAGGCCCGTGTCTTGGATGCCTAAAAGTGCTAACAAGTGTGCAGTGAGTGATTTGTCGATCCTTCCAACGGCCGCCTTCAACCTGGCGATGGCTGTTGGCCTGTATGTGGTCCGATGGCGACGCAGGCGAGCGAATCTGCCGCCACCCGAGTTCAAGGCGTGGCACTGTGTTGTTATTTTCAACATTCTGGTGCAGCTCTACCTGCTCGTGATGCCGTGGTACCCTCCGGAGGGAGGCCAGTACGCCGGCGACGTAAGCTTCTGGTACGGCACTTACGTTGTGACTGGTGTTGGAATGTAAGCACGAACATTGTCCCTGCTGAGACCCGCCACAATAAGGTCGTTGACTGACTCCTTCAATTAGTCTTATTGCTTGTGGCACTTACTACTGGTTCTGGGCCAAGTTGATTCCAAACTGGAGAGGATACCAGCTCCGACAAGAAGTCATCAAGCTTGATAACGGAGAGCAGACCCATGAGATAAAAAGGGTGCCAAACGAAGAGCTGGCCGAATTTGACGCTACACACGATGCCACTGGTCGTTTGCGGGTTGCTTCCAGCGTTCTTCAGGAGCAGGAAAAGGCCGGAAGTGCTTCTGACGACAGCGAGGTTGGGAAGACCACCACGACGCAGACTACTGTGCCCATTTGAGCCAAAAAGGCCCTGTTGCGTGTGACATGCATCAGAGGCAAGGGGTAAAAGGCGGGTTAGTAGGCCTTGTAGATGGTGAAGCAGGGGCAGGTCGAGCATTTGAACAGGAGAAGAGGAACCACTGTCCTATTTATCTGCAGGTTGTCTGTCCTAGATGAAGATGATATCCCATGGTCGCACGCCATCCTGTCAAGACTTTAGCAGCTTCCTTCGCTCAATTAGTGCCGGTACTTGCTGATCTGAGCTTCCTCAGAGCGTTAGACTGTGGCTATCCCCCGTCCTAACCATAGCTCACCTCGATGTCGAGCTCTCACTAGGCCAAGCCGGGGAGGCTCTGGTACAAATAGCACTGAATTGCTGTTGGCTGCGACGGCCGTATGCTGAGATCTTCGTAATGGAAACAAAAAGTCGATCAAAGCTGTAGGTGAGCGACTCACCCTGACAATTGAACGCGCCTTGCCATTCCATTAGCTGTCCAGGGGTGTGATAGAGGACAAGACAAGTTGGTCACTAGTTCTCTTGAGGAAACGATGTGTGTAACGACCATGCGCGTCCTCCTAGTGCATCTGAGCGAGCCTGAGAGCTGTCCACTGTTCGCGTCTTAGTGGTTGCTAGCAAGGGCGTTTGCAGTCTATGTTGCGTTCCGGTGGCCCGTCGATTCGCTTCTATCAATTCCATCGGACACCAGAACTGTCTCCCCAAGACAAGGCGCCTCATTCCAGGACCATGGACAATTTCGGAAAGGTGTGCGAGAAATCGACAGTCCTGGTGTCGGACCGGGGGCGGAGGGCCGTCCGGAGGATACCACGGGACTAGGCCGGCTGCAGGTCGGAGATGGCCTTGCTGGGCACTTATTAGACAGCCAACCACCCCCCAGGCCCTGTCCAAGGATTTCGGTTGAGCCGAGGTCGCCAGAACCCCGCAAAGGGCCGAGGCAGTCGCCAGGTAATGCCATCTGGTCGACACCGTTGCGAGGTGTCAAGCTTGGCTCGTCGTCCAATGGCTTCGCTTCATGTGTCGTGCAGGAGTCGGAGGGCAGTAGTGGATGTCGGGGAGAAAAGCTCAGATGAGACCCTGACAGTGATCAGATTCTTAGTCGTCCCTAGTTTACGACGAAGATCTTTGGACGACTTCGTGATGAAACACCCTTTCAGGATGTCCTTCCGGGATCAGGACATGCTAGTTCGAAGCTAATGCTTGTTCTATAGTTCGTCGGTATAAAGACCCACTCAGGGATCTTGAAGCTTAAGTGTGCGGCTTGGTACGTTTACTGCACGCTGATATAACGTTGTCCGCCCAACGAGCAATCTCCGAATGGTCAGACATTTGAACGCAGATGCACCTTAAAAATTGGAGACAAAACATTGAATATTGAACATGGCCAGCCAGACCTTGAGCCGCACGAGAGGCTGGCTCTGATGATGAGCTGATCTGCTACACACTATGGTCTGTTGGCGTTTTCCCTCCCTCGGGATCGGTTTCTTTTTCGCTAGAAAGGTTACATCCACCCAGAGAAGCCGGGACGCCACCCGCGCTCGGCTCCAGGTGACGGGGAGCGCAGCTAAAACATTGCGGCCCTACCGCAGAACTCGGGGTCCCTGTCTAGCTCCTGATGCTGCATAGCTCCAGCATCCTCTTTGATCCGTGTAACCAATCGCAACTACTCAACTTCATCTCGGACCCTCACCCACCCAAAAAAACACCGCTTCGCTGCGGGCAGGTTCGACAACATATCACACAGATCGATGATGCCTCCAGCAGCTTGTCTCGCGGCGATTTCCTCCAAACAACCATGACAAAGGTCTTGATCAGCCGAGCCATGTAATTTGAGGGGTTCGTCTACATAATGGCTGGCACACCCACAAAGCACAGAAACATGCTCGACAACCTACTGCGTCCGGGATATATCTCCCGTAATATTCCAACCACCGTGGTATCTGAGGGGTTTCGTGGACACTTTGTGTTTCTCAATCCCACTTCCTGACCCATCGTGGTTGTATCTGCTTGAGACCCAAGATGAGGACAGTCACTCTGCTGGCCCTTGTCGCCGGGCGGGCTGTTGTTGTGGCGGCACAAGATGCACCAACTGTCAAGACTGTCAATGGCACGCTGCAAGGGGCCAAGTGTCCTGCCAACGACGTGAACTCGTTCCTGGGCATCCCCTATGCCCAGCCACCCGTCGGCGACCTGCGCTTTGCACCACCACAGCCATACAATCAAACTTTCGATAATCGTCAGGCAACGCAGCCACCGCCGGCCTGTACACAGTTCAATGTGGCTTTCTCTGAACGTGGCCCACAGTCAGAAGACTGGTAAGAGTTCTATCAGGCCGAAGTATCATTGACGTCGACTAACTGGTATCTCCAGTCTCTACGTGGATGTGTGGGCCCCCGTCAATGCCAAGTCAGATTCGAAGTTGCCGGTGAAAGTATGGCTTTATGGGGGAGGAAATCAGGCGGGCGGAATTTCGAACCCAACATATGATGGCTGCACGGCCAGCGAAAAAGTGATTCAAGTGTCTATTAACTATCGCGTTGGGCCTCTGGGCTTCCTAGCACTGGACAGCCTAGGTCTTGACGGCAATCAGGGAATTCAGGACCAGCTACGTGGACTGCAGTGGGTCCAGGAGAACATCGAAGCCTTTGGTGGTGATCCGAAGAAAGTGCTGTTGTTCGGACAATCAGCAGGTGCTTCCGACACGTACATCCTCAGCAGTCTCCCGCAAGCATCGTCACTCATCAGCGCGGCTATTATGCAGTCTGGAGCAGGGAGCCAGCTCCAGACCACAACCGATGTGCAGAACGCGACCCAGACCTTTGTCAAAGCCCTGGGCTGTAGTCTGGATGATGTTGCCTGTGTTCGTGCTGCCTCAGTCTCGGCCCTCAACTCATCGGTCGCCGCCAGTGGATCACCCTCTCCAATAGTCGACGGCACTACCATCCCTGCACAGCCTCTCGATGCTGGCCTCAAAGTGCCCGCGGTGGCAGGATCGACCACCGACGAAGGAACCTTGTTCATTCTGAGCCAGTACCAGGCCAACGTGCTGACGCTGAACTCTACGGACTACGATGGCTTCCTCACTAGTACGTTTGGACCGCTGGCACAAAGGGTCAACGAGACGTACTCGCTGTCAAATTACACTGGCTCTTCCGGCGGTTCTGTGCTGGCAGCCATGTCGGCGGTCATCACTCACCGCCAATTCAGATGCCCAACAAGACGATTTATCCGCCAGGCAAATCAAGACGGTGTGCCAGTATGGACGTATTCGTTCAACCACACTCTCACTTGTCCATGGTACAACAGCATCCCGAGCTATGCCCTCGGTCTTCTCGCTTCGACCCATACCGCCGAGATTCCTTTTGTCTTCAACGGAACCACAAATATGCCCAAAGCGAATGGAACCTGCAGTCTCTCCGCTGGGGAGGTTTCCCTTGCAGCGAAGATGCTGGGTGCCTGGGACAGTATGGCGGCGAATGCGAACCCGGGGAGCGACTGGCCTCAGTACAACACATCCAGCTCAGCTGGAGTCAATGTCGTCGGAGATGACTTTACAATAGGGACTGTTGATTACAGCATGTGTGATTTCTGGGACGACATCCAGACTGCAAGTGCGAACGGAACATCTAGCGGAGGCGCGAACGGAACTACTCCTGGTGCTGACGGTGCTGGGTCTGCACAGGCGTCGGTTGCCGCATGGCCTTGCTTTAAAGGTAGTGTCGGCTCACTAGCAATCATTGCTGGGTTGCTTCTTGTACCAATATGGGTATTGTAGTAGTTGGTGAATAATATTGGACTTGGACATGGCCAGTATGGTTCCAGCCCGTCCAGAGCTAGTCACGCCGCATGGAGAGAATAGCAAAATACAAGCACATTTGTCCCAAAGGAAAAAGGAGAGAGAAAAAAAAAAAAAGAAAGCCTTCGTCTCGCTTGCGTTTGAACTGTGCAACTGCAGTGCGTGAAAAATGGGCGGGAAGTCTTGGAAATCATCATTTACACCACTGAGCCAGGAGCCCAAACATTTCACTTGGGAGTACTTCAACAGCATCGAGATTTCGGGCGATTCCCCATGGCGAGTGACAAAAAGCGAAGAGTCGGGTCGCTGCCTGGTCGATCACCTTGTCAGATCATACCTCCTGGCTTTGTGTGTGCGGTCCGATCGAGCCTTCCGAGGCTACCCTCGGGTCGGCTTTGAAGACCGCATAGCCTCTCAGCGACAATCTTTTTCATTCTATGTGTAGCTACTTCGCTAAATATTGACTAAAAACTGGCTCTTATAAAGACACATTCACAAGCTCACTGCGTGGTATCCAATAACCAATAACCTTGTTCCTGGTCTCATGATGTGGACAAGCGGGTGCATGCAGCCTCCGAAACACCAACCCCAAATTGTCTTTCTTCCCCATGGCCGAATTGCCCCACGGAGTTGTTTCTTCATACATGATCTGTTTCCAGCTTGGCCTTGAGTTGACCGATACGACTGCGGGTAATCATCAACGGTGCCCATCATTGATACTCGCTGTCCGTAAACTGCCATTGCGTCTTCTTGAAGTTTTATGAATTGGGATTCTGATTGATCTTGACTTAAGCACATGTTGGGAGTGATTCTTATACTTTGTTGTGATTCGCTCAGTGCTATGTAGTATGAATGGGCGAACCAGGTTTCAATGCGATCTTGTTTTGTGGTCATCTCCTGTGGCCACTTGCTTTGGGGAATTTATGATGGTCAAGTTCTGAATTATTTGATGAAGTTTCTCAACCCTGATGCATTCTAACCACTCTTGATATGATCCGTGGCTTCCAAAATGACGGCAACATGAGAGCTTGGATAAGCCCGTTGTCAATGTCTCATTCCACTGCTGAACTGACTTTGTGCCTCGAGAAGTTGTTTTGAGAGATTTCTTGGAAGAATTCGGAGGATTTGGGTGTGTAATTCTCGCAATCACACGCACGCAGGTGCACCACTACCAGTGTTCACACCGTTGCGGTCACAGCAATGCTCAGCAACCTGCCGCAGGGGAAGATTAATATCTGGTGGAATCCATGATCTTATCTCCTTTGAACTCTTTGGAAATGGAAAATGCAAAGCACATACATTATCGCCACTCGGGCCCTCATAGTCACAGCAGAGGGAATAACCTCCCCAGTTGGTGTCATGGGGTAAAGTGCCTGCTGACTGGTAACCAGCGCAAGCAGGGCTTTGTCGCGGCTCGACTGCCGCAGATAGAGCGCCAGTAGAGAGTACCAGAAGGGCGGCAGCGGAGACTGTGAACTTCATGATTCGGAGGCTTAAAAAGAGTGTTTTGTGTGTGCGATGATTGCCCGGTATTGGAATGAAAGATGGTACACACAATGCCAGACGGAACGGATAGACGTGGTTCATTAGACCTGTATTTATATTCTTTGCGGCAGTCACATAGAACTACGATATCTCCTTTCCTCTTCGCATGATCGCACGCTCCGTATGGAGATGACAGCCGGACAGACCCTTGGTTGTGCTGGAGACAAGCATTATAGCGTCGGCCGAAACAACTTTAGATTAAACGCGTGAAATTCGTATGGAGAAGGACCCCTCGTGTCGTCCCAAAGTGATTGGTTCCGTCCAAGGAATTGCCCGTGGAAGTTCCGCGGCGCTCCTCACAAACGCCTAGCATCGCTTATGCAGCCTTTTCACAATACACGAAATAACCCACAGTGTATTGTTACAGTCCGTCATAACCAGCCTGCACAGGAGCAGATTGATGGAAGATCTACGAAAAGGCTGCAAAGGTTGGTCCCATACGTAAGCCAAGTGGCACTATGTTACTCCGTCAACCGACATGTCATCTCTTGTTCTGTCACAAACCTGTAACTGTCCATGACCTAGTCCTGGCATTTTTCTGAGATGACTATGAGTGGTGTCTGCATCATATTCCCCAGCGCACACGAGAAAAGTACCGATGGGGCTCTGTTGAATTCCACCGAGGATCATTACCTATCTACCTGGGGCAGTCTCCACAGGAAGTTAAGCTTGATTTGCGGATGGCGAAGATCGGACTTGACCAGAAGCTTCCCAAATATACCGTTTACCCCCCCTCCCGGTCCTTCACTCCATGAAGAGTGATTGTTCTCATGAGAACAGAGCCGACGTGGTTCGTAACAGCGCTACCGTCCTTTTTTTTCTTCTTTTTTTTTTTTTTGATGTTGACTCGTTGACACCAATACTACATCTATGGGGCTGGTAGAAGATTCAAAGATTTGAGATAGAGGAAGCGAATGGTTAGAAGTTCTTCAGAACTCAAGTATCCGTTTGTTCTAGAAGGGCTTTCGAATTTCGACGTTGATTTGCCCCCGGGGTTTGGCCCGGCTGTCGGAAATGTTACCAATTCGGCCTTTAATGCCCGCTATAAGGCCCTATTGTTGGCGTCCGCAGTTAGTCATAGTAGTAGCTGGGCAACACCGAAGATGCCGAGGTGCACAGTTATGGACAACTGCATCCCCATCTAATTGTGCTGTTCGCTGTTGTACGTATCACTCAGAGCAATTCGTGCAAGACCAGTTACCAATGGGCAGTGAAACATCAGCGGGGAGCTCCTTTGAGCTCAAGACGGAAAGAGGTTTTCAACCCGATTCCGGCATGAAAGGCTGCCTTCCATATGCTCATCAGGAAGAGTAACAGTGAGACATACTAACATTGAGCCAGATGCGATATGAGTTCTATCGAATCGGACGAAGCAAACCACACGATTCAACCAGCTTCGGCTGCAAGCCCTTCGGAGGGTGAGCTGCTGTCGGCGATAATGTGAAAACATAGAGTAAGTCTATCTCCGCGTCTTCCTGCAACTGTCATTCAAATTTCTCGCAAGTTAGGATAAGCTCATGTGTCACCACAATCTACGGATATACCGACATAAACTCTCAACGGACGTATGGAGGATGATCTATATAACTTAACAATATTGTCTAACAAGCTAGTCTGAGTCTTTTATCAGTGGATGCGACGGTAGGATCGACAAATTATCCCAGCGTTAATAATTGACTAACCCAAGAAATGGATTCATTCTAAGAATGGTTCGTACAAGCAGCACCGATCATTAAATAGTAGTATATTTATCGTGGCTATCCATGTCATTCATTACTACATCCACTGAGTCTATCTCACAGAGATATCGACCACGATCGTGTCTCAAAGCGGTGGCTTGTCCGTGTTCGGATCTACCCACCCTCCTGATGAATACTCAGGGGGCGTTGATATCCTGTTAGGCTCGCTGGTGCTCTCTGGTAATGTCATTATTGGATTTGAGTCCGCCTCCACGGGGCTCCGAGCCTCCATCCCCGGCAGCTCGTACGGTTCCTCCTGGTACGGCCTGTTGTGCGCCCAGCTGGACCGTGAATTATTTGTCGCCTGCCTCGCTATTGGCGACGATATTGTTGAACCTGGGCCGGATCCGGATGTGCCCGCCGGCCCGTGGTTATACATCCCCAACGCGTTCGATGAGGCGAAGGCCGACGCTGGCGATGGGGCCCACGATGATTCGCTGCGCATTGTTGTGGCCCTCGACAGGCCCTGTGAAAACCCCCTGCTGGGAAGTGTGAGGGGTGACGGCCATGCAGATGAGTTTCTCTGAGGGTGGCCGTCGTATAGCTGAAATACGGCACTGTCGCCGGTGAGCTCGCTCGGTGAGGCTGCAACCCCATGCACATCTCCTCTCCAGACGTGGGCCTCTGCCGGGCCCGGGTATTCCGGCGTGGGCGGCACCACACTTGCTCCAAACACCTGTGCCTCATATCCGGCCCCTCCTGCCTGTCCTGCTGGGCTGGGCAGCCCTGGTGTCACGGCGCCTGGGCTGAGAAGGCTCCGATTCTGGTCCTTATCCTTGTCCTGTGCTCGTGCTGCTGCCGCGCGTGCCTCGGCCAGGAGCTGCTTATCCTTCTTTCGCTTGGTGAAGAAGATGATCATGCATGCGATACACGCAAGTGTCATCGCGCCCGCGATGCTGGACGTGATCACTCCTATCTTGGCGCTCAGCGACAACTCCTCGTCGTCTTCATCTGAATCACCGTCGTCGTCTTCGTCGCTATGCGCGCGTGCTGTCGACGTTGATGTTGTATATGCTGATGTCGTGGTGGGTGTGGGGGTTATAGTCGTCGAGAATGTCAACACCATCGTCCCTATTGTTGTTGTGATAGTGGAGGTCACTGCCTCATCTTCCTTTCCTTCCGCGAGCCATTCGGCTTTTGAAACGGTCAAGGGCGTCTTGGTCTCTGAGCATGATTGTGACATGGTATCATACACTGTGCTCAATGTCTCGGCGCTGCCCAGTCTCCCTAAGCACCTCGCCGAATCGAGAACAAAGTCTCCGCTATTGCCGCAGAGGCAGTCGTTCATCTCGGACACGGTGCTCTCGGAGGAGCAGCCCGAGGTCTCGACTGCTTGTGTAAGGCATGATTGTGCCGGAGCGGGATATGCCGAGAAGTCGACGTCGACAGCGGCCCGGGTCGGTGAGGTGAGCAGGAGGACGTAGAGAATAATCGTCGACGGCAGCGTGTCGAGCCTCATCTTCCCTGTTTGCTACCGTCGAGCAGCTCCACCTCTCTCGTATGTACTGATTATGCGCCAATGTGTGCCGATGTCTGGAATGGGAAGCGGCGGCTTGTGGTGCGGTGGCTGAGAAGGGTCGACTTCTAAGAAGCCTGGTGAACCTATCTCCACCCGTGAATGTCTCGGTTCCAGCTTCTCCCTCCTCCGCATAACCATCAGTCAAGCCAACGGTGGACTGAAAACGAACGTGCGGTACCGCTAATACGGTTCAAGAGCAAATAAAAACGGGCTTGGAGTTGAAAATGGCAAGAGGACCAGATGGGACGAGGACTCGGGAGTCATAGTCGTCTGGATCCTGGAGACACTGACAGGAACGTGGGCAATCGTCCGAAATACAAACCCATCGACGGCCCCAGTCGTTGCATCGGCAAACACATACTAAAAAGAGGCCCCGGTCCCACGGAGATATTGACGTCAAGGCTTTTCTTTCCCACTGGGCTTCCCAGGACCCTTTTCCCAGTGCCGCGGCCGTGGTAAGCTCGCTTGTGCAGTCTGGTGAGCTCTCGCCAGGGCACTTTCTGGCATTCGACCACCTTGGCGCCTGGCGTTTGAAACAGGCCCTTTTTTTCGTGTTGCGCGCGTCCACGAGTCATCATGCCGGGAGCAAGTGCCTGGTGGCCCCTGAGCCGCAGGGTACCATTGAATTGCTCTTGATTGTTTCAGGGATGACAGCTCTGGGCTTCCGTGTGAATGGCGTCCCACTGCTGTGGAGAGGCTGATTATGTTCATGCGCACGCACTGCCCGGAGCCTGCGGCACTGCGCCGCAGAGATCAACGTCAATAAAAGCGCAGCACAGGACCCCCGGAGCCCACGAGACCGACGAGTTCACGACGATGCATCCTGGAGACCGGCATGTGCGACTCAGGGGACCACGGGCTTGTCCCCAGTAACTGGATGAGACCTCCGACGAAAACAGCAATCCTGACAGCCATTTTGGAGAAAAGCCCCGTGTGCTTGATCCCGAACTCGAGCGATCGGCGGTCGTCGAGTCTTCTGAGAGACTGACTGCTGGTGCCCGAGGAAATAATAAATGCTCCCACACCGTTGGCCATGGAGGAGCGGCACTGTCGGCACCACCGGCCAGCGGCCGTGATCACCAGTGATTGACCGGTCCGCGGCTATCTTGGCCGAGACGAGCCGAGCTCACCAGACCCCCCCATCCGCGGCTATGAGGGAGGACGACATTTGATATTGAAGGACGGAGATCGCTGGTGGTCAAGTTTAACCTCGTCCAAGGTTGCGCCGGCATGTGGGCATGCCAACCCCTTGGAACCCACAGGTTTATTCACGTCGCCGCGGTCATGACTCGCCCGCAACCCCCGAGTTGGCAGTCTGTCTGCCAGCTGAAATGAAACAATTATGCCGCTCGTTAGGACCTGCCCAAGAAAAGAACACACGGCCTGACATGCGAAGCAATCCCTGATGGTTGCAAGGCAAAGGCTTGGAATATTGGCTTGAAAATGCGGGTGACAGTTCAAATCCACGTGGGTGAGCGATGATCTTTGTATGTACAACCAAATAGACTTAGTCTGCCAACATCGCCAGAGAGCACGGACCCGGCGCAGTCGGGCTCCGCCATCAATTGCTCATGTGGAGACCAAGGCCCGCCGATGGGGAATCTCGGACCGGAGTTGTGGAGAGAGTGATTCAGTCTTGACCATCGAGACAAGCCCTTCATTATCCCTCGCGGACCCTCCATCATCATACTGCTTCGGGAGATTTGGCGGGATTTTCTGTGCTTGTAAATATTTGAATATCCCGTCGCCTTTAGTGTGACACCCCATGAGCCGTCATAAGCTCGCCAAGGTTTGAAACATGTCCAGCTGAGATCGGGTCTCAGCGGGGGCTTATGTCTGGCTCCCGAGATCACGTTAGGACATTGCTCGAGTCCACTCAAGATGCCGAGGCCAAGGAAAGGCCGGGATTCGGAAGGCAAAATATCGATGCTACGCACGGCCAATGACCTACCTCTGTTGGCCTAACAGCAGTGGGCTCGCGGACGCCGCATGCCGGGTTCGTACATATCATGCAGTGTGGTGCATGGAGCGGTCGACCCAGCCGAACGTTTGCTTGCCTGGTGAAAGCCCGGTAAAAAGAGTCGATGAGGAACCTCAAGCATCAAGCACGACGAAATCATGCGATGA
>JACBFG010000037.1:275290-358668 GCA_013435955.1 Diaporthe sp. HANT25 | reverse complement strand
TCCAACCAAAAAAAAAAAAAAAAAAACACCTCGAGGGCGCTAACACGGGGTAAAAGACACAGGTACTTAGATAGCCACGAGATCTGTACCAATTCTACGGAGCGTACGAACATAAGAGGCCAGTGCTAGAACCGAGGCATGATTCCTGCTATCATGAGGCTTTTGCTCGTCCATTTTTGGTATCATGGCCTGGAGGTTTTGCTAAGTGCTTAGGAGAAGCGTTAGCACAGAAGATCTACAACTTAGTGTCGGCATCTGGCTGTGAACTTGCGTGGGCTAAGCATACAATGCCATTGCCCCTGCGTTAGAGTCTGCGCACACATACGCGCCGTCGACGGACGGACCGACAAGCTCCCGCATCGGCCCAACACTCGGATGAAGACAAGCCTTGGCCCGGTCTTCCCCTGAGTTCAGAGAAGAGAGACCAAAAATTCCAGATCGGAAGGCGTATTCTTGATTTGCAATGCCGCGCGTCATAACATAGGGCACGTCCAGACGGCAACTTGAAACCCCGAACACACCTAGGTAGTTCAAGATGGCTTGCAAAGATGAACGCGATGCCTCCGTATAAGAGAGCCAAACTCCCGGTGAGAGGCGACCATTCCGCCGTCTTGGTTCTGGTTCCGTGGCAATCTTCTGACATTCTTTGACTTCTTTTCATAAGACTTTCGTTATAACCAAAATTCACTTAATTTTCAATTCTCTTGACGGGACCATGTTGACCAAGGCATCACTCTTTTTCCTGCCTCTGGCCCCAGCCATCGTCTCAGCCGGGCTGTTGCCGCACTGGATGGCCTTGGACCGTCGTACCGATGTCTGTGGCGTGAACGGGTATGACCGGAACAGAGGCAATTACTTTTGGAGCGCGAGCAAAAAGCTGGCCTCATATTCTGGTTGCTCCGCCCGGTGCGCTGGGAGTGACCGCTGCGAGAGCTTTGGCTTCAACGATGAAGTCTGCATGCTTTTCGACCTGTCTCTCTCCGAGAACTTCGACGAGGACCGACAAAGCGATGTCAAGTACTTTGACGTCGGCTGCATTCAAGAGGAATTCGCAACAGCCCCGGCGGGAAACACATCTTCTCCTCTCACTCGTACTACCACAGTATCAACGGCGACGCGAACCATCACTCGCAGCATCGCGCTGGCCACCGGGACTGGGGGCCCATCGCAACCAGTCAACGGAACTGGCTTCTTCCCTGTGCACAGGACCGCCACGGCTAACAGGTTCCCACATGCCCCGACAAAACTGAGCAGTGAACAGACTGCTGCGCCTACGGCCACCGCAGATGCCTCAGCCATCGAAACGCCTACAGCGGACACCAGTGACACTGGCAAGAGCACAGGGTCTGATGGCTCTCCGCAAACAAATGACGGAATCCTGCCTCCGAACAGGAATATTACACTTGCGAACAATGGTACCAAAGTGTCTCCTTTCACAACCTTTGACTTGGACAGCACAAGCACAGGTACGTGTGCCTTCTCATTCAAAATTGCACCCAGACAATTACGCATACTCGAGCTTTTGTAACTAACGCAATAATTAGAGTAAACAATCTACGGCTCCGGTAATGGCAACCACTGCTACCATATCAAAATAAATCGGTGTAAATTGTTTTTCTGGCTACAAACCTCGGCATGCCTGCGAGTATTACCATGCAATTGGTTTCTCAGGACACTGTCACAAAAATGATAATGCAAGCACCAAGAAGAATCTGGTTGAACTTAGGTCCAGAGGAAACGAAAAAGCTGGGAACTGACGTCGCCATTACTAAAGCCATAGGTTGTACATTATGTGCACCACTCGCTCATTAGTCTAATCAAATATTTATTTTTAATGCTAGCGCAAGCCTCTTTCGATGATTTTACATCACGTGGTTATTGGTATTCAGACACTAATAGTCTAGTTTACGCTCTTAATTTCTCTATGGCCAAAAATCGACTTTTCTAGATAGAGTCGCCGTGAACTTCCAGCATGATCATGGCATAAAGGAACGCCAATACCGCGCTAGAGTGATCAGATATTCATACATAACCTTCTTCAGTGGCCAAAGCCGTAGACATAAGTTGTTGAACGTTGAAGAAGTCCGCTTAGTGCTATCGCAGAATACGAACAGTTTGCACAGGTGACTAGTTTCTTGATGAAGTGGGTGTGTAGTTTGAGACTATTCTCATTAGAATCCACAAGACAGGCCGAAGGTTGAATATATTTGTGAGTCCAACAAATACTATCACATTCCAAAATTTGATATTAGTAGAATTTGACATTACAAACCATCACACGCTTCAGTTCTCAAGATCCAACCGGGAACCGGATCAAGGGAACTATTTCAAAAATTGGAACTTTTTCCATTACTTTAAAATCAAGCTATCGCAATCAAAAACTTCAAAATGCGTGGGCCTGAGCTATGGGGTGCGGTGATATTCGCCCTTGGCAATATCAAGAAGCCGAGCACGCAGCCAGGATGCGGGGCACAATCTGATGAGAGCCACATCCTACACATCACCGGCGAGCTGACACTTTACATGACCCGACGCCAGAACATGCTCCCCAAAAACCTGTGGGATCGCCAAAGATACGCCGGTTACCTCTCAGACGGGGAGACACGGGTTTGGTGGATCATACATGACAACGAAATGTCACGCTGCCCCCCTAAGCGTTTGTTCGACGTCCTATTCGTCAGGCAGCCTCACGCCGATACCATAGCCGAGAGAATAAGATCCTACGATGCATGGCAGGAATTCGTCAGGAGAGAGTGGTTGGAATACATGCGTTCTGGATTTCTTGGATTCATCAAGCTGCTGGCGTCGGATCACCGCTATCTGGGTGTCTTTGACGTCCAAAGGCGGCCTCAAGGTGGGTAAAGCCCGAACATTTCTGGATCAAGCATGAGGTTGACAACTTGAACAGTAATATTTGGAACACCTCCTTGAGGATTCACGTGCCGGTCTATTCCGGAAAACCCTGTGGATCAGCGCGTCGGTTGCAGCGAAACACAGAACAGATGAGAGACTGCCGGCGATGGTGAACGCCAATCAACTGCGCCTCCGGGATGATCTTCCCTGGCCTGGGACGCGACACAGTAAGGGGTCCGGGGCGAGGAAACTTAGTCTAGCCCATCTTTGCATGCACTTCAAAGTTGCTGACGGGTGGGTTGACTTCAGGAGACATTGTTCTCAAAGCAAAGCCCTGTCTGCTCCGGGTTGACTAATCAGAGAGCCCTGAGTGCAATTCACAATGAAGATTTATCATCTCAACTGATTCCACAGGGAAACTACATTTCACGGAAGCTGTTGTCCATGCTATGTCGAATATTAGAGGTGATACTTGATCGCCTCGTCCCCAAGCTGGCCATAGACACCGTCGAGGACTTCCACCAACTCCTGCGGCAGTGGACCCTGCTCTATGATATCCATGTTCGTGGCCAGCTGGGCAGTGCTAGAAGCGCCGATGATGACCGCATCACCCTTTGCATGATCCAGGATGCCGTGGTACGTGGTCCACCTGAGAGCAGCCGCGTGGCCATTGATTCCGTGCTTGGCTGCCACTGCTGTGGCGTTATCCGCAGCAATTGCGATCTTGGGCTTGGAATAATTGGCTGCATAGAGCTGGCCCACTTGGTGCTGGTGGCGCACAAGTTCGTCAGTCCGACCCGTGCACAAGAATAAGGAGGCACGGCGCCACTCACCGAAGAGTCGAACCGACTGCCAGATTGGGCAGTCTTCTGGTTCCCCACAAAGACACCTGCTGCAGCTGGGCTGTACGCGTAGAATGCGATGCCATGTTTTCTCAGCACGGGGAATAGAATGTCCTCCCCGCTTCGTACCAAGGGGTTGTATTGTCCCTGGTAGACGGTCGGGGCGACGTAGCCCTTGTTCTTGCAAATGGCCACGATCTGTTCGACCTCGTCGGCGGTGTAATTTGAGATTCCGAACCGCTTGAATTTGCCTTCCTGATAGGCCTGGTTCATAGCCTCACACGTCTCTTCCAACGGCGTGTCACGGTCAGGCAGATGCAGGTACATGATGTCGACCTTGACGCCGTCCGGGAGCTTCAGATCCGCGACGGATGCATCGATGCTCGACTTGATTTGTGCAGCGGTGTGGAAGGGCCCATTGCCAGGGACACCAAGGATTTTGGTGTCGATATTGAACCGTGAACCGGCGTCTGCGGCCCCGAGACGGGGCTCAGACGAGCCCTGCGCACTGGGCGAGTAGTTGCGGGACGTGTCAAGATGGCGGCCACCACGCTCATAGAAGGTATCGAGAAAGGCCTTCACCTCATCGGGCGTATCATATTTGACCAATTTATCGACCTTGGAGTCGCCGACCTGATCAAGCCGTTGGTAAGCTGCAGATGACAAAGTTCTCCAAGTTACGCACATTTGCGGCGCCTAGGACGATGACAGGACGTTGGCTCTGCGACATAGTTGCGAACTTGGGTTCAGAGGCAACTTTGTTGATCTCACGTGTTGATACTTGGGTATGAGGGAGGTTATCTCAGGGAATGTTAACTGCCGATACTTTGATAATGGGTTTTAGGCACAGCCCAGTCAGTCTTGAACAAAGTACCCTACAAATTTATAGTCCATGACGTGGGATCACATTGTGATTTCAAATGCTGTTGAGGTCGACTAAGCTTAACTCCGGGTCCGGGTCCGGGCCCGGGTCCGCCGGCAAGGATGACAAATGGCCTGTTGTGTTCACTAGGCTCCAAAATAAGCTTACTGTTGACTGATGAAGGATTCAGAGCCCTGGTTACCAGGTCTAGAGCTCTTAACATATCTCTCCATTACGTGATGAAATACACAACACGGATGGACAACAGTTAGCCAAGATACAAATCATCCACAATCTTCGTGGGGTGACCAGCCATTTTCAGGCCTACACGTTTTTGCAGATGTGGAGCGCAAGGTTCTTCATCCTTCCGATGTCGCTACACATTAGCCAGAGCTTTCCTCGAGGAAGCAGCTTTTCCATGGTCATAGTTTGGGAAGACTGCAAAGCAGCAGAAGAGTCGAAGGAGCCACACTCTGTCCTGCAATGTACCTCTAGTGGAAGTGAATGGTGAGAAACACCTAAAAGAAAGATGATTCGACAATTCAGTGCTGTTAGAACTCGGATGATTAGTAGACCAGGGAGAACGTGGATGCTCTACGCCGTAGCCTGTCCAAGTGTACGCATGCGGATGATGTCTGTATTTAGAGACTATCACGGTATGAGTAAGTAAAAAAGGGATTGCCGGTGGGGGTTGCATAAGTTGTTGACGATAAGCCACAGGAATTCCGCAATTAAGTTAACGGAATGCTTCAAGAAGAATCATCATCTGTATTGGTATTAATGTCTGGCTACTTTCTGGTTCCCATGGCCTAGAAATCCTCTCTAGGAGTCCAACTATACCGACAAGAAGCTAGATCTCTCATTCTGGACTCTTGTTTTGCACAGCTTCTTATTGTTTCCATCGTGACTCGTTCCTAAATTTACAACTTATTAAGTCGAGCCTTCAAAGATTCTGATCGAAAATGATGTCCGGAAGGCGTACCAAAACGAAAATATTTCAACGAAAGATTTACCTGTGACCAGATTGATTTACCCCTTGGCTGCGTCAGCTTGGGCGTCGAGTCTTGGACGAATTTAATGCAAGCAATCAAATCGGTACTGAAGGCTTCTGAGTCTCAATGCACGGCCGTTATTCCCTCATCTAGAGACAAGGATTTCCAAGGAGCGTCCGGTTGTCCGGCGGAGGGGTATCTGGAGGAGGCGGGTTCGGTGGAGGAGAGGGGCCAGGACCAGGGCTCGGATCTGGATCTGGATCTGGCGGAGTTGAGGGTGGAGTGGGCGCGTTGATCGCACTCATGGCTCTGATATGTTCAGGAGCGAGGTTTGTTGACTTTCCAGTCGATGCGTGGTCAAAATCTGGGGCTCTGCTTGAAACGGGTGTATTCGCCGAGGTTAAGGGATATGCAGGTGGTAACATTGAAGAACGGTAGGAATCGACTCGCAAAATCCAGGCCCAGTTTGTCGTTTAATTTATAGATAGAGGTAGACGGACGGCTACCAGTAATGAGGTTGACTCAATCTATTATTTTACGAGAACAGTGACAAGCGGCTTCACACCATCCTTGAGGTCTTTCAATGGGCAGGCAGGGTGACTGTGCTTAGGTTCCAATCACTCAATGTATCAGCGGAGCCTAGTGAGTGACGGTTCGTTTACCATGCTCACTTCTAGAAATCAGCGTGGGAGTTTATGGCATGCCTGAGACATGCACACGACATTGTGTATGCCGACATGGACTCTGGACCAAACTAGGAGACTGGATTTGTGAGGCCCAGAATTGAGCAAGTCCATTGCTACAGCGATTTTAAAGATTCACGGCGCTATGAGCCTCTGAATTGATCCTATAGGACCGGTTGAGTGGCCCCAGCAGCACGTCTAAGCCTGTGGCTCCAGCATGTAATGGCTTTGGTTTGTGCGTGTTTTGACAGGCATGGTGAGCCTCAGGGAGGGCTGTTCTATAGTGGCACAATGTAGACACGCATGGCTGTGGTTTGATGGAGTGTCTGAAAAGGTGCGATGTCATACCTCCAGCAGGGACTTCGTTCCATTGGTATGTGTGATTGACGACGAATGGTGAGATGGCAGCAGGGGTGAAACACTGGAGAGGCATTGAAAACGCCTGATGAGTCCGGCCTGTGCTTGCAATAACGGCAGCGCCAGCTCATTGCTACAGATTTGCAGTTGTATCTGGATGCTCACCATTCGAGATATGCTGATTACACCTTGCTCAACCGACGCTACATGCCCGGATGTTCCGGGACGTGACTGCAGCACGGCGCGGTCCTCAAGTTATGAACGCGTGACCCTTAGACCAGAAAAGATCTTGAGTCGACGGTCACACATGGCAATTTGGGTATGTTGCATCGGGTGGTCCATCACAGGCCGGGTACGGCAGGTCACGACAAGAGCAGCACCCTCAAAGAATTGCGGTGAAGGTTCACTTAGTTACGCGTTGGCAAGAGGCATGCAAGCGGCACGACATGACTCTCCCTGACCGAACCAGCGCAAGTGTGCACGGATGCTGGGCATGTACGGCAGATAATTAAGGAAATCGTCGAAGAAACTTGCGACTCCCTTTGCTTGAGGCTGTGGATGTTGCACTGGCCTTTGTTGTCCACCCTCCGGCTGCATGAGGATCTTCTATTTCCATACCTAGGTAGTGTGCATTTCCGAGGCCCAGGGAGCGGCCACGGGGCGAGTCTGAGGCCCTCCCACCGCCGAGCCGCGAAAGGAGCGGCCTGGCAAGGATACTTTTGGGCCTGTGATCGGCAGGATGACGAAGTTATGGGTGAGCTAGGCTTGACTCGGGAGAGTACGAGACTACTGCAAGAAATGGCACGGAGTAGTCATCAATACAGTTTTTGAAGACTGCAACGAGCACAGAAGCATGTCAACGAGGGTTTGCGTCGTGCATTCCGGGCGAAGTTGTGTCGGGCTGAACAAGACGAGAGAGCAAAAGTGACGACACGATCCCTCGTACTACTAACTTTCTAGGTATCCAGACGCCCAATCTTGGTCTTGGCTGATCCCTCACTGGTCTTCAGCTGGCCCGCAGCTGGGTTTTCCGGATTTAGAACACTGTGGGGGAGCGCAACGCCCTGCTACTGTGCCCTGCAGGCCGATGGATTCTTATCTGCTCCAATATATTCCGGGGTCCAGCACACAGATACACTGCGATATTTGCTCTTCAATAGCACGACTGCGCTCGCATGTTTGGGGGTCTACTGTATTTCAGAGACACGTATGATACTCTGAACCTAGGTACATCATCCATAGCTGCCAGACATCCAAGTGAGTGCAGTTGCTTACTGGCTGGCCCTGTTCTTAATTAGAGCAGCCAGTGATTTACAGGCAGACTGGCTGGCAGACTGATTGATTTGGTTGGCCATTTTGCTTGCCATCAGTGGTCTAACCACTGTCTGATCCCCCTTTGGCCCGCCCTGGCCGTTTTGCTTGGCCTATAAAGTTTGGCCTGGGGCTGGTCTGAGGCGATATGGATTTGATGATCTCGACCATCAATCAACTTAGGCATTGTTGACTCCTCCGCGTCCCTATTGCATTGTGCTGCTTTTTTACTCGCTAGACGTCCTAAACCCGTGTATCCTGCTATAGACACTACTGCTAGGGCCTCTGACCCGCCCAACCCACGGCCCAAAGTTCCGAACCCGAAGTCTCGGCTCCCCTTCAGCAGCGCTGGTTCCTTGCCCCCCATGACCATACCAACCTGGCCTGCCGCGTCTATAATTCCCCCCCCCACCCCCCTGTGACCTTTCCAGGGACCTGATCTACAATAGTCTGAGCGGACAGCAGCTGTGCTCATGTCCTAGTCAGCATGCCGCTCTCTCAGTCATGTCCCGATCACATCGGTCACATTGATCACATCGCCTTACAGGCACGCTCTCTACAATCTGCAGTACACCTTCTCTCAGTGCACGCCTCATACTACCCACACATGCATCTGCGTGACTTTCTGAACGACTGACTGAGTAATTGAATGTCCTATGTGACTTTCTGGATGCCTGCCCATCAACGTTGCTCTACCGTGGGTCGCAGGACTGGCCTGGCCGCCCGGCCTCCTCTGCCACCTTTATTTATTTATACAACCATCCAGCTATCCGCATGCTTACGTGCCGGCCGCCCATTCCATTGCTGGAACTGTTCAAACCCGTTCACATCGGCTCCTGTAATAGAATTTAGGAGTAAACGGTGCTTCATACCACCCTCCTTCCGCATTCAGCTCCGTATACGCGTTTTGCCTGGTCTGGCAATTGTTTCAACCATGACCGTACATTTCAGGACTGTATAATCTTCACATCGCCGACCTGACGCCGAGCAGTTCTCCACTGCCGAGTTGTTCTTTCCTCAATGTAGCATCTGGATCAGCTTTTCTTTCTATTTCACTCAACCACAGCGTTGTCCCCGTCTTACTATTTGTCGAATAACCACCTGCACCACATCGAGTCTTTTTCTCGCGGGAGAGTTGCTGACATTATCAACTGTCTGCCCGTTGTCCACACCACGACTAAACTCAGTGTCGATATTGAACATCTATTGGCTCCTGCTGTATAAGAGCTCCACAATGGGTAGAAGGAACGATTTTGACATGTCATCCTCGGATTCGGATTCTGACTACTCCTCTACACCTTCGCCCCACCGCATTCGTCGTGAGCGGCAATCACATAGGAGGATCCCCAGTTCCGCCGCAGCTCGGCAGCTACAGGCTTCCGCACCACAGGCCGCCGCCGGAGGTGCTTCGGAAGACAAGAAAAAGAAAAAGTCGAAAGTGCCACCACAGGAGAGCATAGACAAGATCTGGGAGAAGTTTTCGCAGAAGAAGTTCAGCAAAGCCTTGGCAGTGCTCCCCTTCTCTCCCGCTCCGGCGTCAACCTCCACTGAGCGTGGTAACGAGCTCCTGTGCGCCGGGTACGAGCGTGCTGCTGAGGAGTGCAGGCGCAGAGTGCGCAAGATCATTGCCGAGTGCAGGAGAATCAACAGCCGGTATCGCGATCCAGGTTGGGACATCGTAAGTGCTCGGACGAGGGTCCACCATACGCTTAATCCACAGAGAACAACCTCAGCCGTCTGAAGTTGCTTGCGCCCGCGCCAGAACCACATTTTCAATCTATAGCTGACGTGGCTCCGACACAGGACTGGGATTTCAAATGGGAAAAGGGCCACTGCTTGAACAGCCTGGGTTCAAACAGGTTCGACATCTGTGCTTCCAACCTGGCGAACCCCGCGGCAAACATACCAAAGGCCGTCAAGCGCGTACACGAGATCTACAAGAAGCCTACTTTCATGGAAAATGTGCTTCCGGGGGACATCAAGCAAGGCAACCTTGGTAACTGCTGGCTCATCGCAAGCCTGACGGGCCTGGCGAATGTGCCGGACGGGATCAAACGTATCTGCGTCGAGTACGACACCAGTAAGTGTCTTTCCAATTTCGTGCACTATAACCCTAGGTGAATGGCTGCGAATTCTGACAACTGCGTCTCTCAACATAGAGATAGGAATTTACGGCTTCGTCTTCCATCGCGACGGCGAGTGGATTTATTCCATCATAGACGACAAGCTTTTCCTCAAGTCACCGTGTTGGGACTCGCCGTCCATGCAGCGTGACCTGCTGAAGCAAATCGACCGGGAAGATGTCGAGAGTGTCTATCGTGAGACCTACCAGACCGGATCGAAGGCGCTCTTCTTCGGCCAGAACAAGGATCAGAACGAGACATGGGTCCCGCTGTTGGAAAAAGCCTACGCCAAAGCACACGGCGACTACGCTTGTCTTACCGGAGGCTGGATCGGCGAGGCATTGGAGGACTTGTCTGGCGGCGTCACAACCGAGCTTCTCGCGAGTGACATATTTGACACGGATGCCTTCTGGGACAACGAACTAAGTAAGGTCAACCAGGAATTTCTTTTTGGCTGCTCTACAGGCCTGCTTGACGGTGGATACGGCGACCGAGACGGCATCTCCGAGGGCCACGCCTACGTTGTCATGGAGGCGAGAACGCTGAAGGACGGCACACGCCTCTGCAAGCTCAGGTAAGCATTGCTTTGGGTTCATGAGGATTGATGTAGAATCGCTGACTTGCTCTTAGGAATCCGTGGGGCAAGATCAAGAAGGGCAACTGGGAGGGCGCATGGTCTGACGGATCCAAGGAGTGGACCACAGAGGTAAAGCAAGAGCTTGACCACACCTTCGCCAGTGATTCCACTTTTTGGATCTCCTATGACGACCTCCTGCGCAAGTATCAGCACTTTGACCGCACTCGTCTGTTCAAAGACCGGGACTGGCGCTCGTGTCAGCGCTGGGCCGGAGTTGAAGTCCCGTGGAAGCCAAAGTACAACGAAAAGTTCCACATCAAGCTGACAAAGGAGTCCCCCATTGTTCTCGTACTCTCCCAGCTGGACATACGCTACTTCCGTGGTTTGCAGGGCCAGTACAACTTCCGCCTCCAATTCCGACTGCATGAGGAGGGCAGTCCCGGGGCAGAGGACTACATCGTCCGCAGCCATGGCAACTACCTTATGGACCGCAGCGTCTCAATCGAGCTGCCGTGTATGCTCCCCGGCAAATATGTTGTGTTCATATCGATCATTGGCGAGCGGGACAATGATATATACAGTACGGAGGAAGTCGTAAAACGCGAGTGCAAGGACCGCACCGAGAACGAGAAGCTCGCTCAGGTCGGCGAGGCGTACGACCTCGCGCATGCCAAGGCTGCCAGCCATCTGAAAAAGTTGAGCGAGGTTAGAAAGAAGTCGGAGGGCAAAAAGGCCAGCGAATCTCGGAGAAAAGAGCGGAGGAAGAAATGGGAGAGGAGGCAAGCCGGACGTGATGTCAAGGCGAAGCAGGCAAAAAAGAACGAGGAGAAGAAGAAGAAGCTGAAAGCCGAGAAGAAGACCAAGGCTGAAACTGAGAAGAAGGCGGAAGAGGAGAAAGCTGCAAAAGAGGCTGCTGAAAAGAAGATCTTGGCAGAAAAAGAGGCTGCGGCGAAGGCTGCAGAGCAGAAGCTCGCGGAGCAAGCAAAGCTCCTCCAGGCGGCAGCCATGGAGGCTGACAATGCTTCTGTTGCATCAAGCTCGTCCAGCTCTGGCACGGCACAGCACACGCCCCAGAACAGTCCGAGAATCGAGTCTGCTCAGCCTATCCCGACGAACGGATCAGACAAGGTCGAAGTCCCGCCAGTCATTAACACTACCACTGCTGCTTCCCCAAAGCCGGAGACAAGCAAGCCTTCCGCTGGGGAAAATAAGTCGCAAGCTGCATCTGGAAATAAGCCAGTGGAGCTGAAGATACACTGCTGCTCCTGCAGCCACGAGGCCAAGAAGACCCCGGAGCCTGCCGCAGACTCAGACGGCTACTCTTCCGACTCGCCCGTCGAGGACTATGAGAATCTCTACGAACCCGACGACACCACCAGCACTCTCGTCTCAACCTCTCCAACCACACCCACGTCCGACAAAAACAAAGACAGCAAGTCCGATGACGAAGACGCGGATACCCCCGATCCGTGGAACGCCATTGCCGTCGTTGGCTTCAGGGTGTACTCCAAGGACAAGGACCTGGAGCTACGCGTCATCATGGAAGGCGGGCTCCTGGAACAAGACGGGATGGGCACCCTGGGCGAGGCTGATCTCGACAACGGGGTTGCCAACGCCGGTGGTCAGCGTGATAAGCAGCAGCAAGTAAGCGAGGGGAAGGATCACAAGACACCGGACGAGGGTAAAAGAGATGAGGTTGCGAAAGGCAAGGCCGCAGATGAAGCTGGTGATAAGGGCAAGGCAGATGGAGATAAAGAAGGGGACGATTCGTCGGTTGACGGGGACCGCGTGGCTCACTATGAAACCATCATTGAGAGGAAGACGAGTGAATTTGGTCGCGATATAGAAGATCAGGGCGAGGGTGACAGTGTCTCAACCCAGAGAGCCGAAAAGTGTGAGATGCTGGGGATGTGATAAAGAATGACGGAGGTCTGTGACCGATAGAATTGCTCAAAGGACTCTTATAGACTTCAGAAGCTGGACTAGTTCTGAGTGGCGCAATGTCAACTGATATATATTTATTCTTTCTGGCGACACCCAGTTGAAGGACTGAGACCACGTCTTGACACTTTTAAGTTTATATTTTTGGGTCATACTAACTTAAGATTGGTAACCTGTCTCTCGTCTTTCATTGGTCAACAATAATGTCTTTGTTAAGACTTGAGCAAATGGTTCAATATTTGAACGTGCCGTCGCACTCGAATATTGCATACGGAAGTGGCCGTCTGAATAGATGTTCACTTGTATGTCAACCGCCGATGAAATGCCCGGACAGGTGAAGAGGTTCGTCCATCCAAAAAATCCTCGTGTTCCTCGTTGTGATGCATTGCAGTGTGTTGACGCCCATATTCATGATAGCCTGGAGCTTATCACGCTGTCAAGTGTCCATTCGTCGTCCCTTTTTCCCTGATTGATAAGGCCGGGAGGATTTCCCAAATATGGAGCTGTTGTGCATGAGTTCTCCGCAAAGCACAGCTACAGGCACAAGCAGATCTATCTTTGTTACACAAGCCGCAACCATAAACTAAATTTGCGGGTAACAGCGAGTTCCTTGGATTATTGAGTGAGAGGTCGGACGCAGACAAAGGCGCACCGATAGCTCCGCAGCACCGTTTCCGGAAAGCACAGTTGAAGTGACTCACAAAGAAGGCTCCCCAACCAAGGTGAATTATAATTCGTTACTGGCCCAGTATCGCGGCGTCACTGGCATTGCAGGCTCCAGTCCCGTATGATGGAAGCTGCCGAGAAGATTCTCAACCTGTGCCCGCCCTCGTAGAAACCGCAACAGATCAACGAATAAGCTTCGGCATTCTCGGCAATATGTACAAATTTTGTCCCCTGCTTATTGCTTTGGCTGTTCTTGTGTGTCTGACATCTGCACTGCAGGTGCATCCAGCTCAACCGTTATTATCAAGCGTGCGGACATGACCTCGAGAAGATTGTGCGCTGCGTAAGTCTACCTTATCAAGCTTCGGATGAGCAGGGCGGTCAACAGCAGCTTATGGAGAACGAACCGGATTTTGTCGAGTATCGAAGCGTGTGTCCTATCGAGCAGAAGCTGACAACATATAAATACAGGCTCTGCCATACTACTGGTCTGAATTACGAGTAGATAGTGTTACAAGAACCCAGCCATTCTTTGGTTGCCTTGACTGCCTCGATGAGTTCGAGGAAGAATACTCAATCCACTGCCCGGAATGGTACGTCACGATGAGGGTTGGACTGGCCCAGTCGCAAACTGTTTCTACGAGTGCTGACTTGGATCTAATTCGCAGCACGGGCGAGGGTAGCGTCCACAGCAGTACTGACCTTGTATCGAGAAATCATGTCAAACATGGGAGCCAGAACGAAGAAGCCTACGAGTTGGCAAAGCAAAATTATCACCGATACCTCATTGACTTTCTGCAGTGGTTTATGAAGCACAAATCTCTCCGTAAGTGTGCATCTGTCCTTGCCGTAATGGTCGTTTGAGTGCAGCTGAGCGAGAGCACGTCTTTGCTAACACACGCCCGGTTTTAGTATTTAAGATCGATGACATATGGATTGAAGGAGAAATTGATCGAATGGCCGACGAGCCCGACGAAGGCACATACAGAGAAGTAATGGAGCGAGAGGGGCCCAACATGTGGCGTGGCCCAAATTCCGAAGACATGGTGCTTAGGAATATTATGGAAAAGACTGTTGCAGAGCTAAAATGCCGGCATGACAAATCTCACCCAGCTCAGGACCGCTTTGGAGAGTGGGAGCAATACGAAACTCACCTTTCCGAGCATCGTCCGTTTCTCAACAACATCTCGACAGCCCTTAGGAGACGAATCTCTCATGTGACCTTGGATGACTTTACGAACAAGCTGCAAATGCTGATGGACCCTGTCGAAGCGGACGACATGGACGGGGAAGGCAATTCCGATGAGTTTAACAATCAGCCCTTTTTTGACGAGGTGGACTTATACGACGACCTCATGGAGCATCTCAAATCAGCCGACCTTACAGGTCCTACGAAATCGGGCGGGCGGGGCATTCCGTATGATGTCTTGGAGTTTGTCCCGCAATTTCCCACAACCAACTTCAACAGCCGTATTGATCGGCTCAAAATGGACCTGTCGACTGAGAAAACAACTTGCGAGACGTGGGCCCCCAAAGGTGCTGACGAAATCCTTGGAGGACGTGATAGGGACACATACACGAGAAATGAGCATTTCATCGAGGAGACGCTGAATTTTATCTTCGAATTGTTGGCCCTCGACCCGGGGCTGTCAAGGGTCCGCATGATCGAGATTGGGAAATTATTCCACTCCGTCGTCTTGGAGCCCTGGTATTTTGAATTTGGACACGATGAAAGGCAGGCCGGCGAAGGCGGTGAGGGTCACGAGGAGCACAATGTATGGCTCCGACAATCCGTTATAGACCTGGACAACGCTGTGGAGCCGCTGGGCGCCCTACGCATCCCGAATTTCGCCAGCCAGTGGTGGGGCAACATCTGCTACAGTAGCATAGTCGACGGCCCAAATGCCGGGACAATGAACATTGATCGAGTTCACAGGGAGGCACTGAGACTCTGGAGGCGCTTCTACGTCGGCTGGCTCCAGATAATCGCCAATGTGGAGCAGACCCATACGAAACTGACCCAGGAGCAGCTGGACGCCGAGACCAACAAGAGTTGCCCCGTATGCGCCGATGACTACGAAGTCGGCAGCCCGAACAACTGCGCTGTGTGGATCGAATGCGAGAATAACCATACACTGTGCAAAAAGTGCTATGTACAGCTTAGCCTTACGCCGACCAGGCCCTACAACAGCTTGTTTACGGAAAAGCACTGCCCACAGTGTCGATCCGAGTTGAAATATGAATTCGCCATGAGGAATATCACAGACCAAATGAACCTGGTGCCCTCACTCAGAACCGACTTCCCGTATGATTCGACAGCCGAGTGAGCTGCTGCCTGTTGAAGCGGGCAATGACGCATGGCCGTGTCCATTACCGATTCTGGAGGTTCAGTGCACTCTCTCAGATAGTGTTGTATTTTCCTTTGTTTAACCACAATCATACTACAAGTCTAAGATTTCAGAAAATGGGATACTTGTGTCAATGCGGCATGTCGATTACTCTGCATCAAACGGCGATTTGCAAGTGAGACGATCGATATGTCCATCTCGGGCTGTGCAATACATGTGACTTGTTTGGCTTCCATGAATAATTATGCATGGAATTCTCGAGCAAAAGCATTGGTAACTCAAAGGTACGCCTCAGCGACAACTCTCTTCGAAGTTATCAACTCCAGCTTCGTTGTAAGCCCAAGACAAGCAGATGCATAAGTGATCATTATTATATCACACTGGCGGAATCCCATGTTCACGTGAGTTCTATGACCTTGGCCTTCAGTGTCATCGATGCTGGGAACAGTATGGTATTCATTGGATGCCCCACTTCGAGTATCTTTTCTTCTTGATTTAGTACTGTTGAGACGCCTCAAAGAGTGTGAAGCCCCTATTTCGATGGTCGGTCAGCCAAAACATGCTGTCTGCCCAAACGTGCTGGAAGCGTAGAATATGGTTATTCACGTGGAGCCTTTGTCAAGCCCACTTCTCTGACCAACACATCCTGGAACTGTCCCTCAGTCCCTCAAGCAAATTCCGGTGCACATTCAATAGTGCTCCGGAAGATCCCCAACTGGGCGGGCATGTTAAAGGGCGGGCCTGAAATCGCCCGACAATAACTGCATTGCAGTGTACCTAGGTAGGGAGTGCTCCCGAGGTCCTGCGATTGTGGCTGAGTCGCGCAGGTATGCACTATTGATATTGTATTAAGATTCGATTCTCGCCGAGTCATTACCTGTCCGGGCCGGACTTGGAGCGGTCTAAGATGTTCAATTTCGGGGGCCAGGCTTGCCTCATGCCCTCCCTCTATCACCTGGGACCGTGACCATCTAGCCTCATCCCAGATCGTTGGGTTGACTCTCCCAATAACCCCCCACCCAGAGACACCACACATTTACTCCTGGCAATGTCCCGAGTTCGCCCTGTTTGTCCGCTGGCACTCCAACCATGCACCGGGACCTTCCGTCTCAATACCCACACCTAAGTCAGAGAAGCCTTGCCCCTAGGAGATGGAAACAAATACACAAAAGGTGAAAAAGTGCGATAACAGCCTGGAACCCCTTATCCTAGCCCGCCCAAACCCCTCATGATAAAAGATGTCATTATATCAGTGTATTGCCGGCGTGGCCGATGATGGTTTCGGACAGGGTGGAGCGGCCCCACCGACCCACGCTTCCCTGACACTTCTGCCAAGCGACATGTCATGGCAGCCCGTCTCGGCTTCTCCACGGGGAAAGGAAAATTCCGCCATCAACGCGTCAGGAACGGGACGGAGGCGTTGGGAGTCAGTCGTGCCCCAGGCCGCCAAGCCCCTCCAGCAAAAAAGATGCAAGGGAAAAAGAGTTTGGAAATAGGTGGGCTCCTCCTTCTCGTCGTACTGTACTGGCAGAAGAAGCTGCCGAGTGTCGCAGGACCGTGAAAGCCGCACCCTGTGGTATCATCCGCTCCATCATGAATGAGTCGTGCCATCGTCGATATTTTTGCTTGGCTGGCCTCAACACCCTACTTCCAGGGAATGACCCGCGCGCGTACCCCCGGCCTCTCTTTTTTGCTTGGATGTGAGCCAGTCGTTCGAGTCTGCATTGCAGTCGTGGTCATGTGCGAGGTTGGTGTGATTACTTTGCAATGCCTGGGACGTGTCTTGAGGCATACTCTTTAGACACCTTGGATTCTGTTGGTAGCAATTGGTCAGCGTTGTGTCAGATCTATATTGGAAAAGGTCTCACGTGACGGGAAGTTGCTGCTGGAACTCCGTGTGTGCGTATGTGTGTGTGTGTGTGTGTGTGTGTTGGTGCATGTCCGGAGTACCACAAGTGGGGATGGTGATGTACATGTGCATGTCGAATGATTGCCCGGACGGATCACCGGAAGGACCCGTCGGCCTGACCGATCGGCGTGCATCACGATCATGATGGAGATCAGGATGGAGACAACATCCGTGGGTAGATCTCGCGTGGAAATGGGGAAAAGCGCCCACAGCGCAGAGAGAGGATGAGGGTGTGAATTGTGTGTGTGTTTATGTGTGTGTGGGACTTACCGAGACTGGTAGGCGACGACAAGGGCGTCCCGTTGCTGGGCGTCGCATACCCACACACCGAGTCGAGCTTCATCTCGCCGACGCTGTACAGCTCGCACCTGACGCGCTTGCTGTCGACGCCGAGGTCGATGAGCTGCTGCATCATGGTCTTCATGAAGACCTCGGGCCCGCAGATGTAGTATTCGGCCCCGCTGTGGCCCAGGTGCAGCAGCGACGAGGACACCTTGGGCAGGTCGATGCGGCTGTTGTGGTCGTATGTGACGCCCTGGATGTCGCCCCTCGTGAGCACCGTCTTGAAGATGGTCGTGTTGAGGTTCGGGCAGCGGCGCTTGAGCACGGTCAGGCGCGTGTTGAAGGGGACGTCCTCTCGGCAGCCGTGGATCCACGAGATGTGTCGCGTGGGCTGCTCCTCGGTGACGGCGTTGAGGATGGAGACGAGGGGCCCGACGCCGCCCCCTGCAGAGATCAGCACAATGGGCACGCTGCTGGGCACTGTGGTGTCGAGGAAGAAGTCGCCCGAGGGATGGCTACACTCAATGTCGTCGCCCGTCTTGATGCGATCGATGAGGATGTTGGAGACCATGCCCGGGTCGTGGTATGCTGTGTGCGCCTTGGCCCTCTTCACCGTGATGCGGTAGTAGTCGCCGCCCCGTGGCGAGTCCGACATGGAGTACTGTCTTGTCTGGTAGTAGCCAATCTCGGGCACGAACAGGCGGATGCTGATGTACTGGCCCGGCAGGAACTTGGGGAGCTGCATGCCGTCCTTGGGCACGAGGTAGAAGCTGAAGAGGTCGTCCGACTCGCAGACCTTGCGGTCCAGCTTGAACTTGCGCCACGCCCCCCACTTGTATCTCTCAAAGTCCTTGTAGATGATCTTTTCCCGGCCAATCATCATATTCGACAGCACCCGGTACGCTTTTATCCAGGCGGCCTTTGTGTCCGGGGTCAGGGCCGGGCCCATGACATCCTCAAAAGTCTCGATGATGAGCCCGCCGAGGATCTCATAGTGCTCTGGTTTTATGCCGAGGGTGCAGTGCTTGTTGCAGACGCGCTCGAGCTTCGGGATGAGCTCTGAGATGTTGTTGATGCTGCTGGCGAAGCGGAGGATGACGACTGTCAGTGCCCGGGCCAGGCGGCCGTCCTTGAGGTGGATGACATTGAGGGTGTTGTTGAGCTCGGGGTGTCTCTTGACGAGGGTGCTGTAGACTATGTCCGAGATGGACTCGCCGTGCTCCTTGAGGAAAGGTATGGTCCCCTTGACCAGCTGTGCCTCCTTATATGTCAACGCCATGGCTCTTTCTCGGTTTTGCTAGTGTAGTGCCCGCCTCCGGGTGGCCGTGGACTGGACCGTGGACTGGGACTGGACCGGGGCAGATGTCGGGAATGGTGGAGGAAAGTGGGAAAGAGAAACGGACTAATGCAGATATGAAGATTTAGGATAGAGATTTGGCATGTTCTGGTTTATATCGTACGATTACACGTAGATTGGAAAACGTGGGAGCCACGTTGTAACCCACGCCGGCGGGCGATGCTTGTGCTTGTCAGCCCGGATGTAATGCTACCCCTGGAGCCCCCCCTATTCAGCGAGAAAAAGTGACCGCTTCCCCCGGCCTTTGCTCCTCCCCCAGTAGAGTCCAGTCCTCCTCCTCCTTCCTCGCCTGCCCCCCGTCCCCTCCGATGGCATGGCATGGCATCTCATCTCTCTGATCATCTCTTTCTACGAAGTACATGCCCCCTACGTACCGTACCGCCTCTCCTCTCCTCCCACCCCTCAGCTCAAATTACTTTTCCTGGCTCAATGCGTCTTTTGCGTGGCGTGGGGCTGCTGCCAGTCATGTCCGTCCTCTGAACGCGTACCGGCCCTGTTCCAGATATATTCGGGGAATTCTGACCGCGCGCAGCCGAGGATCTCCCTGGAGGCGGAATGAAAGATTGAATTGGTGGTGGCAGTGCGGCCCAGTCAGTCAGTCAAATCAGTCAAGTCAATCTGGGTCAAAACCGTTGGAAAATGGACCCTTGCCTGTCACAACATGACGTCGGGGCTTGGGGTGGATCCCTTTCGGAAACGAGCTCTTTCTGCCCGGAGCATTGGGTTGCTTAGAGGCCCAGCTCTGCCGCAAGCGAGTGTTACTTTGCACCTGGAACCACTGGCACTTTGGCCGTCCAACGGGGTGCGATAGAAGCAAGGCCATGCGACAGGTCATTTAAATATGCTTTGACCACCGGCCCCTCTCGATGCACACGTGGACGGAGGCTTGAAGCATTGACCTCTGCTGTGTGTGCGCGCGTGGGTGTGGGTGTCGTCTCTACGGAGTACTGTGTATCTGTCTGTCCCTCGCCCTGACATGCAGGCAGGCAGTCTGAAAGCGGAGCGGGATTGACTGGCCATCCGCTATTTTCTCTCTTTCTCTCTCTCTCTTAGGGTTCCCACTCCTCCCTTGTGAAACCGCGAGCCCATCAGTCCGTCTCCACGAGGCTCGTCTTGACAACCACTGGGATGCAGGGTATTTGGTGGAATTCAGGAGCTGCTCGTCTCCATTGCTGCCGCTCCACAAATGTCTGCAGATTACCGGGTTGACGTCCCATGCGAGTCATACGGACGCGCTGTCGCACGGGGTTGCTCCATTCTCCGCGTACCTTGTAGGGATCAGATCTAGCTTACCACTTGCAGTTTACACTTTGGCTCCGGCTTTGGACCTGGTTGTGCTGGGTCGCTTTGATTTTTTTTCTCTCTCTTTGTTTTCCGCTCTCTCTCTTCTCCTGCCCTACTCACTGTATGGTACGGATGTTTTCCTACGAAGATCACCGGAGATGGCGGTCTTCGTGTTTGCGCTCGCTGACACTGGCCGAGTCATTTTTCCTTGGTGACATCAAGAGCCGCAAATCCGCAAATCCCCCAGAATACTTGAGACTTGGGGCACACCTTGCCCGGCCTGTCCGGTTCAACGGTGGTCATCCTGAGATTGCGACAAGAAGGCTGGATAGCACCTAGACAGGCCCAGCGGCCTGAAGGTTTGGGGCAATTTATTCTTTCAGCCTGCGCCGGGCGCCGTGAGGAGGTGTTGTCTGTCTCTTTCTGCCGGTCTTGGGGGTTTGCGACTGCAGCGAAACAAGAGCCCTGAGCTCGACTTCTGCAGGCTATGAACCAAGCTCAGGCGCTACACATGCAGCGCACAGCGATAGTTGACCAACCACATCAACCACAAGGGACCTTTTACGGGGATTACCAATTCTTGCCAAGAAGATCAACCTTGAGCCTCAGGGATACCGGGTGCGGCTCCCTTGCCGAACCGAGATCTTCCCACCGAGGCGCTCCTTTAACGCGGCAGCTGCGCGGTACTCGTCTGTCTGCTGCGCAGTTTTGAGAAGGGTGTGTGTCGCTGGTGGCCCACCGCCTGGCTCAAAAGGTGTTGAAAATCAGGGGCGGTCCCCATTGCCGCCCCTCCCAGCCCAGTCAGCCCTCTTCCCCTCCCACACCCGTTCCCCATACGCATCAGACTATATAAGCGTGGCCGCACAACGGTTGGCCCCAGGGGCTCCGCGGCTCTGGGGTGTCGTGTGCTCCGGGTGAAGGAGGGGCAGATCTCAACGGGGCCTACGGGATTTCCAAGCCGGAGGCTGAAAGCTGAACAATGATTGCAGCAACAAACGTCAGCAAATCTTTCGCCTGAATATTATTGATCCCATTTTTTTTCTCCCCTCTGGAGGTCTGACCGTCTAATAAGCGGTCGACGATCAAGCTCAGAACCTTGGGGGAAACCACCGAACTACTGGTCCCCACGTCAAACTGTACCAAGTACTTGTACGCAACTATCTGCCCCACTCTCCAGGCATACGCATGCGAGTTTTCATCTGGGTTCGTTACTAGTTGCTTTGGGGATCGTGATTGGATTTTGGCTTTGACACCGGCCCTCACTGCGGTGCGGCCCAATCTTGGCGCTAAGTGCTCATGCACCCTGAAAAATCAACACGTATCGTGAGTCCGTTCTATCTGTCTGTTTCTGTCGTTCGGGGGAGACGGCGGAGATTTGCCACAAATCGTCCCGAGCACTGATGTGATAGAACAATTAATGCTGTAATGCTATCGACCTCACCGAGCCCCAAGATAGGGAGCCGAGGTCGGCCAAGAACTTGCTGCTTCCATGTTGTGAGCTATGGAGACCGGGTTGGTCACCTCGGCTGTTGCATAGTGAAGCTCCCACTCTGAAGCGGTCAGAATGGTCCCTTTGCTACCGAAGCCAGAGAGCCAGGGCCGCTGTAGAGTGATTCTGAGTGTGGTTTCGTTTTTTCTCTCCCTCTTCTTGACCCTGCAGCTGGATCATCTGTCAACCGCCTTCACGGTCATTGACAGCGACATGCCCCACCTCTCCCACTCTCCGGAGCTCCACATCTCGCTTGACCTACGAGGCTGGCAGGCGTACGTACAGTACAGCGAGCATAGGTGCGATGTCCGAGCGATATGTTTGGTTCCACCAGGTCATCACATGACTTGACCTCAACATTTGGGGGTCCCATCCCCGATCGTATTTATTCTTGGGTTAACCCCCATTATGGAGACTGCCAGACTCCACGCTGCAGGGCCGGCAGTTGTGAGAGTCAAGCATTGGCCAACGAGATTCGTGTTGCCCGACCATGCTTCGCTAGACAATAACTTGTTTAGCCTGCTATATAATTCGTGATACTGGATACCATACGAACGTGGGCCTCACAGGTTGGATGTAGCCCGAATATCCCGAGGGATCCAAGCACATCAGCAAAGGGACTGACTGATCTAGTCCAGGTGCGAGGGGTAGATTTCGGCGGGCGGTTCGGTGTGGAAAAGCTGGTCCTCATTCCTACCAGCTGAACGGGATGACGTAGCATACAGCACGACACAGCCGGAGCACAGGACTGCTGCCCAACCAAGCCCGTCTGGACTAGGCGGCACCTGTCAAACATGGAATGAAACCTGAAGCCATGCTATAAGGCAGCTCACAACTATGTGTGATGATCGCCCTGGGTGCCTGTACAGTAAGTACGTGGAGAGTTGTTGAGATGGGCCCACGATCCCTCACGATCCGCCGATGCTCAAATGTGCCGAAACGCCGTGTGCTCTTGAAAGCCAGCACGTCCCCTGGTGTCCACAAAGTTTGCAGTCCCTGTGAAGAATTCTTCTTATGAAAGGCCTGTATGTCTGTGCTGCACACCACGGGAGGTAGAATTGTATCCGTGTTATCAGGTCGCCTTGGTCCTTGTATGACGCATGGGCCATTGTGCCGCAAGGAAACTTTCATCCGTAGTTCTCCTCTAATGTTCTATAATGGTGGGATCTGCCATAGAAAGTTTCAACTTGATTCTAGTCTGCTGAATCAGAGAGAGAACCCTGATTTTTTTCTACTGACCACCGCCCTCTCAAACATCTGCTCTCCTGCCATACGATGCCGATCGTCCAATGCGGACGCCGATCAGTGCCCGATCCATCAAGCTGTGTAAACCTTAATCGTAGAGGCTTTTGCCTTCCTGCGAGTGCATCCCTAAAAAACATGCCCTCCTCCAAGGTTGTACCCGCCGAACCTCAAGCCGTCCCCTCCCGGGGACGTCATCTCCCGAGTCTGTGCGGATGAACAGACGGGATGCATGCTCGCAGCATACCCACAAGTCAGCGCTGACTTAGGCGTGGGCGACAGGAGCATCCCTAACGAATCTCGCTTCCGCTGCGACTTCTCTTCACGTCCGGCGGGCGGAGATTTGGAATCCCACTTGGAGAGTCTCTGTCATGTGTCGGCTAAGGGAGAGGACGTGGCAGAGTGGGTGCTCCGTCATCGCCGAAGTACTCCGTACACGTACAACAACATGACTGACCCCGGGCTGGCCCCTTGCCTGGCACTGCCGACCTCTTCCCTGCATGTTCGTAGCTCAAGTCATGATCAATGCACATTCTATCTTGCGTGCTGGATTACAAAAGGGACTGGCACCGAATAAATGGGGCTTGTCGCGAGTTGGGGTTCACATCGACTTCACGAACGACGTACGGTTCTTCTCGCTGCTCGGAGGCCGCAAGTATTACTTCATCTCACGAATGCGCCATACGACGCTAATTGGCTGAAGAGAAGGAAAGAGGTTAACTTGCACTCTTGTTCTTTGATACGATGGCGACATGACGTCCACAACGAAACAGCCCGACTTGCCAGCGGCTAGTGGCCTCACTGGTCTCACCACCGATCTGCCAAAGCCAGGAGAATATCCAGACCTCGATGCGCAAACGCAGAGGCCGGCAATATACACAATTTCCGTCGTCCTCGTCATCTTTTCAGGGACCTTGGTCCTCCTCAGGCTACACACGCGATACAGGTTGATCAAAGCCGCAGGCCTGGACGACATATCGATAGCGGTAGCTCAAGTACGTCCTGAATTCGACTAAAAGGCGAGGCCTCATGTCATGAACAGGTAGCTGACGTCCTGGTCTTTAGGTCCTATCCATCGGCCTCTCTGTCATCACAATACTGCGTAAGTGTTATATATGCGCCCTGCAAATATGCGCTTGAGAACTAACCATGCCTTCAGAGGCGGTATTTGGCCTGGGGTTGCACTTATGGATGGTGCCAATAAGTGATCGCACTAAACAACTACAGGTAGGATGTTTCGTCCCTTTGTAATAGCTATCTACTGACCTGTATGAAGCTGTTACTTGCCAACGAAATCATGTTTAATGTGGCCAAGACGGTCGCCAAGATTTCCCTACTACTTCAGTACCGTCGAATCTTCAGAGGAACCCATACAGCCGCCATTTGCCGTTGGCTCATTATATTCGTGCCAGTTTGGTGCATCGTCTCAATTTTCCTCGTCTCATTTGCATGCACGCCCATGGCACAATTGAACACGAACCTCACAGGCATCTGTCTACCTAGTCTCACAGTCTGGCTGCTTACCACCTCGATCAGTTTGGTCACAGACTTCGCAGTGGTCGTACTGCCGATACCTGCGACATGGGCTCTGCAGCTAGATAGGAGGCAGCGGACTGTTCTTATTGTTTTGTTCGGAGTTGGGTTCTGGTGAGTGCTTCTTTATTCCAACGCTACCGCCTCGCTCACATCTGACCTCTTACATCGCAGTACTGGTGTCGTCGCGTTCGTGCGAATATTCTCACTCAAGACGACTCTCCTGAACTTGGACACATCCTGGAACGAAGCTCCCATCACATATCTCGGCGTCATCGAAGTCAACGTCGCCATTGCCTGTGCCTGTGTCATCACGCTGCGGCCCCTGCTCGCTACATGGTTCCCAAGCGTTTTCAAGAGCTCGTACGGGAACATGGACCGCTACTTTGCGCCCGAGAACAACAACGCCTACTTCGGGACGAAGAAGTCATCGCGGGACACGGGCTCCCAGATCGCACCCTCGGTTGAGATATACGGTCTGGCCGATCTGGAGGTCGCTCAGGTTGTTGGGATCACCAGCAGCCAAGAAGAGTTGACGAGCCCAGCATATTTCGAACCCGCACACCTTGCGAGCCATCGAAATACCTTGCAGGCGTCTGCCAACCCTCCTGCAGCGCGTGCACCTTCACGGGTCATCACAGGCGGCCCGTCCCCGGCGGGCAAGTTGCAAAACCCGCACGACATCATGGTCACGACCGAGACCACGGTCAAGGTGGAGACGGTAGAAGAGGGCAGGAGGCTGAGGCGGGATCACCAGAGTTGGCTCACCGAGTCGTCTCACGGGGGCGACGAGCGCTGATAATCACGGAGATGTAACGAATGTATGCCCAAATTTTCCCGGTATCATTTGCAGGAAATGGCGACTTGCCTGTGTCGAGGCTCAAGAGCGACCTCTTCTGCGCTTAGAGAGATACCCAGATGAGCTTCTTGTTAGCGCCTGCAGGGTTCCCGATGTATCTATGTACGACTGAAGGAACGAGCGTTTTGGTTTGGGGCGTGGGGTAATTGTAATATCAAATGGGACGGCTCACGCAGAAACGACGCCAGTGGTGCAGGAACCTAGTCAACGTGACATGACCGGTGAGGCACACACACACACCTCGGTGTAATGCATTGATGACCGACCATTCAGCGATTTCCCATTTGTACGCCTCTTCCGCCATGGCGAATGCGAACAGTCCGCGAGGCCCTGAGCCGCTGGTCACTATTTGGGACATTTGATGCGTGCCAGGGATCCAAAGACCAAGGGCGGCGTCACATTGTCATCAGGCATTGTTATGCTTCCATGGGGCGGTCCGCATGTGTTACATCTCCATGCATGCATTGCCGCCGACTTCCCCTTTTCCTGCCCGAAGTGGTGTTTACCCCATTGGGCATTTGCCTCCAGTGCAGCGACGAATGCAAACGGAGCCGACGAGACCTGTTTGCCGCCTCTTTGTCAATCGATGCCGATACGGTCAACACCGACATGTGGCGTTTGAGCCCCATGCAGTGGCGGTCAAGTAGTGCAGCTGCTCATCACAGAAGCGAGTGCGAATTAAGCAGACCTATATCCCGGGAGGTTGCCGCGAGCTATGGGCCAGGCCTGGCCGCAGCTTTGTTGACGTTGCATGTGAGAATGGCGATCAGCGGGGGTCGCAAGCTCCTTGCATCAACAAGCTACCAATGTAAAAAAGTCTATTTGGGCCAGACGGAAGGACTCCTTAGCTTCTGGCCACACATAACCCATGAGCTTGCATCCCCCCCGCAGATTGTGTGAGTGATCTTGATTTGGCCGTGACAGAGTTTTGCCCTCATGGACGTGCACGAGCGCATTCCCTGGCATCTGCCCTGTGGTCCGCCCTCACCAAATGTACCAAGTACATGATCTATTCCGTACTAGGCGGCAGTCAACGGATTGATGCCAAGAGGCTGGCAATTACTGTGAGGAGGCCGTGCAGCACGGTAGAGAGATTTTCCCCAATGACGCCGGCGTCGGAGCAGATATAGTTGAAGTCGTTGTTGTTGGCTGTGTAGTCTCGCATTGAATTATAATATTTCCCAATAGCCATCATTTAGCTGCAACATGCTACCTCATTACGTTTCTGCCGTTGGGGCTTGTTGAGCGGCTGATCCGTATTGAATTTGCTATATAATAACCTTTGAGCTGGCCTTTCGCATACACTAAAGGTTCTATAGTGTAGATGGTTATCACATCGGATTCTGATTCACACAATCAGTATATTTCCGGGAACTTGAGTTCGAGTCTCAATAGAACCTTCATTTTTGAATCTTTTTACGTGCCATTATGTTCATTTTGTCCCCCCTGGAACACTGGCGGAGAAAGTCCAAGGCGCCCTCGACGGGCGTTAAGTATGTGTGTGCTTTGTATTTTGTCAAAGTGTGGTCAGACCGATGTTCGAATTCTTTCGGCTCATCCGGCACAGCTTGGAAACATTCGGGACCCACTGCATAGTCGAACTTCACCAACATATCCTGGCACTTCCAGCAACAGCACGTCAGTCAAGATCTGGAACTCGGCCACTCGGAATCAAATAATTAGACCAGGCCCTTCTCTTCCATGGTGCTCCACTCCAAAACCTGGCCTAACCTTGTGGCATCATTGACGTTCCGGAGGCTGGCCGGGAATTCCGAACAATCCTTGCCCTGCCTCACTTTGCAAGCCCGACTGGCAGCTGTCTTCCCAGAGAACCGGGACACATGTTACGGGAATTCTGCATGCGGGTCGGGTCGTTGGGTCTAAATCCAAACAAGCTTATTTCAACCTCATGTCATCGACGTCGTCGTTGTGGTTGGTCCTGTTCTCCTGGCCGATCCGCCCACTCGTCCTCGCGATACTGAGGAAGTGAGCTTATAATGGAGGACTGCACAGTCCTTTGTTATAACGTGTACATTGTGGGCCCTGTTGAGCAGTCTTCACTCTCAATAGGTATGTAAGCATGTCGCCCAACAAGTACGGAACTGAAGTGAACATGATCCCGTTCGCTGTATAAGATTTTATCTATAGCTTCGATCGGAATCCTCCGATTCAAAACTCATCGGAATATGCTATGAGAATCACGCAGGGTTAGCTTAATGAGCACAGTAACCGACGAGTGCTACCGATCTTGCCGGAATTTCTTACATTACAGACTCGTTACCAAACCTTTCCAATAACGAAGACACATGGCCAAGTCCTAGTCTTTCGGAAAGCAATGCTGTGCAAGTGATTTATTGTTTCTATTTCTTTTTACCTCCTTTGGTGTTCCTCCTCACACCGCCCCTCTGCTACCCATATATTCCCTTCATCGTCTCGTTGCTCATTCTATTCTTCAATACAAAATCTGAGTTGTGAAGACTCGACACAAGCGTCATCTGGTCGGAACTTCTTCAGAGATGAACTACAGTAGCAAGCGCAAAGTCGGATGGCGCGGGCTGCCCAAGTTGCTAGTTAATACGGTTGGAACAGGTCTCCGAACCTCAAGGAAATGTGGAACGGCCAAAGACCCGTTCTCAAGTGCCAAATTCATCCCAGGCCGTGGAGTCCATGCATCACAAGTCCCACAGCTATTGAAACCCATTCTAGCCAGCTGCCACCATGATGCCTGGTTCAAGACAATTTCGGAAGAAATCGAATATCCGCACCTGTAAGATGAAGGATACTCCGTTACATAAGGTGCTCGCCTATAGCCAATTCTCATAAACCCCACCCAATACACAGAACCAGGACCAGGGCCTAATACCACGCTCAAGAACCAGAGCCAATACCTACGTGGGTGTGTCAATCTATAAATTGGTATTTGACCAAGAGGGTGTGAGTCCCTACAAGTTACCCGACTCATTGCTAAAGATATGCTCGTGTACCTTCTGTCTTTACAGGTCCGAAAATACAAGTTCTTTCTTGAACATTTGGACATAGAAATCACGAATTCATGGTCTGGCTTCAACATCAAATATTCCCACCCAAATAGATACATCGTACTAGCATGAGACATTAGTCTTCAGCAGATGGTCTCTACTCTACATGCACATACTGAACAAACATATTCAATCCCATCTTACATCAGCTGCAAAAGATGTGCTCTCAGCGTATTTGCGAAGTGCTGATAGGATATTTTGACGGGAACCTAGCTCTGGATCAGCCTGTAGTCTCCATGCACAACCCCAGTTGCAGTCAAGTAGGGCGTGCAGCTTTCACCCGGGTCCGTCCGGATGCTACCACAATCTTCGAGCGTTCCAGTGGAGCATTGGAAGACCGGCGTGAAACCGACAACTCCTTGCTGCCCGGCGGGCACGGGGATTTTAGCGGTGAATCCCTTTGTTTTGGAGTCCTCAAAGGTGATTCCGACCGAAAGCGAGATGATGCCAAAGGGATCACCGACAGAGACATCGAATGAAGTACTCCGCGAAACCGTCTGGTCATAGTTGACTTCGAACTCGGTGTCCTCTGTGAATGGCCCTATCGATGCTGTGACGACTTGGGTGTCAAAGGTTTTGAGGTAGAGATCCCCATCCGCGATGTAGGACCCTTCTTTGACACCCTCGCATTCATATTTGCGCTTAGTGAACTCAGGCGGTGAGCCAATTTCAAGCGGCGGGACGATTGTGCCGTTCGAGAACTGAAGAAAGGCCCCCTGGAGGCCACTGCCAGCTCCAAGGAGATCAGTGGAGTCTTGTCGCTTTCCCCAGGGCACACCTGCCGCGGTGCAGTCGCCAGAACCACAGCAGAATTGCACCACTGTGTCAGAGTCAGCACTTCTACCTACTTCGTGCGTGTTCAGAAACGAGTGAATGGCTTTTGAACACCCTATGGCCCGCCACATCGTGCTCGGCTCGGACAGGAAGGACGTGTGGAAACAGCTTACTGAACGTTTCCTCAAGCGCCAACTCGACAGAGCAATGTGCATCAGTGGTTGAGAAGATGGTGTCTCCACAGCCAATGTCAGTCATGCGCGCTGGGGACCGGACGATGAAGGAACCAGGCTGGCCACCACAAGGATCTTGAAAATCTCCGTGAGCGAGATACTTGATCAACCCTGTGCCTTCCTTGAAGCCCTGACCGCCAAAGACAGTTTCAGTCTCGTAAATGACACAACTAGGATAGCCGGTACCAGCGGTGGCAAGGGAAGTGGGACAATCCGCACAGTCCTCTTCAGTGCAGAAGCTGATGTCTTGGCTGTTGACAACAACAAGAGCACTGAAGAGTGCGGCCCGATGTGCTGAGGATCTCATGATTCGGTTGATCAACAAAGTTGTGAATCGGATTCTAAGAACTTTGCAGGAAGGTTGAACAGATTCCGGAGAAAGAGCGGTGGTTTGAAAGGGGCTATTTCCACCCAGATCAACGCCTCTTATTTATAGAATTTCTTGACACTGGGAATGAACTACATACAATCATGTGCTGTTAGCCAAATTATCATGCCACGGCCTGATGAAACGGCGCAGTGAAGTGCAGTAGTCCTCATGAAGAAGGAGCTTTCAAACGGCCTCCTCTTGGCAACATAACCCATACTTTCCGCTGCCATGCATGAGGTCAGCTTACTGTTTTGATGCACGAAAGGAAAACAACTTGTTGGTAGGCTCATGCACAATAACCTCGCGGGTCGGCAGCTCTCAACTCAGGCAAAATCAAACAATTATGTTGGTGACCTCATCAAGCTTCTAATTTTGTGACAAAGGATTCACCGGCTGCTTTGTCCAAGGCTTTGCCAACCACAAGTTAAGAATTTCTCAATCTCAGTGAGGATCGTTGTCAAGTTCTGGTTCAAATTGCTTGGTATTGTTGGCGACAATTCCTGTTGGCTCTTCTGAGGGATACCATTGGCTCTACTGTCTACAAAGCTCAACCATACAAACTTCACCAACAGCACAGGATTCCATGGTATGATCTGCATATTACGCCAGAGACACGTAACGATAATGAACGCTTCAACATTGTTGCCGTGGTCTATAGCGCCCTTCGACCTGGAAGAGTCTGAGAAATGTATTCAGACCTGTTCGTAGCCTTGTCAAAAAGGCCATGAATTTGAGGCGCTCGAGGACTTAAAACACGCAGGCCAGCACGGAGGAGCCATCTTAAAGCTATGCCGTGCTGTCGCTCATGCAAACAGAGATGAAATCTCTTGTATCTCGCTCTCTTGAGCCAACCCAACGACCTCGGGAGTGACGTCGTGTCATGTTTGACAAATTGTCATGAAGCTGAGCCATCGCATTAAGGCTGTGGCCTAGGCATCCCCAATCCTTCTGTGAGCAGGTATTGCGGCGCAAAATCTCGGCAGTGGTGATCACAATGTGGTGCTGAGATCGTGAATTCCCAAGATGACCTTTGAAGGATTTGAGCGTCTCCTCTCTTTGGTGACAAGAAATTCTGTTAGCTTTCGCTCTACATCCAAGTCTTTCACACCGGAATTGGGCAAGTGCTGGACCCTCGAAAGCAGTTCAGTTTAGATGTGCTTCATCTTCATGTGCACACAGCACAGATACGTCATGTGGCCCAGACCACCGACTCAGAGACCGTGCATGATGATGGAAGTCAGGGAAACTGTATAAGAGGATCTCAAGCGCTCAGCTGTCAGTGCAAAATCTTGTCATAATGTTATACATAACTCGGATACCCCACACAACACTTTTTGATTGAACCCGACAATTCTGCTCCTATTCGTACTTGATTTCAAGATGATATCTTCCAAGCTCTTTATCGAATTTCTAGCTTGCAGCATTGCCGTTTGCGCATCCCCGTGTTCTTGGAATTTGGATGCGTCTCTGTGAGACAAGCCACCGAGATCCCACCGGACTCACTGTATCTTGTCGAATGGTACCCTCGTGGGTGTGGCAACGGGAGCGGTGTGAGCCTCAATGGCGGTGAAGAGACGCTCGCAGCCTGCTCCAAGTTCGAAGGGCTATATGATCCCGATGCGCCTGATGCGGCTGCTATCCGTTTCCTTTTCCCAGACGACGGGCGAGGTCTCAAGTGGCAGATTTTCAGTACCAACACCTGTGAGACGCAAATAATCTCAGGAGAAGGTCCCGGATTCTTCAACGTGCCCAAGGATACAAACGTGGGTGCCGTGATCGTGTTCACTTAGATAGCAGGTACACCTCGGTCCCTCCCTGGTCTCATTTCCATCACATCTCGCTGACACAAAGGGGCAGTCCTAGCATACAGGAGTTGTCTCTCTCCGTCACTCAATCTTTGTGTTCACTATCTTCCACACTAAATCGGGTGTTCCGGTGGTGACACGAAGCAGGCGGTTGAAGATGAGTTGTTCAAGCTGAACGTGAAGCGACCGACGACCTCGGGATGTTACATAGGGAAATGTAGACCCAGAACAGATAAGCTAGCAACACTGCCGCTTTTTCAACTAGATGGATTCAACTTGGAATTCGATGAAGATTAAGGTGCTTATCCAATTGAGGTCTTGAAAGCAAACAATAAATGTATCGATTTAAGCGAATATTACCTTTCAGCCTGATGGCAAGATTTAGCCCATAAAGCGTTGCGGCACAAGCCTTGGCGATGATGGGTCAATTGAATCAGAGCCCTCTCTTGCCTCTTCACAAATAGTCTACCAATATTCGCCACTGAAGTGGGACTTCTAAGGGGCCAGGATACGACGCAGGGAGCCTCGAGAGCCTTGATGCTCTAGTATTTGCCAAGGAGATCCAACTCGTTTTGCAGCCGCCGTGACGTGCGGCTCTTGGCGGTCGCGACCAACTGGCAGAGTTATTTCTGAATAAGGCAATATGATGGTTCATCTTGCACCACTTACCACGGTAGAGGCTTTGAAAATGAGAGCTTTGGCCACCGAGGAAACTGCGGCGATCTCATGCTGTTGGCTTGCGCATTAATTGCTGTAAGGATTGCTTGGCTGCTGCTGGTCACACCAACAAGCCCAAAAGGCCTTAATTATGCACCAAGGCAATCATTCCCCTGGCCATCTTTGTTCAGCCTTTTTACCAGAGCCAGCCCTCGTCTTACGTTCTGAAAGCCTACCCAAGTTTCAAATTCGCCGCCGAAGCAATTGTCAAGCTCGGTTCTTGTCCTCCCGAGACGTTGACGTCCATCCCTTCACAGCCATGCGTTTACTGCTGCAGAATCTGGTCGTCACGGCCGTGCTGAGTTTATTCATGGCAATGTCCGCTGCATCAACTCCGTCTTGGGACATCAGCATTGTTAGCCATACGCCACCCATGACCATCTCCAGCGAACCGCCTCGGGAGTGTACAGTCGAGGGCGCATCCATCATGATGACAAAAGCAGGAGCTGTGGGCGAGCTACATACTGCCTTGCGTTCTGCTTCCATCACCTACAGCCTGGTCCCGAGCGTCCCTTGCAGCGTTCTTGCAGTGTTACCACCCTCACTCCAAGACGATTTTGCCGACCTCGAGACGCGGTGGTACAACTGGTGGCAGACTCAACGGTGTGTTGCTTATTTCATTCTTCACGCCCTTCCGCTAGCTGGGTCTCCTTTCCTCTGCCCTTCGGCACTCCCTCCCCCTTTGCTCGTCACCGTGGTCTCCATTCTTGACCGCGTGCTTTTCTCCGTGGATGAACTTTTCTGACGTAGGCCGTGTCACAATATCAGATCCAACTTCTCTTCATGGGCTTCAACTTGCTCGGGTCAGTATACGGGAGTCTTTGGCACTGGTGTAAGCGAGTTTCTCAACGCTACCTCAAGCATGGACAACTTTACCCCGCGCGTTACGGATTGTGCAGAATTCACAGGGTTGGGCACGGAGATGACTTCGACGAGCAGCACGGCCAGTCCCGGCGGGACGATGGGGTCAGGGGCTGGCGGAGCAGTTGAGACTGCATCGTCGGGGCAAAATGGGGCGGGCTCACTCCGGTTACAACACACAGGTGCTATTTGTGTTGCTATGGCTGCCTTTGCCTGCACGATTGCAGTTCTGTAGGGCAGAAAAGAAGTATTCGTATCATATTTGGTCTCATGTGGCAAGCTTTGCCAAATGTTCTGCGCTGACTTGTGAATAATAATGAGCATATTAGCAACAAAGGGACTCACGCTCGCTCACTTGCTAATATGGTCGTCACATTAGCGTCTGGTTATAATTATTAGTGGGTTCGGATTGTAACGGACTTGATGGAGTGATACAAACTTGCCAACAGAATTTCTCACAATTTGTGATCAATGGCTTTGAGGAGGCTAGGCTTTTGGTATTGGTGTGGGAATTGGCTTCCATCATATTATGAAGAAAAAGACCTCGAGGATGAGAGAAGTCAATTCCGTTCTCAATAGACGTACATGAACTCATCATTCTGTTTGTCCGTCAGATCCGCAAATGCGAAACTTCCTACATAGTGCTCGTTGTTCGTCGTAATATCCACGTATTTCTCTCCCATCGAGTGATCGCAGAGTCTTGCTGGCTTCTCGTGCGAGGCCCTTTTCTTCTCTTGCGCCCTGTTCAAGAGTACAAAATTGACCACCTGCACGATCACCGCCCAGAAAATAGCAATATACACCCCGAGAGTAATCTTGAGCGCAGAATCATACCGTGGCGCGGCGCTGGATTTGAATATTAAAGGTCCAAGAGCACTGCCAGCCGACGAAGCAGCAGTGTAGAGGCACAGGGTGACTGACTTCTTTGTCTGGCCCGCTGTATTTGATATTATCCAGGACAATATTAGGCTGTTGCATCCAAAAATGAACGAGAATAGGTGGTATCCGATGAGAAGAACGACGGTATTCATACTCTCTTGCGGGAGAACAAAGAGAATGACGAGCCCTATGATGACTGGCACTAAGGAACTGCCCAGCGTCAGGGACTTCCAGCGGAATTTTACGGCCAACCAGGACACTCCGAGAGTAACAATATACTGTAAAGCGCCGAAAGGCATGTTCAAAAGTAGAGTGGTATAGGCGTCGTAACCCAGGCGATTGAGGATCAAGGAGCCAAATGTATAGGGGACCTGGGAGCCTAGGCTATTGCCGAAAGCCATAATGAAAAAGAGGAGGGTCTTGACATCTTTAACCGCTTCTTTTGCTTGACTCCATCGCACTTCTCGCGAGTCAGATCCTGCTTGGTTTGCCCGCAACCGTTCGATCGCCATGGCTTGCTCGTCTTCGGTGAGGAACGATGCTGTCTGTATGTCGTTGTCAAGCCTCCAGTACACAAATGGAATTGTCAAAATAGTCGCCAGACCAGTCAATAGAAACAGTCTCAAGTTCAATGTTAGCGACGCCGCAAAGACATAGCTATACCGCCATTGACTCACATTCTCCAAGGAGCTAGACGTGGCGATTGGATCTTCCCGAACCCATTCGAGAGCAAAGGTGCAATAACAGTTGCCAGACCATTCGTTCCATACCAGGCCGCGATCCGTAGTGGCTGTTCTGCTCGGCGGTACCAGACTCCAGTGACCATGGCGAAAAGGGGAAGGCAGCCGGCCTCGAATATTCCCAGCACGGCCCGGGCGGCCATGAGACCTCCAAAGCTGCTCGCAGCTGATGTACAAGATTGTACAATGCCCCATCCAAAAATCATTACCGACAACAAGAGACGTGGCGAAACTCTCACAATCAAGAACGACAAGAGTGGAAGCGATGCCAGCTGCGTAACGAGGGCTATAGTGACCACCCAGTAAAAGCGGTTGCCCACCACAGCCAGGTCGGCCTGGAGTCCAAGGATCGCACTATGGCCCACGACCACTTTGTCCAGGACCTATAGGATATGTCAGCTACTTCTTTCAAGTGTGTCAAGGGCGCTGGGGATGCCGTAGTACTTGGAGAAAGTAGACCCAGACCAGGACCACCAGAACTCTCTTGTCGATTTTGCGGCATATCCTACGACTGTCCGCATCTGTGACCTGTACTCGGTTCTCTAAGATATGGCTTTGATATCGAGGGCCCTGGATCAGATATGGTTTCTTCCCCTTGGATGCGTCGGCCGAACTCCATATCGAAGTCGTCCACTGTGTATCGTTCGAGACCTCATGAGCTGTGATTTCGTCCTCCATCACAGTCTTTGGCATCTCTTCCCTATCCCAATTGTCATCTGGAAGGATTGGCAACGCCATGCAGAAAAGCCAGTGGGAATATCAAGATCACAAACAAAGCCCATGAGATGGGCAAGGATAAGTGTCAGGCCAAGAATTCGACGTCGCTGGTGGCCACAGAGCCGGAAGGTTCCGTCTATATCAGGACCTGCGCGCGTGAAGTCTATAGACGAAGTCTAATCATGCACGGCAGGCCATCCGCTGTCACTGAACGGCAGCACAGGGAGGGCATCATGAGAGCTTAACCGGTGTCTGTGCAAAGTGACATGTGTGCATTGATAGCCAAAGTGTTGGGTGACAATGCGGGGTCGCCAAAGTGAATATTCGTGACCATTTCAAACCAACGACACAAAACATGTCCATGATCTCAACGCCACCGGACAAATGCCGACCTTCCTACACAAATTCACTCTTCTAAACGTAACCACAAAGAAAGAATCGTAGCCCTGAGACTACAGTTTTATCTGGCGTGTTTGTGGTGCTTTGTCTCGTAAATGCATCGCTTCAAAATTGCAATGCAACTGCCGATGCAACATACACTGGAGTGTGACCAGACGGACGTCTCGAGGGCAACTGTCCGAGCAGTTCGCCGGATTGATCAATAATCTTGCCAGGAATCAATAAGGTAGGGTGGTATCAAACCCAGTGGGATTCGCATGTCATCATAACTCAATCTTGTCCAAAGCTCGTAGCACCTAGGTTCATCCTAACCACAACGCACGAGCATATACGACGCAGTCATTGCAAACTTAGATAGAGGACAACACGGGTTACCATGATTCGGTGCTTGGGAATCTCCAACTCTTTGGCCGTTGCTCGTGCTTTGACCCAGCCTCATTTTTGTAGGATACCTAGGTACTGTTGTTACTGAAAATATTCGGCCCAAGATTTGGGCACTTGGTCGGCTATTGTTCTGGACCAGGCGACAACGGTTGATCAGTCGCGAACTATCCTCCGGAGCCACGCCCTCTTGAAGAGCCTTGGAATGACGCCCCCTGGTCCAAAGCTTTCGAACTTCGTAGTCTGAAGAGGAGCTGCTCAGCCCTTCCATTTTCAGTGCACGGAAGGCAAATGACGTGTGGAATACTTGTGAATACTTCTATGTATGGGTGCGGCAGAAGTCACCAGGAAGGCTCCTGTGTTTTCGGCGCCTCCCGTTGCATGTGTGACAGCTGATCGGTGAATAGTGACAAGAAGAACGGGTGCGCCACTTTCGTCCACCATCACATCTCATCTCACAAAAACAGGCACATTTGTCAATGCAAATGTCGATCAACATCTGTGTAGGAACCTCATTTTGGGGGAATGTGGTTTGCGTTCATTAATTAGCAAGTCGGACTTTCCGATATGCTACAAAGACGCGGACTTGTCTGATCGACTGTGCCTGGTGTTTCCCATCAGGCGTGATTATGAATGGGAGATTTATCGATTAAAGTTTGGATACTGTGAGATCTGAGCTCAGTTGTCACATCTCGATGTGACATCGTCGGGGAGCATCTGAATTTGATCCTTCAAAGCACTGGACTGCGGGCGGGGCACGATGACAGGGTTGGCCTTGCCGTCTCTTCCGCAACAAGGCAATCGATGCAATCACACCTCAGTGTTCAGCCGCTCGAGGCATCTTCTAGTGTATAGCAGCTACGGAATATCACAAAACTAGACCCTGCCACCTCTGCTTACCGGAGTTTATCTACCTGACGTCCGCACGGGGCTTCAAAATTCTAGAATTTCTATGCAGAGAGACGGGAAGCCCAGTGCTGGAGATTAAGAAAGAGGCTCGAGCGTGGATAGATGATTATCCCATAGCTTCTGGGCTTCGACCTAAGCCGGTGGTCAGTCAAGCACACAATTTTAAATCACAGAGACGCGAAGCTATAGCCTGATGGCTGAAAACATGGTATTTGATAGATACTGTTTTGCAGAGTGACTTGGGCGGTAATCAGAGTTTTACCGAGCGTGCAGTTGATCCCCTTCAAAGACTTCGAACGCACTGATTAACAGAATTCATACTTGAGTATCGACATGTCCTCTGAGACTGGTTGTGAAGCACTCAAGAATCCATCATGTGAAATTACGACAGACCAAACAGCTTAGTTCCAGAACAGGCGATCCCGATATCAACAGGAGCTAGAGCCGTGAACTTGGGCATTCCACGGCGTATTCACTTGTTGACATAGCATGCCGTTGTACGCAAGCTGATTCTGCATTCCCAATTCTAGCCAGAAGACATGGGAATTGTAGGTGCACCGTCATCCCGACCAACATACCGGCATTAAGGATGGAGTGGGTCCGTAGCAAACCCATGATCTTCCTCACATAGAAATCGATCGGACTTGATGGTGACCCACCGAGGTCCTGTAAACCGCCCGATTGCCCGTTCCAGATCTCCCAGCCACTGCCGGAAGCCAAGTCAGAGGACCATACGCGGCCTTTTTTGAGTCTGCTGAGTTATGGGTTGTGGGCTTGTCGACAGGAATGCATCCTCAGCCACCGATTCGTCCGATTTCGCTGGGGCTGACGTCTCGGGAGGCGCAGTCTTGGCAGGGTCGATTGGATCCCGGCCGCTTCGGGACCTGTTTGTCGCCGTCCTGTCATGTCTTGTACTTAGAGTTTCCCCTGAAATTATGGGCCCTCCCGCCACAAACCGGGTTGTGTACTGCTGAACATCAAGGCAGCCAGGGCGAGCCGTTTGGGACTCAGGGGCTCATTTGCTGTCATGTCCCTTGTGAGGTCTCCCATCTTCCCTGCAATAGCCGCTGTCATCGCCAGTGCCGTTGTCCGAGGCGTTGCGTAAGCTGTCTAACTGCGGCATCAAAAGTGGGCCGGCCGCCAACGACTTGGTCGTCATGTCGGCCAAATACTCATTCAAGTCGTTCGATTAACTCGTTGTTTGGAGCCCAACCCTCGGTTTGTTTCGTTTCGTTTCTCTGTTTTCCTAGTGAATCTTTGCATCGACCACCTGGATCTTTTCCAATCATAACTCCACCCTCTTTTGCTTCCTGTCTCCTACACTTTCCTTGACTTCCCTACTTCCACCACCAGGATACCCTCATATACCTTCGTTATATCCAGCAACATGCATACTGCCTGTGTCATTACTGCAGGTCTCTCGCTGCTGTCCGCAGTGGCGGCGCAGACCTCAACAGACTGCAACCCTACGGAGAGTGAGTCCATGCTCCCAATTGGCAACGTCCCGTCTGCTGGCAACGCATGCAAATTGACTACAAAGAATATACTGACATATGTGAACAGAGACTTGTCCTGCAGACCAAGGTCTGAGTCAGGCGTCGTACAGCGTTGACTTCACCAAGGGAGCGAGCGATGACTGGAATATCACCTACGGAAGTCTCACGTACGATGACACCAACGGCGCCATCTACACCATTTCCAAGTCGGGTGACGCCCCTACGGTCCAGTCCAACTTCTACGTCTTCTTTGGCGTTGTTTCTGTCGTGATGAAGGCTGCTCCAGGAACGGGAATCGTGTCCTCGGCCATTCTCGAGTCTGACGACCTCGATGAGATCGACTGGGAGTGGCTTGGAGGCACCGCAACCGAGGTGGAGACAAACTACTTCGGAAAGGGAAACACTTCCACGTACGACCGCGAGACATATGTCCAGATGGCCGACTCCCAGGCCGATTTCCACAACTACACCATCGTGTGGACCAAAGAGACCACGACCTGGATGATCGACGGAGAGTCTGTCCGCACCCTGGCTTACGCAGACGCCAACGGCGGCTCCAACTATCCGCAGACACCCATGCGCGTCAAGCTCGGCATCTGGGCTGGAGGCGACCCGAGCAACCCCGAAGGCACAATCCAGTGGGCTGGCGGCGAGACCGACTACAACGACGGCCCCTTCACCGCCTACATCCAGAGCGTCTCCATCACCAACTACAACCCGGCTAACTCGTACACCTACGGCGACCTGACCGGCTCGTACGAGTCGATCGAGCTGGGCGACACCGACGTCAACACCACCACCAGCTCGAGCTCCACCGGAACCGATGCCTCCGCTGACGGCGGGTCGTCGCCCACCTCTCCCGTCGTGCCCTCGAACGCCTCTGGGACTGCGACTGGCGGGCCCTCGGCAACGGGCGGTGCATCCGGCATCTCGGGCTCAGCCCCGTACAGCAACGGCTCCAGCTCGACTAGGCCTGGTGCAGCCTCCAACGCCACAGGCTCCCCGTCGCCGACTTCTTCCTCTTCTGAGGGCTCGGATGGTTCGTCCAGCTCATCATCTTCATCATCGTCTGCCTCGGGCGCATCCTCGGCTGCCGCCGCCGCCAGCGCTGCTGAGCTGAGTGCCAGTAAGGCTGGTAGCTCGGTTCTTCTGGGTGTTGTTGCCTGCGCTTTGGCCCTTATCTAGATGCAGGGAGTTATTACTATAGACTGGTTCTCTCAGGGATGAGATTCCTTCATTTCACTTCACGGCTGGGTGGACCTCAGATGCTTTTGGGACCCTTTCAAATTCACTTTACGGCGTTAGGAGACTTGATACCTCTATAGACGTATGATGAGACTTCATAAAGAAACGTGCCTCTACAGTTATCATGTGCTACCTGCACGCTTGCCTCCCACACCCCCGGGTATGCTTTCGTCACCACAAAAAGACCGTGTAGTCGTTTGCACTTGGGGCTCGAGTGCCACAATGTTTAGATCTCGTGTGCACAATCGTTTCTGCCTGCTCATCTGAAGATTACTACTGCTTTACTGATCAAGGCATACTTGCCCCCACGTGTTGTGTTGACACTCTTGTGCACCACCAAGTGCCCAGATGCCATGTCAAATGGGCGATTGGAGAGCTCAGCTGCTGCACTTTCATGCTGTTTAGTTCCATTGGTCGCACATCACCATGAGAGCGGAGCCATTATGTTCATTCACTGGAATACTGCATTTGTCACACAAGTCTATGTGCATACGCAATCGTCTTCCATGACATGTCATGCATTCGCCTGCTCAATATCTCCTCGTAGACACCATCTCAATATTCGGACCCCACTCAAGACTTGACCGCCATCTAGGTGATTGGTTGTTGAATGTATATTCAAGCCTCAAAGCCATGGTTAAAAGTAATTCCATGACTGTGTCTTCAACTCACTCATACATACGCTTATCTCATACAACACTGTTTCTTTTGACACGGACGAAGGATTTCCGTTGATCGATCATGATAGGCCAAATACTCCCAGCCGAGAATAGCAGTCTTGTCAGTCGTTCAAGCGCTTCGCACGAAGCCGAAGATCCTGCCTCAAGGTTTGTGTCGGTAGTCACGCGGTCGCCAGCAATTTCAGCTGATCCTGTCGCATATCAAACTGCCACCGCTTTTGTGCCTACCTATCATCAGGTTACCAATTTCGGTGACGTCCATGACACAGATGGGAGTGCAGCTGGCACTCAAGTTTCGCAGCCTCTAGAACCGACCAAATCGGACCAAACCCTATCACAAGAATGCACCGATAAGCACCAATCTCGTGCTCAAAAGAACAGAGACACAATACTCCGCTCCCGGTGGAGAGAGATATTTGTAACAATATTTGGTACCACGAGCATAGCTTTGGTTTTGGTACTTGTCCTCAAAATCAACAACACCGCATTGGGATACTGGAAGTTTCATATTGGGTCTCTAGCCATTAAGCCAAATACACCCATCTCTGTCTTGACTACTATCGGGCAGATCCTGATGATGGTGCCAGTCACAGCCTGCATTGGCCAGCTGAAGTGAAGATATTTCCGCCGCGCTCGCCATCTTCACCACATGCAGCTCATGGATGGCGCTTCTCGTGGCCCTTGGGGCTCGTTGTTGCTGCTATCTCACTTGGCACCCACCGAGGCTGCTACGGCTTCCCTTCTTGCCCTGGTGACAATCGTGGCATTGGGGATTGGCCCCGGCGCACAACAGATCTTGGAATTCAGGCCTGAGCGAGTAGCGGGGATTGGGCTGGCATCTGACTATTCCTCGAAATCGTACATGTTCCAGTAGTTATGGCAGCGGAATTAGTTGAGCTTATTACGCGTCAACCTATGACTCAGACAGTTTCATACTTCAGTCGAGCGTTGTCGATGGCCTCGCGGGCTCTGCCAGAGTAATTATTTCCAACTTCGACTGTCCGGGAGATACGTGCACCTGGCCAGATTACATTAGCCTCGGGATTTGCAGCATTTACTTTAATCTTACAGACAGAGTTGAGCCCATATGCACAGGAGACAGCTTTCAAGCTAATTGCACATATGAAGTGCCGCGAACACTAATCAGTGACAGTCTCATTTGCAGATCAATCAAGCCCACTGAGCCCCCCAACAACTATTTTGTACTGTCCGATCAACGACCGAACTGTCGTCTGCCCGTGTTCTCATATCATATTTAGATCAGCATATTCAGTCGCCCTCGAACACACTTTTCAATCAAACTCTCCGCCTTGCACGAGCGATCTATTTTCAGCTTGTTGCCTCCGGGCATAAGGAGATCTGAAGTTCAAGAGCTGTTAAGTAAGGCGGAGATTTCACTTGCGGAGCGCCAGAGCTGTGCTCATGCACGACTTTCACAGCGAAAGAGTCACAGACATATACCAAACTCGGTTGATAAATCATTGAATTCTGTCGTCGCAAACAACTCAAAAGAGTGTTTCACTCATGAGCATGACAGCATAATATATACTAAATACAACCCCTCATGGATCTCATCATGTGGTCATTGCAAAATCCTATCCCCGGCATAAAATCCTCCACAATTGGTCGGGGGGCCATTTAGGCGATGGTGACGGTGTTGTCGGGGCACTTCTCGTTCCACAGGTTGCCAATCAGCTTCCTGTCGTCGGCGCTGGCGCACACGTTGGTGCCGCCGACGACGTTCTCGACAGCGGTCTTCAGGTCCTTGTTAGGGCACCAGCAAGCGGTATCTGTTTTTTGAGATCGCAAATGTTAGCCAGCCATCCTGCACAAGTTCCAAAGGATCTGATGATGCCGCGAATGAACCTGGCCGACGTTTATGTGCACACATCGGCTCGGATTTGAATCAACTAACCTGTCTGGGAGGTGCAGCCGGTGGCCTCGAAGGCGGTCGTGAGCTTGCTCTTAGCGCAGGTGGGGAGCTGGGAAAGAGGGTCGTCGTCTTGGGCGACGGCTCCGACGATGGCGACGGTCATGGAGAGGAGGGTCTTGATTTGCATTTTGGTGGTTGGGGAGTTCTGAGTCTGATTGGACTGGTGGTGGTGTTTTGTTTGGTAAATTTTCAGAGTGATGGATGGATGTGCTGATGGATGAGCCAGAGACTTGATGGAAGTTGTCGAGAGTATAAGCCCTTTATATATACTTTTCACGTTCACCTTTCGCGGACTCGATCACTACAAGATGTCAACATACTCGCCTTTGGATGACAAACTTGGGCCCCATCTCCACTAGGAGAGGGATGCCTTCGGAACCCATGCCAAGGGAGCCCCGTGTGGTGGTGCTTGATCGACGTGCGAGTGCGTAAACCCTACCCACGTACCGCGCAGGTATTCTGATGGGTCCAGATGCCCGCGGCCCCATCGTGACGCCGCCGCGAGATGAACCGCCCCCTGGGGACCACCGACTGCCGAAGAGGACCCTATGCACCTTTTGACGCCATAGTGAACTGACAGACCGACAAGCGGATCTGGATCGATTGATTAATTGATATTTGCCGATAGCCCTAATATGTATTCAAAAGTCGATTTCGAAGGGTCAATAGTTAACGCCGAAACCCAAACCCCAAGCACAAGCTACACTCGCACACACGCACTATCACTCATTTGTAAATACACATACTTGTCGCAAAGCTCCTTTGATTTACCTTGGCTTGAATGCAATGACTGTATTGTGAGGACACTTCGGACAAAACTATTACGGAACCTTAACCTCGTCTAACTCTCCGCCTGCCAGCGTTTCCCCACACAATGCGTCGCAATCTCAGGGTCTAGATTTACCGGGAGCCACCTCCTGAGGGAACCCGTCGACAATCAGGGGCACAACCTAAAAATTGCCCGCGAGATCCAGGGCGGTCCCTCCGACGAACCCCATCATGCCCGTGCCATCAACAGCTCATCCTGGCCGATAATGCGTTCGAAAGCCTGCATGTTGCTGATCCGAAGCTCTGCTGCGGGCCGTGGGCGGTGTAGAGTGCCACTCCTCATAGACTGGAATGGTCCGTTTAGGCGCTTAATTCCCACTTGACTTGCTTTTTTATTGCGTAACTCTCACGGGAGTTACTGGGGATCAATAAAGCGGAATTTGGACACCGGTATGCTGTATAGCGCGTGCATGGAGCGTGTCCTATGAGTGGGTCGCGGGTACGGGGAGTTTCCGGGAATGGTCCTGGGGGACTTCGTCGACTCTATCAACAAAGCCTTCTTCCAACATCAGAAACCTGCTCGATGATGCCTTCATTCGGGCATAAAATGAAACCCCCTCATATGAGCTCATCGATCCAGGAAATGCAGTACTAACCGCAGATCTTCATCAACTGAACCACACCGCGGACATCCTTGAGCCTCCACGGTGAGCCCGATCAGTTCGAGAGAGCTGAGATAATTATGACCTATTTCTTAGTACACGAGACTCAGATAGATTGTGCAGCTGGACTAAATAAGTACTCTACGAGGCCCGAGTTCTCACTGGCATCTTACACTGCTTGGCTCTAGTTAAGTGGCGGCTCTAGCAAAAGAGAGACCAAGTGTCATGGCAATTGATGGAAGCAACAAATTTGGAAATAATTCAATGTAGATTGATTTGGTGGCAGCGAGACTTCTGTAGGATCCTAGTGGTGGGGGATTCAAGACCCTAAAATCGGCACAACAAGCTTATATAGAGAAAGGTCAGTCAAAGATCAGTCATATCTTTCAGTAAGTGAACAGGCACTCTACTACTGACAGATACCTCCTTGGTGGTTTTTCAGGACGCTGTTATTTTGATGCGAGCAGCTATTACAGTCATGAAGACTGTACCGGTACTACTAGTGTTTTGAGCTTCAAATGTGTCGACCAGTTACAAAAGCCGCAACTTCTTGGTATCCCAGTCCTTAAAAATTTCATACAACCCCTCCTCAGGATGGCAAGAGATGGTCGCGATACCTAGGCGAACGAAACATTCAGGCTGGCATCGTTCTTCAGCTGCGACCGGTTTCAAGATCAAAGCTTGGTGCCTCGAATCAGGATCGCCCGGCAAGTCCTCGTCTGTCGCTACGAGCAGGAGGAAAATCTCAAGCTGCGTCAATTCCTCGAAATCTAGTCGAGACATCCTGTCGTCATAATCGTCATAATCGTCATCAGCGTCCAAAAACGCATGCCATACGTCGTCATCCTCAATCCCCAAGTGGCCATCTACTACAGTGCTAAGCATGATATCGCGATCGGATTCGAAGACCCGCGCGCGTCTCATCAGGCCCTCTGCGTCAATCCAGCCAGTTGTGACCGAAGACAGAGTGCCGGGGTACTCGTAGTCACAAAAACAATGCAGTATTTGTAACTTGGGCGTACCGGGTCCTATGAACTGTATGTGCCCATCGACGGCCGCCCAGCTCCAGGACGGGGCCCGATACACTGCTGGCGGCTTGTATGAAACTAGTCGTTTCATTTGTGCTCTACGCCAGATAAGTCCCGCCGGCAACTCTGCATCATCGCGAGGAGTCCCATCCATCGGATTGCTGCACCACCACAGTCCAGCAAAGTAGTCGTAACGTTGCTGCTTTGGGCCCGTGGCGCGTTTGTACGCCTGGAACTGGGTCGCCAGACCAGCCAAGGCTGCTAGCTTATCGGTGCTGTGAGTGAGGCCGCGCCCGCAGAATTCTTCTACAATGGCCGCCCATGACACCCGTGGCGTGGGGTCCAGGCGCCAACGTGAACAGCGCTTCAACATCCTGCTCATCCCGTCCGCCCTCACGGATCCAGACTTCCCACTGGTCTCGTCGGCATCCATAGGCTCAGTCTCTGCATTCTGCTCTGCCAGCGTTGGTGGTTGATTTACCATATCATACCATTTGAGGGCAACAAACGAGCCCTCGGGCGTGTCTGGGGTGACTTCTTCGCATCTACCTTGGAGACACTCGAACATGGTCATGGTGTCGCCACACTGCAACAGACGAGGCGAGAGTACCCACTCCTGCAACGTCCAACCGCGTTGCATCCATGGAGTTAAGTAAAGAGGTGACCGGCTGGGGCTGGGTGGCCGAAAGGATAGCGCTAGTGTGACCACACCCATGGTCCCGGAATACGCGTGGACCCAATTCGAGCTCACTTGGTAGCGGCTGCCGACGTCGCGAACCAAGAAGCTTTCAGAGCAGGCGGTTGTGCTCGGACTCGAAATTGTGAGGGTCGCGGAGCCGTAGATGCTCGCCATGGCAGCCGCCTCCCTGTTCCAATCTGCCTTGTCGTCTTGGACGATACACAAGGCATCGACCCATAGATATGGGATGCGCAGAGCGCGGCACAGCCGGACGGCATCTGCCACGGTTCTTGGGAGGTCTCGAATGTAGATACGCTCGAGGTGGTCCTTTATGTTATGTTTTGTGGTGCAATACTGAGCCCCATCACCCCAGGTGTACGAGAGGCATGCGTAGCTTGCCTTGCTACCGCGGATGGTATTGACCAGCTTCACGTGCTGTGTGTTTTTGATATTGACGTCGATGACTCGTGTGGGAAGCTCTCTGGGCTCGTCATCTCCTGGGCAGCCTTCGTGCCGCTCTGAGCAGATCTGGCGCCAATGGGAGATCCGGGCTATGTGGGTCTCTGAAAGGAGGTCCGGCTCAGGAAGTACCCCGCCTGGTGTTGCGAAAGGCTTGAGGGCATCGTCTGAAAAAATGAGAGCAGCCGTCAGCTCTAAGATCTTGCAACTCCGTGGGATGACCCTGAACGGGCTCCGGGTTCCCTCAATTATAGCGGCGGCTTTTGCGTTCAATTCAGCATATGTAAGTTTCACGTACCGTGCTTGACGACGACGCGGATTGGAGATGCGTCCCAGCTCAATGAAGCAGCCGCTGAAGCAGCCGCTGAAGCAGCCGCTGCTGGTGAGTTTAAACAGCTGACATGCAAGAACGCCGGTAGAGTATTGCCCTGGCCACGGAGCTCCAGCATCTGTGGCTTGATTATAAGACGTTCTGCCCCAAAAATAGACCTAAGCCGTTCAAGGTCCGATTCTTGGAAGCGCGACTCCCCATCTCTGAATTCAGGGTGGGATGGATGCTGGGGCCCGTTAGCCAAGAGTTGCAAAATGTCCGAGTCCTGGTGGTGGGCGTCAGATAGAACCCGTCGTTTCTCATCCTCAGTTTCACATGTGTCATCATCATCCTGTTCCTTGCATCTCCACAAACTGGAATCAGAGTGGAACAAGAAACACAATTTGCAGCCCGCCTTCGCCTTGGCCCAGAGAGTTGAAAGCCTACGATGGTGGAGATAGAACGAGGGACGTTGCTTGCCATTGGAATCGGGCGCCCAGCACCATCCGGCTCCGTTCTCACAGAGTCCACGACATGTGTCACAAAGGACACCAGTACCGGTCAGCATCGATGGCTCAAGGTCCATTGTTTTAAGCTGGCTGTACCTCAGAAATATCTTGAGATTAAGAGCGACTGAGATTCGAAAGAAAGACGACAACAAAATTTTGCAACGTTGCTCCCTATAGCCCCTGCAGCAGAGCGCCCCACCTAGCCAGGCTCAATGGTGGAGCAGACAATGTGTGATGTAACTAAACTCACGAGGGTGTGGCTTCAGAAACGCGATGGGAAACAGTGAAGCGTTTGGAGGCAGGCACTGGATGATTGAGGTCGCGGTCAGGGATATAGGATCAAAATGTTTGGATATTGTCCATGGTGTCTTTAGAGCACTTCAGGTTAATTCTGTAACCTCCGCGCTGCCTTTCCATTTTTCTGATAGAGGTTTGTGCCCTCCCCCCAAACAAGTACCTGGTCCAGTATATTGAGCAGGAGATATGTAACGTATCTTGGTAGAAATTGATTTAGTTGCTAAAAGATCATCTATTTATCACTAGGACACGAAACCAAATTTCCATTGTTAGCAATGCCGAGGCCGAATGATGTCGACAGGGTTGCCCTTGCTGGAGCTACGGTAAAATCCTCCGTTGCCTCATCTTCTAATCGTAGTTGCGCTCTTCTTATATATCGTGTTTAATTTTCCCATGTTTCTTTAGTGTTGAAACGGTTTCTGGGAAACCAGCAACTTAAGAAAAGTTGCTGGAACTATGCTAATAGCAGAGTTCAATTCGGAGGAATCCGGCCCTAGTAGTGGCCGTTAGTATTAAAACTTCCGCTACGGTCCGGTCCGTATATTTACCTGTAGATCAGGGAGTGACTGGTAAACTGGGCCGAGTGCACAGCCTGACCTTAGCATTTGACTCAGTACATAGGTAGCGCTGCAAATCCCTGTGTGTCACACTACCAGCTGTTTTGTTCTCATCCGCCAATGCCATCGGCTCTGGCACGATTCTGATGAACTTTTCCGCTTCTTTGGTTGGCTTTGAAGCTGTAGTTCGATGTTGGCTACCTCCGGGTTGACTGTGAAGTCGGCTTAAGTGGAGTTATTACGTTAGCGATATACTAGCCCGAAGATGGATTGTCTTGGTTGATGTCGTGATGCACTGAAAGGTGACGGGTCAGGGTTTTGTGATTACCGCCTGCCGCTACACCGCTGGCTCTGTATCTAAATAGTTTATACTTTTTTAAGAAATAATTATAACTATTTAGGTACTCTAACTTTTAAAATATAATATCTAAGAATATAACAGGCTTATAGGTAGGGGCAGAATTAAGTAATGTTTTATATCCATAATATATGAAGTAGTTTTCTTATACAAAGGCTTTTAAATAAAGCGGTCCTTTAATCTAATATAATACTCTCACTGAAGCACAGTGTTTACCCACTGCCCCCAGCTCTCATCTTCGCAGAGCTTTGACATAGAATCAACATCTAGCGTCACTAATACCTCGAAATTAGTATTGTTTTTTCTAATCGGAAGTACCAGGCCAGCGCCAATGTTCCAATCCGCTTGTGCTCTCCGTATCGCATCTGGAGTAACACCGCTGCCGTCACTATCCTCTCCCAACAGGCCCGGCAACATCCAACGCGTTTGCGCTCCAAAGTGCCGCCATGTGTTAAAGTAGAAGTCGCACGGATCGCGAGGATCCGCCGTGAGCCCCAAGAGACGCGGGTCCGGTGCGGTACGAATAAGTGACGTCCGGACTGCCACGAAATTCTCGTCGACAGCCTGAACGGCGGCCTCAACGGTGCCAACCACCGCGCCCAGGGTCGCGTAAGATACTTCAATATCACTGCTGGCGGCCTTAATCAATGTTGGAGTGTCAATGCTAGTAAGGGGAAGAGCGATGGTATTGCCAGCACTGGCGCTCATGATTCTGCTGTAGGCGCGGCGTCGCCAGTCTATTGACATCATGAGCCGAGCTCTCTTAGGAGGGGCCTCGTCATCCGAAGCGGCGGTCAACAGCTTCCTGGTGCTGGCCAATCGTGCCTTGGTGACGTGCGCCCAAGTGATGGCGGCAAGACAAGTAAAACTTGATGGTCGAGCAGCTCTATCACCGGACGAGCCGAGTACTCTTTCTTGAAGCTTTCTAATCTGCTCAGCCCGGATGACAAATATCCGACCAGTCTTTTGGATATCCTCCCATGCGGTTCCCGGAGCCTCCAGGCTGAACTGTGTCGGGCCGGTGGGTTTCGAAAGGAGTCGATACTCGGCGCAGCTCTCGAGGAGACGGCGAAAGCCGTCGCCCGCGACACTCAGTACGCCATGTTCGAGTGATGCCGGAAGGTCGAGGTCAAACTCGAGAGGATACTGGAGCTGGGGCGTTCGATATGGGTCTCTGGTCAGCTCGGCGAAAGAGGTGATGTAGTTGTCTATGCTGCTCCCGTCCGAGACGGAGTGATGATAGTAAATGCATAAGAGCAACCCTCCTTCGATCACTCGAGCGTGTACCTCAAAAACTGGAATACCTTCTCCGTCCTCCAACAGCTTATATGGGAGATCGAAGGAGACATGGACAAAGGCACTTGCGGGGAAACCATCGGCTTTGAGTTGCGCATAAGTCCAGCCAAAGGTTTCTCGCTGGTCTAGAAACTTGAGTAATATCCTTGAATCTCCTCCTTGTCGAATGTACAGATGGCCCTTAGGTTGAGATAGGAGGTAAATTTTGCTCGCCAGGTACGGAAACGTCGTAGACAGCTTGCTGAGCACGAGTCCTAGGTGATCCCTAAGCCGGTCGAGGCTATCGTCAAGGCGAAAAGGAAAGCAGTAGCATTGTCGAACAAACGCCCTTGGAGCTACCTGGTTCCAGGTGCTTAATTGCAAGGATTTCATAGCTCTGTTCATGTTGAAGCCGGCTTCACAGGACGTTTGAGTATGCGATGAGTCAGTTGAGTACTCGGATGGCACCGCATTAGCTGAATACTAATCTCTAGACAGCGGGGTACGGCAGCCAACTATATTGGCAAAGATATAGCTGATGAAAGTGCAGTTAGCGAAGCATACAGTATGTGGGTAAACAGTAGATCTGTATTCGTTATATATAGAGGAAAGAATGGGCGGTGAAGGCTATATAGGCTACTAAGGTTACAGATAGGCTGCAGCTTGGGGTCTTATCTCTTATCTTATCTAATCCAGTTAGCTTATTTGATTACTAATAAGGCCTTCTTTAATTATACCTAGGTACTACAATACTAATAAACCTACCTTTAATTCTAACTTTAAAATTAAAAGTCTTAAATTAAAACAATTAAATAAATTTATTAAATATCTTAATTAGTCTTTTACGAAGATATTTAAAAAAGTTTAAAAATTAAAAAATTATTATATTAGTCTTAAGACATATGAGGTGCTTAGCGAGCTAGTAAGTAAGAATGATAAGAGGCGCCAGTGGTTTAGCGGTAAAATCCATCGTTGCCAAGCTGGGCATCGCGCGGCATTCAGACCTTGCAACCCGCAGTCCTCCACTCAGCCCTGATGAGAGATCTCAACCGCGCCTGGCCTGCGATAGTTCCCGCTTTCGGAGGTGACAAGAGAGGAGTCGTCTCCGACTTTCAAATCCATTTGCGCATGCCTCGTCCATGAAGGATCCTTCAGGGAGTGAAGCACCGATAACCACAATGAATGCGCTACCTGGGAAGCCCGTCGAGGGCCAGCTGGCAGTCTGGATACCAAGAGCAGCTACTATCGGTTGCATGAGCTTGACCTATTGGCTCGCCTCACGCAATGACGGTCTGCGAGGAGTGCATGCACTTTTATTTCCCTTCTTCGGCAGTGATGTAGCCAGCCGATCGCAGGCTTCATACATTGCCATCAACCTCATATCGCCTGTCTTGATTTGGACGGTTGAGGCAAACCGAGGGGGCGTCTTGATGCCCAAGCTGGCATTGTGAGTATACTCCGAGGCATAACGAGGCATATTCACTGACAGAGCTCAACCTCGCCAGGCAATCACTCACCGGAGCAGCTGTGCAGATCAGTGGCATTGAGAGGATAGCACCAATATATTATCTGTTCAGCATAGCTAGATGGGATTCTGCACCCTCCGCAGAATGTCAAAACATGCCACCGGAAGTGGCCAAGGCTATCCTGCCAGCAACCCTGCTGGGCTACCTGTTTCCAGCGGCTCTCATCAGCTTGGTGCCATTGACAGCGACCGGAGTGTCTGGGTCCTTTTTAAACATCCAGACTTCCGCTATCTATGCCTTCTTCTCAGCACCAGTCACTGTACCTGTGTTGACGACATTGATATCGAAGGTGATACATTACATCGACCACAGGGTTGGTCCGAGTCCACGGGCGGAGAAGTCGGCGCCTGAAGCAGCAGATTCACACCAGAGTCGCGATAACCTCAAAGTCTCAGGCTCTTTGAGTTTAGCCTACGCCGTGGCCTTCGCTATTCAATCTGTGCAGCATCTTTACACCATCGCGCGCAATGTCATTCAGATACCAGAGAGCCAGCGATCTTTGACCTCTGCGGTGGGCAGCTTGTTGACGTATCGGGTCGTTCCAGGACAGAAATATTCCAGTCTCGCCCTCTATGCAGGCGCAACACTGGGCTTCGGCCTGTACACGGTGTGGGAGCTCCGCAGGCGTGGCGCAGCATCAAACTCGGACGCAAAGAGATCGGCTATTATGGTGCTTGCCGGGCAAGTATTAGTTGGGCCCGGGGCTACTTATGCTGGTCTATGGTGGTGGCGGGAGGGTGTCTTGGCTCAAAATGCTAGATCGGGCATGAGAACCATTTGAGCGTCTTGCGAATGTTGCGGACAGAGACTGTCCCGTATGTAGGCTATGCAACCCGTTGGTCCGTCTGGCCTCCCTCGACTTCCGATGCCCTGTTGTCATTCGCCCCATCGTCAAACGCTGGATCGGCCGGAGCGTTCACCAGTGCTCCTCGATCTACTCTCCTTCTCCAAGGTCGGTACACTACCACCGAGCCCAAACCGACAACAAGGAACAGCCCACAGATACTGCCACCAATGATTTCAAAGTTATCTCCGATGGCCTCGACGCCGTCCCAGAAGCTGCCTTCCGGCTCAGCGACGTTCAGCACCAGAGTCAGAACCTGAATGACCCCGATGAAGGCCGAAACGACAATGGTGATCCCGGTGAGGACAATCGAATAATACAAGATCGCGATGTGGTCCCTCGAGAAGGCCTTGGAGGTGTACAGGGCCATCATCAGAGCCCCGTCTGTCGTGTCGAGGAGACACATGCCAGCTGAGACGGATGTTAGAGAGAGGCTGCGGCGCAAACGTTTTGAGAAATCATTAGCACTCACCAGTGAAGAGGACCGGGAAAATCAAGATCAGCCACAAGCTGGTGCCAGCCGCCCCTTGGATGCTAGCAATACCGAGAATGGCGATCTCGGAGCTGGTATCAAAACCCAGACCAAACATGACGCCAAGAGGGTACATCTTCCACGGGCGGTCCACGATGCGGAACAGCTTCCGGAACACATTCGCCATGAACCCAGCACCCTCGAGTGAGAGCTGCGCCGCCGCGGTGTCCTCGTCGCCGGGACCCTGGGCGTCCTCGCCGTCGCGGATCTGCCGTCGCTGGCCCTCCAGCAGCGTCCTGAGCCTCTTGACCAGGCGGTACAGGACCCAGGCGTTGCCGGCGCACAGGACGAGCAGGAAGGCGGCGCTGACGCTGGTGCCGACGATGTTGCCCACCCTCTGGAAGCCGTCGAAGCGGTCCCTCAGCGCGCCGCTGGTGGCGGCGACGACCACGCACGTGATGACCACGATGGTGGAGTGACCTAGACTGAACCATGTTCCGACGCTGACGGGACGCTGGCCGGCGGCGATCAGGCGCCGGGTCATCAGGTCGATGGCGCTGATGTGGTCGGCATCGAGGGCATGACGCAGACCCAGGGTGTACGACAGGACGGCGGAGGAGATGAGGACCGGGTAGAAGTGCAGGATGATGCCGATGGCCACCCATATTATGATATTCACAGATATGAGCAGGAGAATCTGCCATACCGCGGCCGGAGGGAGAGCACGGAGGGGCTTCGGAAGTGGCAGGTGGATGTCCGGCCGGGACAGCGAGAAGCGGGGCATGGCGGGCCGGTATATGCGGACGGTCGTCCGGGATAATTCCGAACCGAACTTGAAAGAAGGCGGCCTGTGCGAGGAAAAGGTTAATTCAATATGGGATGAAACAGGATGAACCGAGCACGATATTGGACTCTGGTGTTAAATGCAACCTCCTCTATGCGGCGGGGTTATTGAAATATGCGCGCCAAAAGCCATTAAGCTATCGTTATCGGACCCTGAGCCGCTCACACAAATTTTCCCACGTTGCTGGTGACCATGTGTGCGAATGAGGGGTTCTGCGTCGAACATTCTGCCGCTGATAAGCCTATTTACTCCCACATCCTTACGTGACCGACTGACTAAATCAAAGCCGAGGGCCATAATGTGCAGGTGGAAAGCTGCGATGTTCGGGGCTCCCAAATTTTCAAGAAGAACCAGCTGGCAAGCCACATGACAAGGCCAACATGCCTGCGGCCATTCTTCGATTTGAGAGAAATCCTCACCATTGAGTAGTGAAATATTCCAGTGAGTGCAGGTTTACAGCGAAATCCGGCAGGCGACTTCATCCAACAGCCCATCACAAGAAAACGAATGCCAAATCACGTTTAGCGCAGTGGGCCAACAAGAGCTTGGCTCTGTCACAGTGTCATCTGTATGGGATTAATATCAAGTACTCGCCGTTGTATATCCCATGCACTGTAGCCCACTTTCACGGGGCTCACCTGACTGCCGTGTCCCTTCATAACGGCAGTCATCCTCCGAATCATATTCAGCCGCTGTCCTAGCGCTGAGCCAGCTGGATACCCCTGCCCCTCTACCAAAGAGCATCCTCGCTGTGGCATCTAGGCGCTAAGTTAACGTCGCTGTCATTCGTCGATCGGCAGATCAGCCGAAGCCCTCGCCATGGAGGCTTGGTCAAAGACCGTCAGTGATGAAGAGAATGCATCCTGCACATATTGGCCGTTTCAATGTTTCGGCATAAAGTTGATACTCAGTGGCACCAATTTCATAGGCCACAATAGCAGAGATTCCTTGCACGGCAGACTGAGACAGAAAGGGCCCTTGTATGGCATTTGGCCTTGGCCCGGGTCAATCACAGGGATTGCTCCATATTGTTTGCTTGAAACGCGTATACCCAGACTTTGGTTCTTCCTCCGCATCGCAAACATGGAAAGATCTACGCCACGTTCATAACATTCCGTTTGTAATAGCCCGGCTGCTGGCCATCTATTTCCAGCACTGCTGCATGGCATCCCTGGGCGCCCCTGGCAACCTGGCCCGACAGCAGGGCAGTCTTTATGAGGTATCACATTCGTCTCTTCCATTCCAACAATATGATATACCCTGAGTTGTGCACAGAAACTTACTTGGATTGATCACAGACAAACTATTCCAAACCGCCGGGCGGAACACGCAGACCAGCAACGTGGCGATGACTTCTTTACCTTCCTGTTTCTTCACTGCTGCATTTCTGTTGGCCACGGCGGGAGCGCATTCTCACATCGACTATGTCACTGTCAACGGTCTCGTATACCCCGGTTATATTCCCAGGCTGGGCGCCGACAATCCAGCCGAGACCGTAGGCTGGTCCCAGACCGCACTGGACGACGGATTCGTGCCTCCATCAAACTACACATCACCCGACATAATCTGTCACAAGAATGGCTCTCCCGCACGGGCACACGTTCCAGTATCTCCGGGCGACACGATCCACATGCAGTGGAACGGCTGGCCGGCATCACACGTCGGGCCAATATTCTCGTATCTCGCTCCGTGCGACTCTACCAACACCAACAACAGCGACGGCTGCGCGAGCGTCGACAAGACAAAGCTAGAGTTCACCAAGATCGACGACTCCGCGCCAGTTTTCTTCAACGAGAGCGGAGGGCCGCCCGGGTTCTGGTCCACCAACACGCTGATCGCCAGCAATAACAGCTGGCTGGTCGGGCTGCCGACCACGCTGAGCCCAGGGGCGTACATTTTGCGGCACGAGCTCATTGCCCTGCACTATGCGAACAGGACGGACGGGGCGCAGAACTACCCACAGTGTATTAATCTATGGGTGACTGCAGCGAAAGGAGGCAAGAATTCCGTCGTTAGGTCATCTCGTAAACGAGTGAAAGTGGACGATGCTCTGAACAGGAGGGAGAACGGACACCTCGCGACGGAGATGTACCACGCTGATGACCCCGGCATCAAGGTCGACATTTACAAGAATTTGACGACGTACCAAATCCCAGGCCCTACCCTTGCCAGCGACGCGATGCCTATCCCCGTTGCGGGCCAGTCAAACATGATGTCCACGGCAGCAGGAACGCCCGTGCTGGTATCGGGAACCACGGCGGTCCCTTTCCCAAAGGCTACAGGAAGCCTTGGATGAGATTTGTGGGCGTGGCCAACAAAAAAGGGCCACTCCTTCTTCCTTCCCTCGGGGATCTTGTCCAGATTATTCACGTAGCATAAGGTTAGGCTAATGTACATATAATGACAAATGTCAGAATATACTGAAGTGTGAATGTCCTGACACTCCTGAAAGACATCATTGGCCCCTGTAGTATGGTTTGAGGTGTACACGATTATCCGTTTCGGTTCTGCCTCGTCGTTGAGCTCTATGTGTTCGTCCTCGTTTCCAGGCAATCATGCTCACGGTCAGTGTGCCACCTCAGAAGCTATGAACCGCTGGCTATTCACGTCTGCTGTCCAGTTTCGTACTCTGCTGAGGCTTTCCGTGCACTTCTCGTGGTCTTGTCGGGTGTCCTTGTCTGTAACCGATAGATCCTGCGCATTGACTGCATGCTCCTGGATTGGCGCTGTTGGTCTTGTTGCATCCTCTTCCGTTACCGCAATGCTCTTGGACGCTTTCTCGACTTTTATGATGTCGCCTTGAATTGTACCTGTCGAATCCTCCCCCACGGGTGTTGGAGGAACCCCACGAACGCCACTCATTTGTCTGCTGAGCGAGACCTCCTCGCTTGTACTGGGATTTCCGGATCCTGACGAAAGCTTTTGAACCAGCCATCTCCAAAGAAGTAGTACGCCGCATCCTAGAAGGTACAGAATCCCACCAGCCAGCACAGCGAGCCATATCAGAGACGGAAGGTAGAGGACCAGCTGATACATAGGGCGAGATCGGTTGCCCTTGCAGGTGGCGGCGGGCGGCCAGCGAGGTCGCTTGCTGTATTTCGCGGCCGCCCAAGTCATCGTCATTGCGGCCAAGATTCCAAATGCATAGAAAACCAGGAAGGGTATGCACCATGCGGCGATTTCAGTGTCGGCATTCGAAGGTGGGTGATTGTTTGCGTTGGCTGTCGTTTGTGGAGCCATGTCGAAATGAGGGTGAGAAGAGCTTGTTGAGATGTTTGGGGACTTTTGACAGGTGAAGGACCCAGACTGGTTTGTCGAAAGATGGGTTGCTGATGATAGCCGCGGGCAAATGTTGACTATTTTTGTGTTTTAGACGGAGAAGGACTTCTGGGACAGAATGAGCTGTTGCCCGAGGGATGTCCAGTCTTGAGTGAAGGATTTTGAAGGCACTGAAATTTTGTTCAACCAGACTTGGAACAGCTGAAACGAAGAGCTAGGATAGACTGATAAGTGAAGTATGTCAAACACTTGTTTAGATAGATTGTTTCCCAAACACGGAATAGGACTGCTGCTAACACATAAAGCAATGCGTGCTTTGTGACAGATAGACTGATTATCTTCGTGAGAGTACAAATTAGATCAACGGAAGTATCTATAATCTGTCGAAAATCAAGCTTTCCTCTCAAGCCATCGAGAAATTTCTAGGGTCACTCGCTCCGGTTGATCGAGCATGATAAGATGGCCAGCATCCGGAACAGTTACAAAGCCCTTCAGCCTTTCTCCTAATAGCTTCTCAATGCTCTGCATCTTCTCATACGGTATCCATGCGTCTTTCTCCCCCCAAAGAATTTTGACGTCACAGCGAACCTTCGTGTATAGCCCGTTGTCAAGTAGTTCGGCCGTGTGACTGTCGTCAGATTGCTTGATTTGTCTCACGAAGTTCTTTTGCGGGTCATATCGCAGGCTAGAGTCGGATGCAGACCCTCCAGTCAGCCATGGCCGAGCGAGCACATCCTCCCATTCCTGGCCCAGCCCCTGCCCTTTGACCCGGGCGCTCTGGATAATTGCTCTCAGGCAGCCCTCAAATACTCCAGCCGGGAGATCTTCGAAGACTGGCGCATTTGTTCGAATGGAATTGTAGAGCTTATCGCCCCAGGGCAGCACGCAGTTTGTGTCCAAAAGACACAGACTACGGTACTCGCACCCATGCAGCAGGTGGGCTCTCAACGAGATCACTCCGGCGATGTCATGAGCGACGACGTGGGCGGTTTTGTTGCCGTCCTTGCCGTCAAGACTGAGATGTTGCAGCAATTCCGCAAGAGCGTTTGCCTGCGCCTTCACGGAAGTGTCTGGCTCTGACTTGGCCTGGAGATTGTTGAATATTTGTGACTGTCCATATCCGGGAAGGTCATAGAGAACGATGTTGAAGCTACCGCCTGCTGACAAGGCGTTTGCCATGGGCCTGAAGACGTCGGACGACCATGGAGTACCGTGCACGAAAACGACCCAGGGACTTGCTGCTGCGGATGAGTCCTCGTACTTGGCGCGACGTGCCAGGTACCTGATGGACCAGCCGTTGTAGGAAAATGTCTCTGGAAGGTCGAACATATCTGCAGTTGGCATTTCGGGATGCGATATATCAAGGAAAAAGAAGAAGACTGTCACGATCTGCGGTCGAAAGCCTCAAAATTCCGGTAGTGATCTTCCTGGCTCTTACACAAAAATGGGTGAAACCTGTGGTGGGTGATGGTTCAAACAATGAAGTAACGGCGGAGACTGTGTCCAAGTAGAGAGGTGCAGAGTGCATAATGTAGCTCGAAGAAGGACCTCAACATTTATAACTGAAAGAGGATGATGGTGTTGAAGTGCGGGCTGCCTGGGCGCGCCCTACGCTAACTGATAGTTGTCTTGTGGGGGTCTTTAGGGCGCATTCAATGTGCACGCAGTAGAACTGTCGATCGACATGATGTCGTCACTCGCCGCTCAGATGAACAACCATCGATACCTATAGTACATTGAGTGGAGAGAGTTACCAAGGACATGAGAATATGATGAAAGTCGACACACTTTAACGATCATGACCATCACAACATAAGCTGCGACCATTTCTTCTGATAAGCCACCAACAGCGACCAGGTGTCAAACTCGTCACCACGCTCGGACACATCCGAAATGACACTGGCGGGTGATCCTGGATTTCAGATGTCGAATAAGGAAGGAATTGGTATAATAATCCACTCGAAGCCCGATGGCCGCCGCTCGCCCATCTTCCCAATCCAGTACGTACAAGGGGACATGTCGCGGGTGATGACTTCCAGGGAAATGACTGTGTTCCGGAAGAGTTGCTCAACACCGACTTCTTCTGGGACTTCGACATGGTGACTGCCCTCGGCTTGCTCACTCATGGCGTTGCCGGCTGACGCCAGCCTTTGCTTCATCAAAATCAGCACGATTGCTATGAAGGGATCCAGAACGGCTTGGCTTGAAAGCGTGGCATCTTGGTTGTCGCTGCCACTGTCTGTTTCCATCGGCCCATGGGAGGTTGATGATGCCTCATTGTCCGAGTGGACGTGAAAGTCTGCGTCGACTGCCACCCATACCTTCCATTTCCTCAGCTTACTCTTCTGGATCGAGAAACGAAGATTGTGCGGACCAAACTTGCCGTCTCTTCTGTTGGTCTTGTAGCTGGCTCGCCTGGTCCAAGGTGATTTGTAACTGCCTGTTGGTGTGTTTTCGCCTCAAGGAACGCATGATGAGCACCAGAGGTGCCAGAATTGCAGCCCACGATACAGTGCCGAGCACGGCGCTTCCCACCGTGGTGGTTATCGACCGGAGCTGCTGATATTTAGGGATGGGTTGCATCGACCGTTCCCACAAGGCCAGACGTGGAGGGCCCAGTCTCGTTGCCGATTGCTGGCATCTCGAGGTGGCCACAAATCTAATCATCCGGGGTCGAAACATTGTGAAGGACTTGACGATAATTAGCCAGGCTTGAAAAGAGTGTAGTCAATCTGTCTACATGATGACATATCCAAAGAGATTTCGTGGGCAAAGCTGGGACATATATGACCAATTTCCAAGCGTGGGCCTTGATCTCAAGGACGGGGTGACGGGTTTCAAGACATGAGAAGCAATTATGCTGCAGCTGAAGCTCCCTTGCTCAGGCAACTGTGCTGGCAGATGACTTCATGTGGCTTGCCTAGATATGCGTGTTGGGCGGCAGAGTATGCGGGTATTCGTTTCGGAGACATACTGTCAGTATTCACGGCCTAAGCAGGTGTAATCCCTACATTCGTGATCAAGAACCTGTTCAAGGGGGGATCTCAGGAGAAGTTTAAAGCTCCGGTCGGTAGTCTCTATGATGGGAAGAACTCGATGCCCGTGATGCACCAATGTACATTGTAATTAGCTCTGAAAACATTGTGTGTGACTCTTCCGATATTCGTCAGCTGACTGGCACAGTCAACTTGAGTGGTGACGAGCATGACACTGTCTGCAACGCTGCAAGTACACCAACAGCCGTAGATACAGTCCACGTCTCTGAAAAAAAAAAGGGTGTTCACTGATTCTTTCTCATTCGCCTGACAAGTCGACGCTCACAGCATCTGTGTTAGCTGCGGCTGAAGAATCACTCCTCGTAACTACTTCAGGATATTTCATTACTTTAACCAGACGCTGCTTATCAGAAGCCATGAAGATCTTCTCGATTCCCATGTCCCTTTTGGTGCTGATCTCAACCAGGTGAGCATAAATAAGAAAAGTGGCAGTGAGACAGTGCATTTCCACTAACGTCGACATTAACTGATCAGAGCCACCCACTCCAGCATTATCACCAGACACTGCGAGTGCCAGTCCCCTCTTAGCAAGCTACAGGACCTCTCGAGCGCGGATGTCGACGCCATGCTCGCCGGCACGCTTGCTTGGCCAAAGGACAACTCGACCACTGCCAGTTGTTGCAGTGAGATTAATCCGGCAGGTAAGGTCAACGGACCCGGTGATAAATTCGAGGTATGCTGCATATAATTTCTTCCTGATCTCTGGCGGCGATGGCTGACTTGACTATATTAAAGAGCGTCTGTTCAGTTCAGAAAGACCTCATGGCGGGCACTAGCAACGCTGCGGTTCAGTTCTTGACCTGCTGCTATTTCAAGAAGGGCATGATTGGGGATTGCTACGAGTGATGGGCATGTACCTCCGGGAGTATGAAGGGCGGTGATTATGAGCTCGTAAGGCCTGGGAATGGTAGATTTCACGAAGAAGACGGGCTATTTCTTTTTGGAGATATTCAGAATTTACAGATCATTTGAATTGTACTTCCAAAGCTGTGCACAATCGTGTACCGGGTGAGCCTACTGTGCAAGTATGCTGCCAAAAGGTACCTGGGTACTTAGGTACCTCGGTACCTCATTATCGATAAGTGGTGGTGGCGGGGTGCTAGACATATCCCGCCAAAAAAGTCGGCCGGAGTGACGCAGACCATAATTCTTTGCTGCGACCACACAATTTCCTCGTTCCGAGTCACGCATTGCCATCATGGCCCAAGAACCAGTACCAGATGCTCCTCAGGAGCCCATAAGTAACCCTACAACCGTAGACGAAGTGGACAACGAAGAAGACGACCTTGAAGACATCTTCGAAGATGACGATTTCGACCTCGACGGCCCTGAAGGCAGGTCGTTCAACAGACAGACGGCCAACGGCCCAGCAGGCGCCGTGTCAAGATCAAGCAAGCCCTCGGCGAACACAAAGGCGAATGTCGACGACCAGATTTCCGCACTCTCGAAGCACGCCGCCAAGATCCGCCTCGACGATGTCAAGCAAACCCAGGATCGCGACAAGGACAAGGCCGACCGCGCCACGAGCGAGCTCGTGCTAGACCAGCGCACGCGCATGATCCTGCTGCAGATGATCAACCGCGGCGTCGTATCCGAGATTCACGGCGCAATCAGCACAGGTAAGGAGGCGAACGTCTACGGCGCCGTGCTGCACCCCGAAGATGGCTCCGAGCCCGCGCAGAAGGCGATCAAGATCTACAAGACGGCGATCCTGGTCTTCAAGGACCGCGAGAGGTACATTACTGGCGAGCACCGCTTTAAGGGAGGCTCGGAGAAGGGTAACAACAGGAAGATGGTCAAGCTATGGGCTGAGAAAGAGTTCCGGAATTTGAGGAGGATACACTCTGCCGGCATCCCATGTCCAGAACCGATCTCTCTCAAGCTTCACGTACTTGTTATGGACTTCCTGGGCGACAAGAAGGGTTGGGCGTACCCAAGGCTGCGAGATGCGCAGGTCTCGAGTGACGACGAGTGGAGGGATCTCTACATCCAGCTGCTCGGCCTCATGAGACGCATGTACCAGGTCTGCAGGCTTGTGCACGCCGATCTAAGCGAGTACAACATCCTTTACCACGACAAGACACTGTACATCATCGACGTCTCTCAGAGCGTCGAACACGACCACCCCCGATCGCTCGAGTTCTTGCGCATGGATATCAAGAACGCAGGCGATTTCTTCCGGCGAAAGGGAGTTGACACTCTAGCGGACCGCACAGTGTTTGACTTTATCATCGAGTCGCAAGGACCAGTTGAGGGAGCTGAGATGGAGAAGAGTATCGAGCTGCTCTACGAAAATAGACAAGCAGTTGGCGACGACGATCAAGCTATCGCGAACCAAGAAGTCGATAATGAAGTGTTCCGGAACCAGTACATCCCGCAGACGCTCGAACAAGTGTACGACATTGAGGCAGACGGGCAGAAGCTTGGCACAGGGGAGGGCGACTCGCTAGTCTACAAAAGCCTTCTCGCTGATCAGGTCGTGCTATCCAAGGACGACAAGGCGGACGCAGACGGGGCTGCTCAAGGTAGCGCCGATTCAGACGACGAGTCTGACGACGGCGCGTCGCTGAACGAGAGCGGAAGCGAGTCTGGCGAGGGCGACGGACGGCCTCGTGGAAAGAGGTTTCTAGACAAGGACGAGAAGAGGGTAGGTTTCCTCAACTTCCGGTACTTCCATGATCATACTAATTTTCGATGCAGGCCCACAAACAAGCAGTGAAAGAGTCAAAACGGGAGAAGAGGAAAGAGAAGATGCCCAAATCTGTCAAGAAGAAACTGGTAAACTCAACATCTAGAAGGAAGAAATAAATAAATCAGCCTGTGGTAGGCAGTTTGCCTGTCTCTTGGCAACAACAATTATTTCTCCCCAAATTTTTCCTTCTTCTATACGTCATTTATATCCTGCCATAATGGACTGGGATTCTAGCACTCGGATGAAGAAGCCAAATCAGCTGGGACAAGCTTGTGCAGGAGCGTTTCGATTCAATGTTGGAGCATCCGAACTTGCTTGATCCTCGGTCTGACGGCCTGCGAGGCCGGTTTGATGACCAAAGAGAGCCCTGACGATGTGCTGATTCCATTGAATTGTCCCTTTTTCTTTTGTTTCCATACCTGATTACACACAAGCGGCGGTCGTCGGACTGTTCACAAATTTTGGATGATGTTTTCTTGTCTTTTGCTAATCATTGAAGAATAGCAAAATTGACGTTTGTTGAACTCTAATGCAGCCCTAAACCCGCTGCCCTCTTGGTGTGGTTCCGGTGGGTAACGTAGCCATCCGGTTTTCCAGACAAAGCCCCTTCTCATCCCTCGCAAGCCGCAAGGGTGTCCTCAGGACGACGGCGTCCCGCCGAGCGCCGCGCGGCTCCGCCCTCAGCACGTCCCGCGTGTGGCCATCGACCAGCAGCATTGCAGAGACTGCATCACCCTTGACGTCGTTCAGGCCCAGCGTCCACGACTGGCCGGTCACTCCCGCCGCGAAGACGGCGACGGCGGCGGAGAGCGCGATCGGGAAGGACATGTACGCCCAGCGCACGCGGATGTAGGTGGCCCACTGGCGCGTCTCACCCCTCGCCACCGAGCCGCCGGCGTCCGTGGCCTCGCGCATGTGGTAGCTCATCAGCCTCGCGGCGCGGTCGAACGTCTCGGAGATGTTGCGCGACGAGGACAGGAAGTCCGCCATCTGCGGCGCGAGATTGGTCGTGAGGTCGTGCATCATGGTGTCGATTGCCTTGTGGGTGATGTTGAAGGTGGTAAGGACTTGGACGTCAGCTTCGTGGGACAGGTGCAGCTGCAGGTCTGTCCGGTTGATGAGAACCTGTAGGCCCCCGCCCGTCATGTTATCTTGTCCGCCGCAGAAGTCGTAGTGAGGACCTTGACGTGCCAGAGAAATGCCAGGATCTTCTGCCAGTGGAGCAATAAGATCTATAGGGGAGAAGGAGTCTGGCTCCCTCTCGGATTTTGACGGCAAAAGCCTCTGTGTCACCTCTCCTAGCTTCATCTCGGCCTCGTACAGTTGAGTGCAGAGGCTGAGACTGCATTCTATAGCCGTAGCACCGGCAGCGTTGAAGGCCGTCTTTCGAGCCCAGTAATCATCTGAGACCTGCAGCACCGCAAAAGATGATAGGAGGGTGTCTGACGTGGTGAAGCGGTACGTATCCTGAGGGCTTTCAACCGATCCAGCTGCCAATCGCAATTTTTTCGTCCTTCCGAAACCAGATTCACCAGGCTCGTCACGGGCTGACCCCGAAGCTTCGAGGATCCCTTCAGGAGCACAGAAGCTCAAATCATAGCTTCCCACAAGACGATATCTCGTATAATTGTTACCAGTAGTCGGGAAATATGACTGGGCTTCGCAATATCCAAGGATAGGATCCTGGTGCCCAGACGTGTACAACGATAGCTCGACGGTCTCGGTGGTGATGAACTGCGTGATGTCTTCACACTTGCTACAGACTGCGAGTGTCGAGTAAGTCCAAGTGCAATTTCCGGTAGCACAGCTCAGGGACGGAGGTTGAGACAGCCGTGATGTTGACCCGTCGATGAAGCCCAACATCGTCGTGGCGGACATGCCCTTATCTTCGTAAGGAATGACACAGGTGCCCATGATGCTAGTCATGTTAAATACATCCCCATCTCCGTAGACCTGGCCGGTATCATACCAGCTGCCAGCGTCGAAGCTTCTTGCAACTCCGACGGTCGCGTTGTGGCGATCAATCAGTGTAACGTTGCCGTGATATTCAATAACGGACTGAAGAAAAGGATCGATGGCCAGCAAGGCTATGGTGACCCAAGCGCCAACCGCCACCCACCGTCGAAAGAGCCTACATAATCATTCCTGTTAGCCGCCTGTACAGTCCCAGGGAATGTTGAACACTGCTGAAGACAAGTCAGATGCCGACCTACCCGAGCCCGAGCAGCCACAGCAACGATATGCAGCCTAGAGGCCCTCGCCCGGCCTCGTCTATAGAAGCAAATGTAGAAAGGGGACCATCCCTCCCTGTGAACCAGATCCATTTGCTCTGATCAATGGAGGACCCCACTAGATAGGCCAGTGGGGTCTTGAACAGGGCAGAGAGGATAGAAGCCACCGTGTTCAGCGAAAATTTAAAGGTCCAGCCTGAGAGCAGCTGTCCATCCTGCTTTGCGAGGATGGTGATGAGGGCTACCAGGGATGCGACGCTGACAGCTCCTGCCACTATCTCTCCTCCCCAGCGCACCGTTGGCAGTGTTCTCTTCTGTGGCTTGAGTGCCTGCGTCGGCGAAGCAACGGACTCAATGACGGGGGTTTGAGGCTGATCAACCGACGTTCGGGTTGATATTATAAGGAGGGAGTCAAGGTCAGATGGCAGTGGTGGTGGGCTGCCGGTAGGAACGCGGGATAATCCGCTGACCGAGTGACTGTCTGGTGTGGGAGCCGGGGGCATCGTGAAGGCGAGAGGGATGGCAGACTGTAATCTAGGTGACGCTGGCCAACTGTCTTGCCAGAGAGGAGACGGTTCTTATAGACTTTGCATCTTTTCGTTTCAGCGAGAGCACTTGAGACAGCAGCACTGCCTCTTCAGCTGCCTAATCAAAAACGGCAAGTTGCATATGCAAAGTGTAGTGTGTAACCTCCCAGGGGCTGAAGAAATCGAGTCGCGAGATTCCCAATGGACAGTTCCGCGCCGTCAGGCCGTGAAACTGGGACTCTCTGTGTGTTCAACCCTGTGTAGCAGCGCAATTCAAGTTGGGGGCGAGGGATTTATTTAGCTAACAGGCGATGGAAGACAAGGTGTCTCAACCTGAGACCTCTGATGCAGTGTCCTGCAAAACTGGAACTCATCTTGGTTTATGAGCATACGCTTCCCATTTAGAGATGATTACCCCTTCACTACTAAGGCCAATAAAAGAAACGCGGCTTGTCGATAAAGCTGTGAGAGCCTCATTTCAATCGCAGAGGCGCTTAGGAAAAGATACATATGTACTTCCCCAATCACAGTCCTCCCCAAAGAGGTGTTGAGTTTTCCTCCAAAGTATCCCTCAGGAACTTGCCACACCAATTTCCTGGACCTTCTCCTGCTCTTGCTGAACAGGTGCTGACGGCGCAGGAGCGGCATCGGGCGCAGCCGGCGTGGGATACGTCATGTCGCCCTGCGCCTGGTACTCCTGCTGCACGCCGCCGGGATTGACGAGCGGCTCGCGGTGCTCGGACTCCTTCTCCTGCTGGACGAGGTCGCACAGCGCGCAGCAGCAGGCGGTGGCGATGTCGGTCGCGCAGTTGCCGCGGAGGTGATACTTGTCGCGAATGTTGGCGCGCTGCATGGACATGGGGATCCAATGCAGTCCGACGCAGCCTGCCCCACAGAAGAGGAGACACTACATTTGATGGTGTGAGATGACCAGAGCATCACGAGTCACTCGAGGCAAGCTTACAGTGGTATTGATGGGCTCGTAGCCCTCCATCTTTCCGTTCTTACGCAGCCTGTGGTGCGTCTTTCCAAAGGTGATGCATGGCACGCAGTACGTCACGATGCACAGGTCGATGGGGCTGCAGCAGCCGAACAGGGAGTTGTTCCATGGCTGGGCGGTCGCAGGCGAGGCGCTTTTGACGTGCTCCGAGGGCTTGGCGAGTACCGTGTTGAAGCGCTGCTTCCAGTCCTCGACATCGTGGTTGTCGATTGGGCCGGACGAGGCTGGCTGGGGCGCGATCTGGGAGTAAGCCGGTGCTGCCATTCTCAATGTGATTGTCTGCGATTCACGAAGCTTGTGTAATCTGTGCTCGATCGGAGCATGAGTTGCATGGACTGAGAGAAGATGTGCAAGCTTGGGACTGGCAACTGTGAGCTAAGAGCTGGGAGCTCGGCCTTCTAGAGGTTATCACAACGTCAAGAATGCCGAGGAGATTGAGACACAAGGGGACGGCACGTTCCTCGAGTGACATGCCCTCTCATTTAAACACTTTTGTTGCCAAGGTGATGCGGGCCATGAACTTCGTGCCAGTCCATCTCCAGTGTGGCTTCTGGCCTTTTCACGTGCAAAATTTATGCGGTTTCGTTCCCTTCCCATCCTCGTTGACGCCTCTCGATGACCCCGGCTGAGGTCCGCACGTGCAGTGCACAGATGCGAGAAACAATGGAGGCGCCCTTTATCTCTCAGCCGCGGAACGCTACAGCTGCTTTGGATCCGCGATCGGTGATATCGAGGCTAATTATCGGTCTACGTCGACGCCACAGACTCATCTGCTGCCAATTGGTAGATTTGATTGCATTCCTGGTTGAAGCCATGAGTGGTCAAAGGACGAAAGCAGCAGCCCAGAATCGCTGTCTATTGAAACTCCGATTGCAGATTCCACTAATTCACAGCCGAGAGCAGTCTATTTTGGCTCAATATGCGTTGATTTCAAGTGCTATGTGTGGCCAAGCGTTGCTCCATACTAGGCCAGGTCTATTCAAAGCGTGGCTTTGACAGGTCAAGCTACCTACGTACCTAGCAAAAGCTGAAGCTAAAAGAAACCGCCTTCAAACTTGAGAGTTTGCTCTCAAGTGCATAATCTGACATTCGGCTTTAGGAGAATGATTTTGAAGTGTTTCTGCACGAGACGCTTTAGATACCCTCGCCAATGGGGCTTGGAAAGTGCCTGAGTGCCAGACTACAAATTCGAGCATCTTGGGGAAATAGTACCGACAAAGGACATCAACAAGCAAGCAGACGTGTCTGTAGATTCAATAGCTACTTGCATCAGTGTATGCGAAATTGAAGCAAAAGCAAGAGCAAAAAGGGGAAGAGAGCGAGAGAGTGCAGTTTTCCCGTGTAACCAACCAGTTCAGCTACTAGCCACAGCAACAATTGACAACCGGCATTCGTCTCGCATACATAGCTCAGAGGTCTTCGGGTGTCTCATAGAACATTTATAAATTATGTGTATAATTCTCCCTAAACCTGGCCGTTGCGGCAGTAGCGTCATACGAAGTTGGTGTCACTCGGCCAGGAGGCAATGATTGGAGCTCCGGGCCGAAGCCGAGCGCCGACTCGCTCCTGCGCAGGTGAGCGTGCTCGAGTGACCTTCGATATCCGTCATGGGCAGGGAGGAACGCCCGAAAGGGTGTCTCACATCATCAAAATGTATTTAAGCGGGTAGTTACTCAGATCATCTCCAATAATCGACTTTTTTTTAAAAAAAAGAAAAAAACATTCTGGTTGTCTCGCCCTCTCCGCAGCCCTCAACCGAGACCGTGAGTGAGTCACACTGGCTTTTCATGATCCGGCGAAGTCCTCAAAATACCTCTGGTTCTATTAAAACATCTGTAGTATTCATACGTGCACTGTAAAATCAGCCAAAATGGCCCAAACATCGGTCTTCCATTTCCCAATCGACACGCCCATCGCCAATGACCGGGTGAAGCTGGTCCCGTTCGACCTCGACCTCCACGGCGCCGCCTTCATCGCCCAGTCCGCCGACCACCCAGAGCTCTATGCCAACATGTCATTCATCCCCTTCACGACAGTCAACGAGCTAAAAGCCTCGTTCACCAAACCAGACACCATCCTCTCCCTGTCCAATCCGGCTCACACCGCTCTTGCCATCATCGACAAGACCAGGGACAGGTCCCCCGAGGACCCGGAGGGCGAGCTGGCCGGCATGGTGGGCTACATCAACACGTCTAAGGCCCACCTGAGCAGCGAAATTGGCGCCATCGTGGTGCTGCCCAAGTACCAGCGGTCGCACGTGACGAGCAATACCGTCGGGCTGATGCTGCAGTACGGGTTCACGCCAGCCGAGGAGGGCGGGATGGGGCTACGGAGGGTCCAGTGGCACTGCAGTACGGCCAACGCAGCCAGTGCCAGGGTTGCGGAGCGCATGGGGTTTGAGAAGGTCGGCGTGATTCCTTACCATTTCAAGTTCCCGTTAGGCAAGCGACAGGGGAAGCTGGGCAACGGCAGGGCGCTTCCGCCTGGAAGCCATCCTGATGACGTGTGGAGAGACTCGTTCTACTACAGCTTGAGCTGGGATGTGTGGGAGAGCGAGGCCAGGGAAAAGGTCGAGAAGGCGATGAGTCGCTGAAACTTTGAGTTCTGGCGGGCGCTCTCACTTGTGGTCGAGGTGAACAGGCAAACTTCACCTGACTTTCCTCATGACTTTGGGCCCGAATCCAAAAGTTCATGAAATCAAGTTTAATGATCCTGACCTAATTGTAGATCCGCAATAAAAACTCTATTCGCATTCATAAATATCAACTAGCACTTCGCCATAAGTAGGGCATGGCCAACGGACGTGACGCTACAAGCACTTCGACAACGCCAACTGGATGCATGTCTTCAATAATCTCAATGATGTTTCGTATTGAGAATGACAAAGATACTTATCATTCTTCAAGTCAGCGCAGAATGCTTTTTCCAGCACAGATATTTATCCCACTGCCGATTCTAGGAGAAAAGCGAACGGAGGACCCGAAAAGCCACCGGGATTGACTGATGTTTTCGTTCTTTTTTGCCTGAAAAAGGACAGTGCTTATTGGATAGGAGAATAGTTCATGTGCTGTCTTTACGTGGAACTCGAGTCCCAGGTCTTGAATATTCCAAACGTTGGAGGCCATGATGCGGCCTTGGACATCGAGCTGGTCCGTGCATTGACTTACAAGCATTTCTTCACCCAACAGCTTGTTGCCTAGACGGAAGTCCTCGCTTACCTGCTTCCTATTTTCTCTCCCCAGTTCAGAATCTCCGTCGATATTATGAAGCAGATGAACCACATTGTCGAGCCAGCAGATGGACATTCCCACACACACACCATCATTTTTCTCCACGGGCGGGACAGCACAGCTGCCGAGTTTGCCAGCGAGCTATTCGAGAGCGAGGCGTCAGAGCCGAGGGACAAGCCAAGGACACTTCGGGACCTGTTCCCGACGGTACGATGGGTGTTTCCCACAGCGCCGGTGTTGCGGTCGGCTCGGTTCGACACAGAGATGTCACAATGGTTTGACATGTGGTCGACCGAAGACCCTGACGAACGACCTGAGATACAGCTGCCTGGGCTCAGGGCCAGCGTCTCTGCCTTGGGGGACGTCGTGCGCGAGGAACAGAAACGTGTAGCAAGGGGCAATATCTTTGTTGCTGGTATCAGCCAGGGAATCGCCGTTACCGTGGCGGCATTCTTTGCTGAGAAAGAGGCGTGGTCTGGTCTTGGTGGGATGATTGGGCTGAGCGGCTGGATGCCTCTGCATGGCATGTTTGGTGATGAGGATGGGGGTAAGCAGCTGGGCAGACTGTACCGAACCACCGGCAGTGATTTACCTTCGAAGCCCGGAAGTTCTCGTCCCTTGCCTGTATTCCTGGGTCATTCGAGAGATGACAGTGTCATTTCAGTCTGCCATGGCAGGACGTTGAAGGACACCCTCGCGCGGTTCCCCAATTACTTAAAGGTAGAATGGCACGAGTATGAGGACGGGGGTCACTGGCTGAACGAGCCGCAGGGTGTGGACGATATTGTTGCCTTTCTGAAGAGACATGGCTTTGGGCAAGAGACATGATGAGGGATACAGACAGTGAGTGATGCATCACCTCACTACACCGAGACCGGTGAGCCAGCACCGGTCCATTGCCAGATGGACCCATGCGAGGGCACGAGCTACCCCGCCATTGGACCCCTGCTCGTTCCTGGCTAGCGTGGAAACCGGTTGGAGCTGCAGATCTGCAGTTGACCGATTTGGGAGCTCCAGTTTATCTTATCGTAGCACTCGACGAAAGTCTAAAAAAAGTTTCGAGGTCTTCCACACCAAGAAAACTCATTCGCCTTGAAGCATGTGAAAGGCATGCGACACCGCGCAGTCGCAACACAATCAACATGGCAGAACCTGAACAGGCTGGCAATGCCCCGGCGGCACCCTCCAACCCTCCTCCTGCTGCGGCAACAGAGGCAACATCAGCACCCACTGGCCAGCCCGCCTCGGATGCGACAGCCAATGGCAACGGGTCCGACAAGCCTGATCAGAAGAAGAATTGGGACAACAGGCGCGATCAGAAGGGCAGGAGAAATGGCCGTGGCGGGCGAGGAGGGGGACGAGGCGGGCGAGGAGGCCGTGGTGGTCCCGACAATCGCGATCGCGATGGCTCAAGGTCAGTCAGCTTCTTCTCCTCCCTCCTCCTCTCCCCCTGCCCTGTCTCTATTTGCCTCTTGTCACCCTCACGATCTGGCGACTGAGAAGTTCTGGGCGGCTGACTCTCTTCTCAGAGGGGAAAATGCCCCAAGGTCCAACCGACGCCCCGCCTCAGAGGCCAAGCCCCAGCGCCGATTTGACCCAGCCCTCACGACCGGCGAAGATGGCGCGCCTAAACAGACCAACATGAGCATCCCATTCTCTGCCGAGGAGATCGCCGCCGAGGACCGCCGCCCCAAGCGCAAGGTCGCCGTGCTGATCGGCTACGCCGGCACAGGGTACAAGGGAATGCAGATGAACCATCACGAGAAGACAATTGAGGGCGACCTCTTCGCTGCCTTTGTCGCCGCCGGCGCCATCGCCAAGAGGAACGCCGACGACCCCAAGAAGTCGAGCTTCATTCGCTGCGCAAGGACAGACAAGGGCGTACACGCCGCCGGCAACGTCATCTCGCTGAAGTTGACCATCGAGGACCCCGACATTGTCTCCAAGATCAACGAGAAGCTGCCAGAGCAGATCCGCATCTGGGGCATACAGAGGACTAACAACGCCTTCAACTGCTACCAGGCTTGCGACTCGAGGTGGTACGAGTACCTCCTACCCAGCTACTCGCTCCTGCCGCCCCACCCCCAGAGCTACCTGGGCAAGAAGATCATCAGTTCCGCCAGCGAGAAGGGGGTCTCAGATGAGCGTTTCAAGCCGTGGGATGACATCAAAGATTTCTGGGACGATGTGGAGAAGGATGACATCCAGCCAATCCTCGCCAAGTTGGACGACAACACGCGTGAGGAGGTTATTCGGTCTATGCACTCTTCCACTGATGAGGCACAGCCAGAAGAGGAGGATAGAGAAGCGTCGTCCACGAAGCGAAAAGCAGAAGACGACGATGCTCCAGACGCTCCATCCAAGAAGTCCAAGACTGAGCAGGACCATACTGCCGGAAGTGCCGAGCAGCTGATCGGGGAGGCTGCAACGGTTGCAACGGGAGAGGCCGAGGTCACGGGAGGCCAAGCTGAAGAGACCAAGCAAGACCAGGACCCTGCAGCAACAGCAGACCCGATGGATGTTGATGAGAAGCCAACGGATGCTCCCACAGAGAATGCCGACGGAACACCAGTCGCGAAGCCCAAGTACCAACCTACGCCGGCCGAGCTTGCCCTGCGCGAGATCAAGACGGCTTATGTGGCCGCCAAGCGCAGGTACCGAGTTACACCAGGGCGCATCCAGCAGCTTCAGGCAGCGCTGGACCAGTACCGAGGAACCAACAACTTCCACAACTATACTATCAAGAAACCCTTCAAAGACCCGTCAGCCAAGCGACACATCCGCTCATTCGAGGTCAACCCCAACCCAATTCAGATCGGCGACACCGAGTGGTTGTCGCTCAAGGTCCACGGCCAGAGCTTCATGATGCACCAGATCCGTAAGATGGTCGCCATGGCCGTGCTGTGCGTGCGTTGTGCCGTCCCCGTCTCCATCATCAAGGAGAGCTACGGCCCCACGCGCATATCTATCCCCAAGGCGCCTGGCCTGGGCCTGCTGCTCGAGCGGCCCGTCTTTGAGAGCTACAGCAAGAAGGCAGAGGGCTCCTACGACAGGGAGCCCCTGAATTTCACAAAGTTTGAGAAGGAGATCAACGAGTTCAAGCAGAAGCAGATCTACAATCGGGTATATGATACCGAGGAGAAAGAGAACTCGTGAGTTTGCACCTTCGTGGGTAGCATGGGTTTGATTTTGTGAATTTATCACTGACATTTTTCGGTTCTCAGGTTCCACATCTTCTTCCACCAGCTCGACAACTTTGAGACCGATTCCTTCCTCTGGGTCACAGCGCACGGTTTCGAGGCCGCGTTCGAGCCCAAGGAACGGCGCGACCCCAAGCTCGCCAGGGCTATACCCAAGGAATTGCAGGAGGAGGAGGAGGGCGATGAGGACCCCGACAACGGTGAGGGCTAGACACCCGCACCCGTCCGGATTTTCTGGCGACCCTGGTCACCCTTTCCAAGAAAACCTCCGTCTGACAGGGCAACGACTGCTCCGCATCCCCTGCGCAGCTCACAAGATCCGCGGACTTCCGCGCAGCTTGGTAATATGGCGCGATAGGCTTGCATCGACCGATCTCCGACATGGGCTGCGGGCACAGAGAAGGAGTGTAGGTACAGCAATGTGATATGCCTTCACAAGTGCTTGGTCCAGATTAATCAACTCGACCATTTGATGTGAACATGAGCAGCATCCTGTACAGTCAACCCTGGATTCAGGTGGCTACTAATGACGGGCCTGTTATTAAGGGGGTTCAGAGAGGACCATTAGGCTGCGCTCGCACGCACCCACTTGGCAAAGCAAGTATTCCTTCTGCCGCTGATGGGGCACGCGTGCTGTCTAGCCTTTCCGTGCAAGGGCTGTGGAGGCACAGATAAATACGAATACCAACTCAACTGCCTTCGTACTCCGTCTAGACATTTCTGCTTGCCACATGATGATGGTGAAGAATGCCATTCATCGCCCTCGTCGATGCTCAAGTCTGTGCACTGGGGTAGAATACATTCACGTCTCTCCTCAGCACAGGCTGCTCAGTGATCAGTCCATGTCGTTTCACGTGTACAAACCGTAACATCCCTTTCCATCACAGGAATGAAATTTTCAAAATCGATTTCCACTATCTGAAAGATCTGTTCTACATCATAGCCGACCCAATGGGCGATGAACGTCTACACACCCTGCCCGTTCAACCACACTTACCACCACATCCTCATCGATTCCGGTGAGGGCGATATAACTGAAGAGACAATCTCTCCGAATCTCGCCTCCCGTCATCCGAGGAGTCGCCACCGCTTAAGCTAGACCTGCCAGAACTCAAGCTGCTGGCATCACTCGCATCTCGCCCCCTGTAGAAGTCCGCGCCCGGCATCGGCATCGGGAAAGGCAGCGGCGGCATAGGTAGCATAGGGAACGGGACTATTGGAGGCAAAGGCAACATGGGCATTCCGGGCTCCCTATTCCTTCTATGATGCCTACTCCTGCTCCTACTACGTCTTCTTCCTCCATGCTCGCTTCTGCTGCGTCGTGATTCCCTCGCCGCGTCCGCCTGTCGGGCCAGAACACACCCGCCGTCTTTGCACGACTGGCACCATCGCGCCGGGTTTGGGCAGCCGCCGCCGCCGTGACGCCAGTGGTATGTGCGCCTGCACTGGCATGCTACCATTTCTGTTACCTGTGTTGTGGTGACCAGTGCTTGCGCTGGGTCTGGTGCCGGTACGGCTTCCGGTGCCTCTGGGGCATCCGGAGCTTCCCCGGCATCTGTTACCTCTTCGACTTGCTCATCGGCCATTTTCGTCGGTCCCAAAAAATGAAAAGGTTTTCAATATTGATTTTTGATATTCTGTGAATATGTCAGAACTCCTGTTCGCTGTGGACTAGGCGATTGCGAGGATGGGGCAGCGACTAAGGCAAATTGGAAGGGTTTTAAATTCTGCTGGTAAAGCTGGTGAGGAAGGTCAGGATGCGGTCTAGCTCATCTTCCATTGACAAAGAAGATGCTTAATAAAAGCAAGACTGAACGAGACAGTCACATCGATTGAGTGATTCATCAAGGAGTTGCATCATCTCGCAGCCATGGGTGACCGTGGGAAGATCAACACCAACAATAAGTCTCGAAAGCACTAGGCGCGGAAGGCACCTAGTGAACAAGTTTGAAACTAGTTATATCTCAATTTCAATGTAACTTCGCATATGCAGTCAGCTCATAGGCGCCTTTACGTTCAAGTGCCGAAGTGCGAGCTTAATGCTGACATCCGAGACCATAGGCACCTTAGACAACAGGAAAACAGACATCACAATATTGAATGAGGGGTTCTCGAAGCTCTTCTATCACACCGAGTCTTTCTGGGACTCACGGCCAAGTCTGATTCATTCCGGCCGTTGAACATTTCAAATTCAATCGACGATGGCCCCGGAAGGAGAGCCTCCCACGGCAGCAGCCAAGGACGATTACATCTTCACTCGTGACTTCCTGGATGTCAACCGGTATTTAGCAGTGTATTCTTCCTCCTGTCAAATTGCGAACCGAGTCTGACCATTGTTCAGGATGAACTTGCTGCACAGTCTTTGGGTCAAGAACTTCGGCTACGTGATCCACCCAAAGATCCCCAAAGACGACCAGAACCTGCGGGTGGCAGATCTCGGCACCGGTACCGGGTAAGCTGCCCAGGCCTGCACTACAAGCCGAACCTCTGGTCACTCCAAGTCATTGTCTTACACTCACCTGACGAGTGGTCTACCAGGATTTGGCTCCTCGACGCCCGAGATTTGGTTGCCCCTTCCGCTCGCCTCGAAGGCTTCGACATCTCGCTCGACGGCGTACCCCCGGCCGATACGTTGCCCGAAAACGTGAAATTTAGACACTTGGATGTGAGGGATGATGTACCTGAGGATCTTGTCGGCGCCTTCGACATCATCCATCTGCGATTCTTATCCTTTGTTCTGCTGAATGATCAGATTCCTGCTGCTGTGGAAAGACTGTTCAAGATGCTTAGTTGGTGTCCCTTCCACCATGTTCTTCTCTATACGACTGTGGACATCGAATGTTTTTTCAAACCTTTGCTAAGTGCACTTACACAGAGCCAGGCGGTTATATCCAGTGGGGCGAATTCGACTTTGAAACGGTCCGCACGGATAAGACCCGGCCGGAGAACAAGACAGTGGCTCTGACTGAACTGCACGACTTGTTTTCAATCCAAGATCCACGTTTGAAGCCGACATGGATCACGAGACTTCCAGCCACGCTATCGGCAGCGGGTTTCGACCAAGTTGAAGATGCGCAGAGCGATCCCCCTCCGCATAGGGCATTTCTCCTACACGAGTGCGGACTTATGATGTATGAGGTCTTCTGCCGCAAGACGAAGAATGACAAGATACGAGAGCAGCTCCGTCGGATTTTGCCATTGGCGGTTGAGGAGACGAGGCAGGGGGCTTACACGACTGCTGTGTACTGGACGGTAGTTGCGAGGAAGCCTGTTAGTGAGGCTTGAATTGGAAGGCATGTCCAAGTATTGTAAGGCAGTCTTGTCCAGAAAAATCACAAAAATGTTTTTTACGAAACGTTGAGTATATGGGTACCTGCATTCTCAAGTGTTGATCTATACAGAGAATAGCGATGAACTTTGAACTTTTAATGCTCAACTTTGTCGAGGGTCCACGCACATCATACGACAGAATCCTGTCTTTAAATGAGATTCATGCCAATATCTTACCGTGAAAGTCATCTTTATGGTTGAAAAGGCCTGTGGAAGTACATTAGCTAGGACGGAGTTGTACGCAGTCGCCGATTTACATTGAATAGAAGTGCTGACCCGTCTGGAATGGCATTGTCCCAGTGGCTGGCGGCCCACAGTTCTTGGCTTCCAGGCGAGATGAACCGCAGACTTGAAAATGTTCACTGCGTCCCTGGTCCCAACATTGTCTAAAATTTAAGTGATCACAGAGATCTGTCATACTTTCTCTACTCCAAGAGAAGAAACGGAGGAAAAAGATGAATCCTAAACCTCAGTAATAGAGCAGAGGTGGTATCATATTAGCAGACCATATTAAATCACCCAAAGAAAGCAGGGATACAGAATAAGCTTCTGAATCAGTGACGTACAGTGGCAGGGTTCAGAGCTGCCAGCCACAAAGAACTCTTGTCCGCTTCATCGGCAGCGTCAACTCCGAACGAACCTTGAATTCTCAACCTTATGACTTCAGCTGTTGCCAGCCAAAATCGCCGCACTGCGCCACCACATCGTCTTCTCCTCAGCACGAACGCGGGGAGCCGAGCTATTCTGAAGCTCTGCGACAAATGACGGGACAGCTAGCCAAAGAGAGTCCTGCCGGTGCAGGAATGGAAACCAGTCATCAGCCATTTGGCCCAAAACCCCCCGCGCAGCGTCAGGATAGCACGACAATCAATCATTCCAGTGCAAATTCAGCCACGGCATCATCCAACAACCTAGGCTCGACTGCTTTGTCATCGCAAAAGGACAGACATGTCATCCTAACGTACAAAGCCCAGGACCGCGACGTCTTGTACAGAGAATTACAGCAGAATTACCCCAATGAGCGATGGTTTGATAGCTACGACTCTTTCGACAAGAGATTGAGACACTCGAATGGGAGGGGCAAAAACACCGAGAATATTCAGTTAGCGGATCTCACAGTCCTGGCTGGGGTCAAGAATGGAGTCCAACACTCGGTTGGCCTCCAAGAGGCTGTCAGGGACACGATATCATATCTACTTGATATCGAAGCAAATTGGAATCCCATCACAGCGATCAACAGTCAGCCACAAGGGTGTTCCTCTGCGTTGTGGAAGGGACAGCTTTGGCTTGGTGGGATCAAGGACTCGGTCAATAGGGAGGGCGTTTTGGAAAAGCATGATATCAGTGCAGTGGTCAGTATACATCCGCAAGACTGGCTGGCGGAAAGCTCGTGGGAGAAACTTTTCGCCAAATGGAATGGGGACCCCAGTTCCCTTCAGCCAGGATGGACGCACGACAAAAACATCGGCCAATATCTCATTGAGTTAGAGGACAACCCCAGCTCAGACCTGCTTTCTTATTTTGAGAAGGCATTCAAGTTTATGGACTACTATCTTTTACAGGGCAAGAACGCGCTGGTTCATTGTAAGATGGGCCAGTCCCGCTCGGCATCTCTAGTACTTGGGTACATGGTGTACAGGTACTACAAGCTTGGTATGAATATGGCTGGCAAAGCACCATCTGCGAAGGCTTCTCAAAACTTCGAGAGACCGGAAAATGTGCTCAGACGGTTCACTGAGGACATCTCAATCCCCTCAGACGAACCAAATAGGACTGCGGCACGGACAACAATAGCAAGGCGCAGAGGGGTGAATACGGAGAAATTCGAGCCTCAGTTGTTGCAATATTCTAATCTGCTATTTCAAGGCCAAGGCAGCCTACCTGCTGCGAGCGAACCTATCAAGCAGCCCGAGGCTGTGGACAAAAAGGCCGGTGGAGGTATAATCAAGGAGGCAATTCTTGTTCTTTGCTTTTTGCATGACCTGAGGCCAACGCGAGAAATTTTGAGTTATTGGTCAGCAGGGAGCAAGATCAATACACACTACTGGATCGAGGCATCAAAGCATAAGTCTGGAAAGGAAGACATCGGTGTCGAATATCACTTGGGTTTAGTTTATGAGTTTTTTGATTCTTATCTCAAGTGGTAGACTATAGCATCGGCACATAAAAGGCCGCAAATTTTGATGGCTCGTTGTGACGGGCTGTACATGTATGTGTGTGTCGAAATCGAAAATATGGAACTCGTCATATTGAAAAGCATTTTTCTTCAATTCAAGGAACGTTCCAAACTGGTCGCAAGTTACTAGGTCCACCTAACAAGTACTTTCAATTTTTATCACAACAGAGTTCCCACCAACAGCTCCATGCACCATCATTAGGCGGTGAGGTCCCTGACGATGTAAATCTGCCCATACAGATCCGTCACCTCGACGAAGACTCTGATTGCATCCATGACGCCTTGGTCTAAGTACTTCTCAAGTTCTGTCATGGCATTCTCGACGCAAGCGTGTTCGTAGGCAGCAATGTCAAGCAGCATCTTCTTGGCATGGGCATCCTTACTACCATCTGCGTCGATGCGGGCAAGGTACAGGTCCGAGAAATCAGCGCTTTGAAGGTTCCTCTCTGCCCTGTCCCGGGCAAGGGACCCGTAGTCATTCTGCTGCCTGCACATCGCTGCCAGATGCACACACATGTCCTCAGCAACGTAACGTGGGAAGTACGACGCCTTGCTCTTGTCACTGTTCCCAAGGAGCTTGTCGCCGCGTTCGTCCAGCACAAGGCACAGGTAGAAGACGAAGCTGAACTTCGCTGTTGTGTTGTCGGCTGGCTTCGAATGCACCCAGTCGAAGTAGGTCCAAGGCTTGGTCGCCTGGCCCGACGAGGAAGCCCCAGCATACTCCTTGCAGTCCTGCAAGTGCCCGAGATGTGCCAGAACGCAATTCTGTAGCTGCTGGGCAAGCCAAGTCTGCATCCAAGTCGGGCTCCGTACGACGCTTGGGTGGCGAAGATAACGGTTGACGAATTGGGCAAGCTTGTCTTCTAACTCGCGGTTGGCCTCGTCAGCCTCACTCTCCGGTGGGCTTAGCTCGCCATTGCCAATTTTCTCTCCGGTCTCGTACTCATCAAGTTTTCTCTTCGAGTTCTTCACGTCCATGGGAGAGACGGGAATTTCGAGTCTTTCAAAGATGCACAGCCGCCGGACAACACCTTTGAGGTGTTGAATGCTCTCGGTATGGTCCTGGGTGACCGAGAACTCGATGAAGTCGTCTATCTGGAAATTCAGCAACGAACAAACCATCATCTCCCACTGCGAAGAAAGTGACATCCTTTGGCTCCCATTGGAAATCGATATCCACGTGAAAGGAATGTAAGCGAGATACTTGCTCTCGCTGGTGCTCTTGTGGGTGAGAATATCCAAGCCCGAGCGACCAAGGCGCCGGGAGAACTGGAACGCCTGCAACACCCAAAGTTCTAGCTTCCAAGATGGCTCATTCGAGAATGAAGGAAGGGCTGAGAAGAACTTATGGAACCCCTTGACCATCTTGGGCGAACTGAGGAGGAGCCCGCTAACGTCTTGGCCCAGATAGGGGGTGCTGCCCACTCCTTCAGCCGCCTTGGTTGCTGCCAGGCAGTATGTTAGGGCCAGATTGCTGGATGAATAGGCGACCTTTTCTATCCAGATGTGATCGCCGTGCCGCCACAGATCTTTAGATCCAAGCAAGTATTCGCCTCCGCGATCGACGCGCGTCTGGATCTCTGACGCCAAGGGTTCAACCCAAGGTAGTCGGCGAAGAGAAGCCAGAGCCAACGCTGCGTAAGCTGTAGGCTCCCTCTGGTGGCTCCACGAACCGTCTTCTTTCTGACTACCAAGAACCTTCAGGAGAATGTCAAGCAGAATGACAGGGATATTTTCCTGGACCAGATCCTCCGAAATCTGACTCCTATCCAGGTCTTTGGACTCCCATCGGGCGAGAAACATGACAAATGCTTTTGCAAGAAGCATCATTGGGTAGTATTCGGATGTGTTCTCAGATTTTGAGTCAGCGCGACGAGATTCTCCAGAAATGTCGGAAAAGAGCAGACATACCCATTTGTCTTTCACTTTGGAATCATACCAAAGCTGAGAGAGGAACGATGCGGCTTTGACAACCTGGTTCGTGTACAGGGATGCGTCTTTCCGTCGTAGAAGGCACAAGAGGACGTTACAGTTAACACTGAAGCTCGCATTCCTCTCTCCTTGGTATGACACAAAGTGAGTCGGTGTTTCGAACTGTGCCAGCATACCATCCACGCCTACGCTCTCACCGAGTAGAGAGAGGAGTGAAATCGCCATTGACGAGTCATCGGCGTCTGGTAGCGTGTGAGGTGCTTTCGTAGGAATTCAGCTTTAGCGAAGGTTTGCAGCTGGTCGGATGACCTGGAAAACATACCGAACCCGATCAAGCCTCCTTGTGCCTCGAGGATAGGGAGCAGGTACCCACTGACTCTTGAAACATTTTTCTCCCCAAGGTCACTGACAGTGAACCCAGCCTCCAGGAGTGTTGTCAAGACCCAAGTCAACTCAAATAGGTGTGTCGGAAAGGCAGACGGGACTGCCCCGTTTCCGGTCTGAGGTGCCATGGCTGAAACTACAGACCGCAAATACTCGACTGCCTCCTCGTCCCAAGTCTGTGCAAAAATCAAAGAGGCCGCTGTCGACGACGGCGAGCCCAACATATCTCCGCGTGGCGACCTGTGGTGCTTGATCTTGTCATAGTCCAGCATCCCGGCGAAGGCCTCCAGTGAGTGAACCAGGGTGGTTGGAGTTTCGCTGAAGAGGACGGGGAACAACTTCGATACCTTCTTCTCATACAGTGCTGTTAGGGACTTTCCGTGCTCCCCTGGCAGCTCCTTGTCAAATTGATACCCATATTGCTCCAGCAGCCTCATTAGCGAAGGCAAGATGACCTCAAATCCAACCCGATCGCAAGACGTAATGTCCCAACTCCTCAGCATTCTCACCAGGACGGCCTCAGCTTTGGCACATCGGGACGTCAGGTCAACCCCACATTGGTCGCCGATGCTTTGGGATCTTTTCTGTAGAGCAAGCAGCGCAGACAAGGTGTTGAGGATGTTGTCAAGGGTGCTCCCAGACTCGGATCTCCAACTTCCGTCTGCTTGTTGTGTGTCCAGAAGGAAGTCAAAGCACTCGGGGAAGACCTGCTCCGCCGATCCATTCGGCCCTGGCCTCTCGACCATGGCTACCCAAGCGGTATCATAGGTAGATACCGAGAATGTGCTGAACCCATGAGCATTGTCCAACCCCTCAGCCATGCTGGTCAGGAGGGCTTCAGCCGTCATGTCGTTCGCCTTTGCCATGTCAAAATTGATGCTTAATGAGGTGCATAGACCTTTAAGATGAAAAAAAGAGCAAAAGTCGCAAGAACCACGAGCCAATCCACCACGAAGCCTAGCTTGTGGAGGCATTCGATGCTTATCATCCTGGACCCTCGACTCAGGCGACATGATCCTTCCGCTAATTCTTCCTCTGTTCGCACTTTGCGTTGACTATCGCACTCCACAATGGCATTTTCCGGCTTACTACTGCAGAACTTTTCTCGGATTGTAATCGCATCTGCCTATCCTCGGACCCGTCTCGAGACGTTGACACCCATATTATGTGGCTAAGTGGAGCCCAGTGATCCTTTAACGGCGATCTTTGCCCTGTCTTTCCACCGTCGCTATCGGCATTGGTTCTCGGCCTGGTCTATTGCTTGCAGAAGTGCAGCTAGTGCGACGACAACAAATGCGACTGAGTCCGAGCTGCAGTTGCATCACGATAGTCACACTAGTTATTACTTTCGGATGAGCTAACTTATTCAGCTCAAGGAAGGTCCATAATCGCTCGTTCATCATTTGCTGACGAGAAGTTATCAGGATTTCTATAAGGCTAAGTGATCCAGGATTCGCGCGGCCACATTTGCGACTGCTTGCTTTCATTCTTTTTGACCGCTATTTATGCCGGATGATCACTCTCAATCATAGCTGGCTGTTCCATAAGTTGTGCAAGACCGTTCCCGGGTGCTTGTGATTATTATTCCAAGAGCAGAGCTCATATTCCTTAGGTAAATCGATTGTTGCTGCGCTACCGTTGATGATGTCGTCTCTGCAAAATGAGACTGTCGCAATGCCCCTGCCGTCTTGGTTGCCAGTGCAGGTGCTACCTGAACAGCAGCAAATCCTACTGGCTTCATTGGTAGCAGCATTCGTCATCCTCAGTGCCTATCATCTTTCCTCAAGGAGGCCATTCCCCGCGCCCTATGTTGGGTATCGGTCTTGGCTTGAGCCGACCTTCTTAGTCCGACTCCGATCTGTCTTGAGTCTCCGTGAGATGATCAACGAGGGCTACTCAAAGGTGAGCTCTCTTCGGGTATCAAGTCATCATGAATGTCGTCCGCTGACCATGTTGCACTTCAATACGACAGTACAAACACGGCTTCTTCATTGTGAGAGCCATTGACACAGACATTGTCATCATGCCAAATCGGTATCTAGAAGAAATAAGACTGCTGCCGGAATCCAAAACCAGCGGGACAGTCGCCTCTGGAGATGTGGGTGCCCTTGAGAGCTTTGACCGTGCACCAGCAGCTAACATGCACCTTGCTTAAGATGCTGTCGGGAAGGTATACGGAATTCGCGCCGATGCTGGAGAGTGACCAGCACGTGAGGGTCATCCAGAACCACTTAACGCCAAACTTGCCGACTTTCTTCACAAGAGCTGAAGGTGTCCTCAATGATCTGTTTCAGCGGGATCCTCGTTTACCCAAAACCCAAGGTGAATCATCTCATGGATATCTCAGCACGTGCTTGAACGGTGTCTAACCTATCAGCAGAGTGGCAAGAGGTTAACATACACGACGTCTTGGAAAGGATCGTCTCTGAGATGACCACCAGGATTTTCCTAGGCGACGCGTTCACCACCAATGAGAATTGGATCAAGTTATGCTGTGAATATCCCCGGAACATGTTTGGAACTGCAATGCTTCTCCGCCTGTTACCCTCTCCCCTGAAGTATCTGGTGACCCAGATGATTCCCTCCAGATTTTCAATCAAGGCTCAGATGAGAGAAGCACGAGAGGTACTTGTACCAGTCATCGAAAAGATACAGAAAGAGGGGAAGCTCGCTCCAAGAGCAAAGATCGGCGCGAAGCCAGATAAAAACGCACATTTTGGCAGCGATGACCCATCTGTGAGCACACTGCTGGAGTGGATGGTGGCCAACGCCGCCAGTGAAGTCGAGGGCGACCCAAAAAAGCTGGCCTCGCGGCAGCTGATCCTCACACTGGCATCCATTCACACATCTGTTATGACCGTTTTCTACGCGCTCTTCGACTTGCTGAGATATCCTGAGTATATCGAGCCACTGCGGGAGGAGATCCTCGCACTCGTTAAGGAAGACGGTGATGACGGCGTGCAGAACCTTTCCAAGCATGACCTCAACCTGCTTGAGAAGATGGACTCATTCCTGGCCGAGTCTCAGCGCTTCCATCCACCAATCATGGGTATGCAAACTGCATCT
>JACBFG010000037.1:133122-269946 GCA_013435955.1 Diaporthe sp. HANT25 | reverse complement strand
TATAATTAGCTAGTAAAATAGCTATAATTAAATAAATATAGTTAAAGTATATAATAATAGGTCTTTAGTAACCCTTATACCCAGGAGGGGGAACTAGCAGGAGTATATGCATAAGAAGTCGATTTGCTGTGAATACTTCAGGTGTTGTTGATCTAACTAAAGTGGGCAAGTCCGGTCAGCAGTGCTCCAACAGCGGCGGGATGCACTTGGAGGTGTGTTGGTTTAGCAATCACTCCGCATCGCCCTTTTCATGGTGGCTATAGATCTCATACGAGAACATCTCGTGATCGTTGTGTGGCTCAATCCCTGGCGCTTAAGCCCTCATCTTACGGTTACGAATGTCTTGGATGACTCCTAAAATCACTGATTATTTGTTTGCACAAGAAGACTAAGAACAAATTGGTTACCGAAGAAATTGATGCTTGTTTCTTGCCCAAAGGTGTCACTGGACAGTGCTCACAAGCACAAGATGTCCCAAGTTGATTGTATGGTGGCCTCTGACAGAACATCTCCCCATGAATGTGGGATATAAGTTGTGTAATCTCATATATAATATTGTACCGCCTTGCTTTTGGTTGCCAATCTCGGTGAGGAGTGGCGGATGGTTCTAGATATGTGAGACCCAACAAGCACTTCGTGGTCGAAAAGAGATTGTTGTTCCTTCATATTGAGAAGGGGCCTTCTTTGGTGTTGAGATCGGGGTTTTCAAATGTATATAACTGAGTATCTCTTCATTTGGACTGCTGTTGTGTAAACGGTGTGTTGCGCGACACGCAGCATTAAATATACTGAAGCTAGTATAACTGGAGAAAACAATACAAGAGATTTTCTCAACTGAAGAAGTTGAAATATGATCTCTACACTGATCTTTATATAGCCTGTATTATTTTCGCTGTCTTCTTTCTCTTTGTTCGTCTGTAGAGCTATTCACTTGCCCATACCACGGTTGCGTGGATTCTGGCAATCTATTCAATCGTATATCACATCAGTCACTGCTATGGGTAATCGTCAAAGTCAATGGTAGTAGCTGTCACTGACAGCAGTCACTGTCCCGTTCACCACCACCAACCATTATGAGGACATTTCAAAAACTATTTAAGATCTCAGACACTGCTTCAATCTCGACTCCATCATTTTACCTCTTCTTCCTTCATCTCTGTTTTCCTTCACACCCTTCTGTTTTCCACAATATACAGTCAACAGCCTGAGAACTATATTCTACCCGACTGCCAAAATGCGTTTCACAACCATTGTCACCGCTCTCTCTGCTGTCGCTGTCACCGTCATCATGTTCCGGTTGATCAGCCCAACATTAGCGTCGCTACCGAGAGAAATGTGACCGCTACCGTAGAGATAGTTAAGAATAATAATAACATTAAGGTTGCGCGTATCACCTATATTACTGTGGATGTCGATTACTTCGATAAGCTCGCTCCCCCGATCAGCCGCCTCTACTAGAATATTGGCCGTAAGGGTTTAGCTTTTGAAGACTTTTAAGAAGGGCGATAAGTCCTCTTTATACGAATAATTTTAGTGCCAATAGCGTATCGCAGCATACTTTGCCGCTCTTTCCCCTACTTTCATTGCTTATATTATAGCGGCCGCTTCTATTGGACTTAGTAAATAGCATATCTTTAATATTTTCGCTTACTCCGCAGACGAATAAACTGAACACCGGGTTATTTGTTTCTAACTCTGCTTCACTACCAGACCTTGTTGCCAACACTTCTTGCGCTGCGGCTGCTGCGAACGCCGGTATTAACACTGTAAGTCCTGCTATTTTCCTTGGTGGTGGCATTTGGCTGAATTACTGACCCGCTTGACATAGCCCACGTCCTGTAACGGCTGCCTCTAAGCAGGACCCAAGAACATACTCGCGCACGAGACGAATATGCTAGGTACGGTGAGGCATTTGGAATTATGATGAGGTCAGAGCCGTGGTAGCTGCTCGAGTTTTTGTAGCCTATAATGAAGCTATATGATGACTTGATGACTTAATGACCTGATTACTACTTGTCAAATGGTCAGAGTCAATTGAAGCAGCATGTGATGTCCTTATGATGTATCACGGTCGACATCTAAGCATTCTGATATGATCCTAATCAGGTAGCACGGATTCACTATTTCGGTAGCTGACCCTAAGGTTGTCACCAGGACTGGCTATCTTCGATCACCACCTCAAGCTCCACACCGACATTTACCCTCGCCGTCTCCCTCCAAAGCCGCATGACCTCCTCGTCGGGGTGGTAGACAGGATGGGAGTCGACACACAGCTCCACCACACCCGCACCGCCGCTGGTCCTGTCCGTGTAGAAGACGGAAAGTTTGCCGCCTCTCACAGCCGGGCTCAGAGTCAAGGACATACTGAACAGCTTGGGCATACAGGTCGCCGCCCGCGCGGCACCCAGCAGCAGCTGGCCAGCGGCGTCCCGGTCCAGCTCCTCGCGAAAGGGGTCCTCCCTGTCGTCGCCCGGGGCCGCGATTGAGGCTTCGTAAGCTTGCATGGAGTCTATGCTACCTTCATCGTCGTCGTCATCCTCATTGTTCGAGGCGTCCGTCGGGCGCTGGAAACGCCACTCGCCGGACGGGGCGATAGGTCCTAGGCCAACGGAGTATCGACCCATGCTTGGCCATCGCGGCTGGTAATTATCTTCTCGTCTTTCTGATTCAGATGGCCAGAAGATCTCCGAGCCGACATCAGCTATCAGTTTAAAAGTGTTGAGTCGTTGGGAGAGCTTGCGGAGGGCGACGCTTAGCTTGTCTCCGTGCTGGTCGGTCTCGTCTAGTGTACTTGGGGGTTGATGAGAATGGTTCATTGGAGGGCGCCTGTCGTAGAGGAGGTAGAAACTCTGTAGTGAGGATGGTAGCGTTTTCAGAGCTTCCGCAAAGTCTGTTTTCTTTGTCAGTGCCTTGAATGATGAGTTGCGGGTAGTCTGGCCAGATGATGAAGGGTGGAGTAAGGTTCATGAATGAGGGTACAACGAAAGAAGAGAAAGAAACATAAGAAAAGACAATAATTCGCTTACCTGCTCTCAAACTTTTCCTTAGTGCCACGTCCCTCTTTTCATTGTCGCAAAGCTCCCAGTTTACGCTCCGCAGGCATGGCATTCTTGAAGCTACGAGGCACAACACCCTGGGTGCGAAAAGCCGACGGCCAGGGGCTTGAGTGGCTTGGACATTAAATTCCGAGACACATAGCAGTTCCGGTAGACCTTCCGCTTCATCTCGTATAGTCTTCCCAGCTGTGGGGCTGAGATCAAGGTACGAGCTTTCGTAGCGGGCTTCAAAGATATCTCCGGTGCTTATAGCGTTTACTCTTTGCCTATATTGCCGTTGGTCCAAGTCTTCTGTGTCACTCACGCACACAGCCGTCATGGACAACTTGATCTTGGGACGATAGGCCGTCGGGCTAACGCCCTGCTTGAGCTGCTGAGCGTTGCCTGCATCATCATTGCCGAGGTTGCCTATAGTCTGTTGCGCCGTAGGAAAAGGAGATGATAGTAAGGCGAAGACCTTCCGGAAAACATCAGTAAAGGCCCTGTTGTTTGTGAGCTTCTCCTCACGATCCTCTCGCCGCGTCCGAGCATCCTTGCTGTACGGCGGCAGCAACACGTCGACCTTGACTGAGCGGACGAAATGGTGTACCCGGGTGGGACTTAATGCCTGCGCCGCGAGGGGTGAAGCGAGGCGTGCCGGAGTAAGTGTGATATGTGCGAAGGTTTTGGCCTCGATGCGCGCTTGCCAGCTGCGTGATACGGCAGCGTACTGTGTAAGGCTGCGGGAGTGAGAGTCTCTGCTGCCTTGGTCATCGCTGCAGTCAGTCTGTTGTTCTGAGAGGTGGGAGATGATGTTTGCAGTGATCTCCTCTGGTAGCTTGACCATGTTGTCTATAACGTCGCGGTCAGCTCCAATCTCGTGCAAAAGAAATGGGGCTCGTTTGTGGGTACGTTGTAATGTTGTCTAACACGAGTGTGTGGGGGAATTGAACTTTGCGGGTCACCAGTGGGAGCGATGAATGGTTGGGTGATGGCGCAGTCGACTCTCAGGGTTTCAACCTACGGAGGTCTATACTATAAGTTTTGATTAAGCGAGAAAGTTAAATATGAGCCCTGGTCCCTGCAACAGTCACTGGCAGGGCAACTAGTACACCTCCTTAGGGGTCCTAAATGTTAAATTAATACCTATTTTTACTATAGTAGGTTATAATATTAATATATTAATTAGTACATTATTTTATTAGTATTTTTTAATATAAATATAAGTATCTTATAATATTTACTTATTAATTAATTTTTCTCTAATATTAATATACTTTTAAAGATAGTCTAGTATTAAATAAACTAAGTATAATAAAAACTCCTTAAGAACTACCTTTTAAGCTACTTTAATAGCTTTATAAAGCTCCTTAAAGCTAAGGCTTTAAATATTATAATTTTACTTAATTTAATTCTTTATTTAAAACTAAATATTTTTTATAAGATTTAAGTTTAATAAGTTTATTAGCTAATAAATTAATAAAATATTTATTTAATAAAAAATTAATTTAATTAATTTAGTATAATATAAGGGTATATTATTTTATTAAAAAATACTATAGCTTTTAAGGTTATTTATAAAAAAATACCTTATAATAAGAAGTATTTCTTAGTAGTAAATATACTAGTTAATATCTTTATAGCTTTTTTCTTAAATATAAAAAAGTTTTTTTTATCTTTTAATAAAGTAATTTTAAAATATTTAGCTTATATATTATTAGTAAAATAAAGTAAAGTTCTTAAAGTTTTTAAGATTATAAATAATAATTTATTTTTTTTATATAAGGTTATTAATTATTTAAGTTTTATTTAAAAAAATAATTTTAAAGACTATAGCTAATTTTAAAATTTCCTAAAGTAGCATTTAGAAAGATAGGGGTCTTACTTTTATATAGAGAAACTCTATAGGGCCCTATATACTGTATGTTTAATTAGTAAGTACTACTATAAGTCTAGCATTAATTAGGCTAGAGTCCTATAGCTAAGAATGTAATTATAAACTTAATAAAATAATGCCCTTTATAACTACTAACTAACCTTTTATAATGTTATTTAAAATAGACTAGAGAAGCTATAATATTAAGTTATTTACTTAAATGCTTTAATATAAATTATAACTAAAGAGGACTAAATAGATATTACTAGTAAAAGAGGTAGTATTAAATGCCTATACTATAAACTAAATACTTGCTAAACCTATTATTAAGTTAAGCTATAAAGTAGTAAATAAAGCAATATATAAAGAGAGCCTGGCTAACTAGAGGTATAAGAAGAGGATAAGATAGGGCCCTACTAGTACTACTAACTTGTTTTTATATTATTAAGGGTACTATCTTTATAGCTACTATCCTTATAATTTATACTACTAGTACTAAAACTACTCTTTAGTTTTATACTTATTTTATATTATTAATATACTTTATACCTATTTCTTTCCTAATTATACCTTATAATAAATTAACTTAGTAAATAGATATTATATACTAGTAATAAAGAGCAAGATAGATTAAGTTAAAAGGGATTTTAAGAACTAATATTAATTAGTAATAATACTAAATAGGGATATAGTTAAGAGGAGGTAGTATAAAAGAAAAATTAGTAGGAGGTTAAATAATAAAGTAGTATAAGCTATACCTTTAATACCTAAAGATATAGATAATAATAAGGCTCTTAAGGAGAGTATTAAGAGTATTAAGAGTATATTAATAAATCTATATTACAATTTATTTTATAACTAATAAATTAAAGAGTTCTACTATAAATGCTAGGACTGCTTTAATGTAGTTTTTTACTTAGAATGCTTAGGGCTTTATTTTAAAGGCTATGCTGTAAGAAAGATTGCTCTTTAAACCCTTTATGCTAAGAGTAATAGAGAGACTATTAAATATTTAGGTAGTTTTAGTAATAGAAGTAATTTAGGCAATAAGAGCTTAGGCAATAGAGGCTTAGGCAATAAAGGCTTAGATAATAAAGGCTTGGGTAATAAAGACTTAAGTAATAAAGGCTTAGGCTATAATAATAGCAGCTTAGGTAGTAGTAAAGGGTATAAGGTAGTTGTAGCCCAATATACAGGCTACAGCTTTAGTAATCCAGACCCTAATACCTCTTATAAAGATAAGCAAGCTTTTTAGAAATCTAACTTATATTAGTCTACCTTTTATTTAAAGCAATTACTTATTAAGGATTTACTAGTAGTAATAGAAAAAGTTATAAGTAAGGTTATTAGTAAAGAGATAAGTAAGGTTATAGATAAGGCAATTAAAGCTACTATAGTAAAAGCTATAAGATTAGTCTATAAGGGCAGCTAGTTAGACTTAGGTTTAAATAATAATAAACTAAGTAGGAAAAGAAGGAAATTTAGCTTAAAACTAGTAAGGTTATAGTAATAGGGCCCTAATAATTATAAGGAGCTTATTAAGTTAAAGAGAAAAGGCTAGTTAAATATATAAATTATAGAGAAATTAGGAAAGATAGTAAGTATTATTGCTTAATAATAAAGAAAGTAATAATAACTTAAGTATAAGTTTATTATTAACCTAAGTATTTAGGTTTTATAATTCTAAATAACTTAAGCTATAGTATCTTATAATTAGTATAAATAATATTAATATTTTATATTAAAAGAAAAGCTAGAAATTTAAAAAATAATAATAAGTAATAATATATATTTTTTATATAAGAGCCTTTAAGACTTATACCTTTAACTTCTCTATTACTTTATTAATAGCCTCTTAGATTACTTTAATTATTTAGTACTCCTTTATATATTAATTTAGTATTTAGTTTACTTTATTATTAATATACTATATAGACTTATTAGTAGTATAGTTTTTAGTAAGCTTTTTATATAGCTAATTAAATTGTTTAGTAATGTAGGCTTAAATACTATCTAAAATATAAGAGGAGATAAATGTATTTAAACTAGTATCTACTAATACTATTAGGGATATAGATATAGATATAATAGGTATTTATAAAGCCCTAAGATCTTTTGCTTAGAGCTATTTTTCTAGCACTAGCTATAGACTATTACTCTTGCTTATTGGTGTCTCCCTTTATTTGGATTTAGGATTAAGTGCTATTAATTTTATTATTAGTTTCTTTATATTTATATACTTTATATCTAGTTTATTTATTACCTTTTTAAATATTCTTTTTTTATTTCTAGTATACTATAGTAGCTTTATTATTATCTTTTTATAATTTCTAATAGCTAGGTTAATGTATTTCTATATATGGTAATTAGGAGATAAGCTTAATAAGAATAATAGTATGTGTTGCTATTTCTTATTTATATAAGGTTAAAGGGATAGTAGTTAGGTTAGGTAGGGAGATTTAGAGTCTGAATATATAGGTAGGTAAAGCTTGTTTTTTTATAGGATTATAAAGAGGTTTAGTAGTAGTAGGTTTAGTATTGCTATTATTAGAATTAAGCTTAAAGGTGCTTATAGCTTTTTATTAAACTTTATAACTTATTTACTCTTTTTCTAGTATAGTATTTATAAATTTATCTATATAGGATTTAGGTGTATACCTTTTTAGCCTACTGCTTTATATAGAGCTATAAGCTATAGTACCTTTTATGCTTAGTTAGGCAGTAGAATATATATAGTTTTCTACTATACTAAAGAGTATAGTATATTAAGTATAATATAATCTATATCTGTAATATAGTATAGTAGAAGTTATTATAGTGTAATTAGTATAATAGTAGTAATGTAAAGGTAGAGGCATATAGGGGGGCTATTGTAAAGAGAAATACTATAGATACTATTAGGTATAATATTTAGAAAGAAAGGCTTTTAGGAAGTACTTATAGTAGTATATAGTTAAAATAGACTAAGGTTTTAAATAAGGTTAAAGAATATTTAAAAGTTAATTAGTAGTAAGGATAAGTATAGTAGGTTAGTATTAATAAAGTAGCCTTAAATCTCCTACTTATATTAGCCTATAGGTATATAAGTAAAGTTAGAGAGTATTATAGCTATAATTCTAAGTTAAGCAAGCTAAATATATTAGTATTATTAGGTAAAATATAAAGTAAAGAATAATAGATAATAGAAAGAAGTAAAAAAAGACCCTTTATATACTTAAAGAATATATAAGAATAGCTTACTTACTTAGGCTTTTAAGCTATATATTAAGTAGAAGTAGCTTTAACTCTATATCTACTAGTTAGAGGTGCAAAATAATATTAAAAGGATAAATAAATATCTTATAGTTCCTACTATATATAAATAGTTATAATACCTTACTTCTTAAGACTTAGAATAAATACCTAGTACTTATAACTACTAGGTTTATTCTATAGTATAGTAATAGGGTATAGTAGGGTTTATATATACTATAGAATATATAATATAATAGAAGGTAGTAATAGTAAAGATAGTAGTTAATAAAGTAGTAATAGTAAAGATAGCATATAAGTAGTTATAATACTTTACTCCTTAAGACTTAGAATAAATACTTAAAACTTATAACTACTAAGTCTATTTTATAGTATAGTAATAGGGTATAGCAGGCTTTATATATATTGTAGAATGTATAATATAGTAAAAGGTAGTAATAATAAAGATAGTAGTTAATAAAATAGTAATAGTAAAGATTGTAATTAATAAAATACTAAAGGTCTAGAGCTTAGTAGGGAAATTTATAATTAGAGAGGTTAAGCTAGCTAGCTAACTTAAAATTAAATATAGGCTACTAATCTATTTATAGTATCCTAGCTAAGTATATAGGCTATAATTAGTAGGATTAAGCTTACTAATCTATATCTTTTAGTAGATAGGCTATTTAAGTATATAGTTTAGTTAAAGAGAACTTAAGTAGAAATAATAAAGTCTAACTAGTATACTATTATATTTATAGTTTATAGAAATAAATTAGAGATATACCTAGCTAGGGGTTGCTATCTTTATAATAAAGAGATAGTATTTGTAGATATAAGAAGGAACTTTATAATTAACTTAACCCTTTTACTTTCTTTCTCTTCTTATTAGTCTTAATACTATAAATACCTTTTATATAATATTATAGATAATTCTTATTAAAGAGTATAACTTTTAAGTAGATAAAATATACTATCTTTATATTATTAGCTAGGGACTTAAGATGTATATTAATAAAGTATTTAGAGAGAGTTTAGTAATTATAAAAATTATATATTAAAAGAGCTATATTTAGGTTATTTATATAAAGTATTATTGCTTTAGTAATATAAAAGAAGTACCTTATAATCTAAGAAATAGATTAGGACCTAAATAGTATATAGGAAATAGGTATTAAGTTAAAGTCTTACTTTAAGCTAATAAAGAGAAGATATACCTATATACCTTATAAACTAGGCCTATAACTAATACTCTAAATTTATAAGCTTAGTTAATAGGCTTTAGCTTTTTAGTAACTTTAAGCAGTATAGGTAGTCTATATACCTTTAGAACCTTAGTAATTAAGGGCTCTTTTATATTATAATAAGCTATAATAGCATTAATAGCCTTAGTCCTATAGTTAGCTTAAGCTATAAGATTATTAATTAGAGGTACCTATAATGCTTTAAATATTCTTTATTAGGCTATACTTATTAGTTATAATAACTAGCTAAAATATAGCTTAAAAGGCTAGCTGCTAAGCTATTGCTTAATATTAGTTATAGCTTAGCTATTATTTTATTCTACTTAAATGCTAGTAAGCTTTTTATTTTTGGCTTTTATTAATACCTGCTTATATTACTTTCTAACTATATTATATTTTATTATTCTTATCTTAAGCTAAGTAAGGTATTATATTAACTATATATATAGGGGCTTAGATTTGTAGGAGTTAAGTTGCTTTTTTATAAGCTTGATTAAATACTTTGTATTTCTTAAGCTACTATAGCTTATAATTTGGTTTATTAGGGCTATTTATAGCTAGAGTAAGTGATAAATAGCCTATAGGTTAGTATTAATATTATAATTTAGATAGTGCTTTTAAAAGGTATTTAAGCTAGGGGTATAATTTATAATAAGGTTATATAGTGTATTGCTAATAAATACTAATAACTATTATATTAGTATAGAATAGAATGTATAGGATAGCTATATTATATAAAGGAATATTTATTTATTATAAGGTAAAGGGATATAATATAGTAATAAGCTAGCCTTTAGACTAAGAATATAAGGAAAGGTAAGAAGTAAAGGATTTTAGACTAATTTTATTATTTTAGTTTATTTTATTACTAGCTATATACTGAAGGTTATATAAGATAGTATTTTATTTAAACCTAAAGAGAACTCTAATTCTCTTAACCTAGCTATTTATTATAGCTTAAAAGATATAATTCTAAGATATAATAAATCCTATAAGGGATTTCTTAGTTTATTAGAAAATATACTAGTCTTTTATTTCTTTCTTAAAACTTAATAGTAATTTATTTCTACTTAAATAGATATAAAGCTTACTTATATATAGAAGTATTAGTACTTTATTTACTAGGGCCTATAAAGCATTATAAGAGAAGACTTACTTAATATATATAGATTATTATTTAGGCTTTTAGATAAAAAGGCTTAATAGTAAAAAAGAATAGTAAGAAAAAATATATAAGGACTTAATAATAGACTAAGGTTAAATATAATCTCTAAAATTATAAATAATTTCCTATAAGAATTTAGCTTTATAGCTATATATATTTAGGGACTAAAGAGAAAATATAGAATAACTTACTAAGCTTTAAAACTAAGGTATCTCTTAGTATATATAAGACTAAGCTTTAATATTAATTTAAAAGCCCTATTACTATTATCTAGGTTATATATAAGAAAGATATATATATTATTAAACTTTATCTTAAGGATAGATTATAGTTAAGATTTAATAAGTATTAAAAGAAGAAAATAAGTAATAGCTAGAATTTAATACTTATTTAATTTAAACCCTTTTTCTATTATACTTAGTATTATTTTAATTTAGAGTTTAAGATCCTTTAGGGTTATTAAGTAGTTTTTCTACTTTTTATATATAAGTTTAAACTTTTTACTAAGTTTTACTAGTATCTATATATAATTAGTATTTATATATTTGTATAAAATAGATCTTATAGTTAGAGCTATAGAAAGTATAGTTAATTTTAGAATAATATTATTTATAGAGACATTATTACTTATATTATAAATTAGGTTATAGTTAATCTTTAGATTAACCTTTTAGTTAGTTATTTATTTAAAAGCTAGTTAAAAAAGGTACTAATAGGTAACTAGTAAGTCTTTTAACTAAATAGGCCTTTTTAAATAACTATTTTTATTAGTTCTTTAACTAAGATGCTAGTTAAGAAAGTAATATATAGTTAGAAAGTTAATATTTTAGAGATAGTAGTACTAGTTCTTTTTATAAAGTATCTTAAGGCAGAAGCTGTATATTATAGTATAGATTAGTAATATATTATTATATAATAGGAAATTAATAGGGGCTAGTAATGTATATCTGCTATTATTTCTTAATCTTAAGGATTTAATTTTTTATTTCCTTTAAATATTCCTTTCTTTAATAGTTATTTAGATTTAAAGTCTAAATACTTTTTCTATAATACTTAGGTAGAGTAAGGTTACTATTATAAAGGGCATTATAGTTAATAATATTGTTTGTGCTATTATTAGTATTGTGCTAAAGTATAGATTTCTAGTTTTTAATAAGAGTCTTAAGATTATTATCTTTATTAGCCTTACTATAGTAATTTATATCCTTCTTTAACTTATAGATCTTCTTATTAATAGTAGCTATATTCTTAATAAGAGTAACTTTCTTTTTATTTATATTCTTAAATTTAGTATAGTTATTTAAGCTAAAGTCTAATATCCTATTATTACTCCTTTTTAGTATATATTCTAAAGCTAAATTAGATATATTATACTAGTCTTAAGTAGTATAAAGTAGGCTTAGCTTTATAGCCCTTTTAGCTTGCTTTATTTAGTATATAGAATAATAAGGTATTATAGACTATACTTTATTAAGATAAAATATAATTTTTTTTTTAATTTAAGGAATAAAGTAGATTAAAAAGTAATAAGGCTAGATGCCTTTCTATAAAGTAGAACTCCTTAAGAGTAGATTAGTTTTATACCTAATGCCTATTTTATTTTTTAAATAATAGTATAAGACTAGCCTAGCTAACTTTTAATAATATATTATTACTTTATTATATTATAAAGCTTTAGTAAGTTAAAAGGGAAATTAGGCTAATATAGAATAACTATAGTAGGTAAATATTTTAAAGATACTATAGAGTAAATAGTATATCTAGCTAGCTTTTAATTAAGTCTATATAAGCCTTATATTAAACTAAGTATACTACTTTAAATCTCCTTATATTAGTACTATTATAAAATAAAATGCTAGAATTAGTATTATATCTTTAAAAGCTAGTATTAGCTTTTAGTAAATTAAAATTTCTTTTAAATATTTAAAGTTAGTACTAGCTTATTAAGTATAGTTAGATTTAGTATAAGCCTAGGGTATTTAGTTATATAATAACCTAATTTTATCTAAATTAGCTAGGCTATATAATATTAATTAAGTAAGATAGATTAGTAGTATATTCTTATTTTATACTCTTTAAATATATACTAGATTTATAGTAAGTATGCTAGAATATATTTATAGTATTATATAAGCTTGTTATATGGTAGATATAAAAATAAGTATACTAAGAGGTATAGAATATAGTACTAATGCTACTTACTTAGTTTGCTTATTAGCTTATTAGTTAGAAATTTAACTTACTTATTTATAGGTTAGCTAGTAGTATGCTAGTTAACTATATAGCTATATAGCTATATAGATATATAGATATATAGATATAATATAAGACTTAAGTATTTCTTAATATACTATATTAGTAAGAAAGCCTATATTTAGCTAAAAAATGCTATTTAACTATATTCTTTTAAAATTGCAGCTTTTATAGGTAGGTATAAACTACTTGCTAACTATTATAACTATATAAAGTCTTAGTTAAGATTCTATAATAAGTATAAAAAGAGAATAAAGTTATATTAGTTTTTAAAAAAAAAATTAATATATAAGAATATTATACTTACTAGTATTATTAGTTTATATATTTGCTTTTAATTTAAGGTATTTTCTTAGTTTAGAATATAAATAAGAGTGCTTTTATTTATAAATAGTATATATTATAGGGAATTATAACTTAAGGCTTTAATACTTAAAATTATTTATTATAACTAAAAATAGCTTCTTTATAATAATCTAGCTAGTATTTATTACTAATAGATTAAGTTCTAGTAAGTATAGAGACTAAGTAAGCTTTAGTACCTATTTAGGCTATATTCTTTATAGTAAGCAATCCTATATAAGCTCCTCTTTTTAGCTTAAGTCTTTTTAATAGTAGTTAAATAAGAGCAAATTAATACTACCCTAGTTATTATTTAAGTACCTTTAATTAGTACTGCTATTATAGGGCTGTTTTTCTATAAGTAACTCTAAAGCTATTTATTACTTAGTTAGGCTTTTATTAGGCTTCTTAAACTCTATATAAGTACTTAGTAGTAGATTGTCTTTAGTTTTATACTATACTTTTCTATTTTTCTAAATTAATTAAATATATGCTTGTTTTTTATTATTGCTCTTAAAGAAGATATAAAGATAGAAGATAGTATAAGTAAAGTTAGTAAAGATGTATTTAGGTATAATATTTATAAGGGGCTTTAAGAAATAGAGGTAATAGTAGTTAATAAGTTTATAGAAATAGTTAGGCTTTAGTATATAATTAATAAGTATAAGTAAATAAGGTAGTATATTAGAGAATAAGCCCCTATTAGGCTAAAATACAGTATATATAGTAATTCTAGGTAAGCTACTACTAGATTCTATATAAGGATAAAGGATAAAGACTAAAGAGCCTTAATTAGAGATATTATAGATATCTTTTATTAAGTAATATATATTATAAGGCTAGTTAATTTAATTAATATTATTTTAGCTGATTTTTAGTTAAAATCTTTTTATTAAATTTATATTAAACTAAAAGGTATAGAAGACTAAAATTAAGTAAGTAGCCTTTAGTAATAAGTAGCATTTTGTTACTATATAATATTATAATTAAGCTTATATAGGCTCTATAGGAAGGACTATAGGAGGTATAACTAGTAAGTGCTAGTATAATAAAAGCTATAAGGAAAACTGCTATAATGTAAAATTAGAAACTATAGGGTATTTTAGGTTAAAAGGTAAATAGGAAGGGTAGTAGAAATAGTAGTAGTTATTAATTAGAATATACTTAAGTTTATTAATAGGGATTTAGAAGCTAATAAGTTTATTAATAATAAGGTATTCTTTTTAGGCATTATTAGCTAAGATAGTATATATAATATATACTATATTATAATATATATTAAATCTTTATGTATTTATTAGTATTTCTAACTTAGAGTTAAGCTTAATTATATAAAGTTTAAAAAGGATATTATAAGGGTACTTATAGTTAAGGTAGTAAAACTTAATAATTTAGTTATAATTTAAGTCTAAAAAGTACTCTTATTGCTTTACTTAAAAGGGTATTCTAGATATATAAATAAATAGTAAAACTATAGATTATATATTTATTATATAGCTAGCTAAAGCTAATAAAGAAGAAATACTAGGTAATATATAAGGCATAATATAAGGTAGTAGGTTAGTAGGTATATAGAGTAATAATAAAGACCTTTAGTAGAGCTACTGTTCTTATTAGGTAGAGTAGCTAGCTTAGTTAGAATAGAACTGCTTACTTTAGTACTAGGGAGTTAGTACTACTAGTAGTTAGTAGGGGTTTCTTATATAGGTTACTTATATAAGCTTATTAATTAGTATAAATAATATTATATATAATTAATTTCTATAGTATATTATTACTAGCTAATTAATCTTTTTAATATACTAAAAATAGGTTATATAATTATTAAATAAGAATACTTTTAAAGTATATACTCTTGTTTTTCTAACCTAAGTAATTAAAGAAGCCTACTATAATTTATCTTTACCTTTAATATATATTTCTTTAGAGCTACTATAGCTTTTATATACCTTATATATATTTATATAAGATATAGATAAATAGTAGTTCTTTTCTTTATTATTTCCTTTATTAGGGCTTTAGCTTTAGTAGCTACTTAGTTAAGCCTTAATTAAAGTAAGGCCTTCTTATTTTAAGACTAAGCTAATTAAGCTTAAGAAATAGCTAGCTTCTTTTTAAGTCTTATATATAAGTAATATTTTTTCTTCTTAACCTCCCTTATTTATACTTAGTAGGCTATAAGCTTTATATAGAGTTTATTCTTTTTAGTTTTATTTTTAATAGTTTATACTTACTACCCTACTTCTTTTTCTTAATACTATTTTAAGTAAAAGTAAAGCTTATTTCTATTCTTAATAACCTTAGCTATTTATATTAAAGAAGCTATAATATTTATATATATAGACTACTTAATAAATAAGTATAGTATATCCTTTTTCTTACTAATATTAAATAGCTTTATTTAAAAGATAGTAAGCTTAGTTTTAGATCTTATTTACTATATAAGGAGCTAATTCTAATTCTTCTTAATATTAGTAATATATACTAAGGTCTTTATAGTAGCAGCCTTAGTTTGTTTAGCTAAGGTAGTATTATATTAGCCCTTAAGCTTTTACTCTAGCTTATATATATCTTATAGTTACTTCTTTACTAACTTAATATATTCTTTTTTAGCTTAGTTATTTAGCTTAAAGGTATAATTTTTAAATAAGTTAAAATTAAATAAAACCTTAAAGTAGCTTTTAGCTATCTTCTTATTATTAATATATACCTACTATAGGTTACTATAAAGGCTAGCTATAAGCTATATTTAGAACTAATATATAGCTTATACCTTAGAGTTTATTAATTATATTATCTTAAGCTACTTTTAGGTAAACTTAGCTATTAAGGACTTTTAGTTAAGCTTCTTAGTAGTCTTTTAGTACTTTTTATATTTATATTTAAAAAACTTATATTTTCTTTTTAGCTCTTTATAGTATTTTATTTACTAAGATCTTATATTTTTAATAATAGTATTATACTTTTTTCTTTTCTTTAATAAGGTTATATAAGACTAAGTATATTAGGCCTTAAGTATAGTAGCTTGCTATAATTTAAGCTTTATAATTATAGTTATATATTATAGGTATAACTTTTAGAGCTTAGGTAAAGGCTTTATAGTCTTACTATTATAAGCAACTGCCTTTAAAGTAGGTCTGATTATAGTATTAGTTATTAATATACTGCTTAGTAATATTAGGCCTATTATTTATAGCTAAAAGGGGTTAAGCTCTTTTAGTATTAAGGTCTTCTTTTTAAATAGAAGCTAAAAGTAAATAGTAAACTACCTATAGTTAAAGGTATAGTTTATAAGTAGAACCTAAATAATATATTATATATTAACTATATATTGCTTTATTTATAGCTATAATGCTTTAGCCTTAATAGCTTAGTATTAGTTTTAGTATTATTATTAAAAATAAATCTAGTTAGTATTTAGCTATTTATAAAAGAGTTTAATATAGTACTACTAGTTTATTTAAATAGCTTAAAAGAGTATCTTTAGCTTAAATATAATTTTATTAATAAAGTACTTTAGATTACTAAATATAGAATTATAGACTAGCTTAGAGAGTTTATACTACCTTTTATTATTTAGCTTAGTAGCCTGCTTATACTTCTTATATAACTTATTATACTACTTTTATTAGTAAGTATTAAAGAGAGTATTTTATTTATAGAAATTATATATTATTTATTACTTTACTATATACTAATGCTTTAAAATTTCTTAGCTTAATAGCTATAGCTATTCTTTATATATAGTAAAGACTAAAGTAAAGGTAGAGGCCCTAAAATGCTTAAATAGAGCTAACCCTAAAGGTAATAAGGCTACCTTCTTTTACTTCTATCTATAACTAGAAAGTTATATATTATTAATTATTACTATTATATAATTATCTTATATAGTATTTTTACTAAGTAAGAGTATATAGTATATAAAGATAAAAGCTATTGTTTATTAACCTTATTTTAAAAGCTATATAACTCTTTATAGTATAGCTTTAGCTAGCTTGCTAAGTAAATTAACTTTAATTAAAAGCTTAATTATTAGGTATTTATAGTAATTTAGTATAAAAGATATAGTAATTAAATATAGTAATTTATTATTATAGTAACTATTTAAGTAGCTCTACTTTTATTATACTGCTTATATAATATATAGGTATAATATAATATTATCTTTAAGTAGAATTTAGTACTAAATATATAAAGCTATTATATTGCTTACTTTTACTTTTTTCTTTTTTTTATAATTTAATTACTATATATTTTATAAGATAAGTAAGGTTATTTTAAAAAGCAGCTAGTAATAAGCTTCTTTTAATATATCTTTTATATTAGCTGCCTACTTTAGCCCTTTATTATAGTAAGTTTGCTATATAATTATTTAAAAACTAAAAGGCTTTAATATTATATTAAAATAAGTAAATAGTATTCTTAAATAAGACCTTAAGTTTTACTACTTTAAAATATTTATAGCTATAAGTTTAGAGTAGTAAGTAAGAATCTACTATATTAAGTATTATAAAGAATTATCCTTAATAGGGCTATTTAAATTTTCTATACTAGTTATAATTAAGAATAAAAACCTCTTTATTAGTATATAGACTAATAGTAAAGATATTATCTTTTTGCTTAAGACTATACTTCTTTATTTAGCTAGTATTATATAGAAGAGGGCTTTATACCCTTTATTAGGTAAATTTCTACTTTTTAACTTATATATTATAGCCCTCTTTAACTTTAATTTTAGAATCTTATAGGCTTCTATATATTATTACTACTAGTAGGATCTTTATAGAATAGCTTAGGTAGGTAGTATAGGAGTATTTAAGAGTGCTATATAATATAGCTATTAAGTTTACTAAAAATACTTACTTTACTATTATAAAGCTTATTATCTTATATTTTAATTATTTATACTATTATAAGAGATAGAGAGACTTTAATAAATATATTAGTTTTTATTATAAGTTAATACTAAAGGTATAGCCTAAGATTAAGAGTAATTTAATTAAGATAATTAGTAAGGGATAGACTGCTACTATATATATTGCTTGTATCTTTAATAACCCTATCTTTTTAGTAGATATAAAGAGTAGGCAGTCTATATTCTAGGGCTTATAGAACTAATATAGTACTAATATTATTATAGTAGATTTTAGTAGTAGTAGTTTTAACTTATAAGTATAGTATATTTACTATAGTAAGGATAATAGGCTTATTAGGATTTAGTTAAGCTATAACTATAGCTGGCTGCTAGGTAGAAAGAGTAGTAATAATTATTTTAATAATAAGGTATAGTAGCTTATAGAGAAGGAATTTAGGCCTCTTATTATAGTAAGTAATATTAGTTATAGTAAGATTATAGGCTTTATTAAGAATTTTAAGTATTTTAAGTATAGGCTTAATTATAAGAAGGCTATTTATATATACTAAGATATTATTATTTATAGCATTAAGGAGTAATTTGCCCTTAAGGCTAAGAAGCTTAAGAATATCTTTTAGACCTTTAATTAGAGCTTAACTACTTTTAAGAAGTAGATAAATATTTATATTAAGGTAGAAATTAACTTTATTATTTTTCTTTTAAATAGTAGTTTTAATAACCTTATAGTCTACTAAAAGGTAAAGAGTATAATATAGAAGAAAATCTTATATATATAAAGAGCTAAAAATATTAAAATAAAGTATAAGTTTCTATATAACTTTACTTAAAACTAGAGGAAGTAGTATTAATAAGTAACTATACTACTTTATTAAGCTTTAGGCTAAGTTTTAAGTTTTAAGTTTTAAGTATTTTACTAATAAGTAGTAGGTTATTAGCTATATTAATAAAAGCTACTTTATTTATCTTTAATATACCTATACTAATTATACTTTTAAGAGGCTTAGCTATTAAACTTTAGGTAGTTATACTTAATTAAAATAAGAGACTTAAAGCCTTAGTAAGTAGTAATATTAGTAGTAGTATTAACTTTAAAGCTAGTAATAGGGCTAAAGTAGCTAAGAATAGTAATAGTAATAATAATAACTAGAATAATTTAGGCTTTTAAAAAAATAAAAAAAAAACTAAGTATATCTTTTACCTAAGCTATAATATTAAGGCCTTTAGTATAAAATAGTACTTTAAAGAATAAATATAGTTCTATTTAGTTTATAATTCTTACTATAAGCCTAAACTTATTAATATATAAGAAGCTAACTTATTAGTTTTATTAATTAGTTCTTACTAGGTAGAATTTATAAGCCTAATATTAATATATAACTTTAACTAAGAGTTTAAGTATTTAAGCTTATACTTACTAATAAGTAGTATTTACTTTAAAATTAGTAAAGTATATATATAATATATAATAGCTAGAGTAAATAGAGTAGTAAATTTAGATTAGCTAATTCCTTTTATATTTACTTATAAGAGTATTACTATATATAGCTAGCTATAAAATAGTATATTAGATAAAAGATAGTCTTTATTACTAAAGATAGATTTTAAATTATAGCTTCTTTAGGTTATAAAGATCTATTAACTTTTAATATTATACTCTATATGCTATATTATATTATAGTAATAGGCTTAAGTATATAAGGAGTATAAGGACTTTAGGCTTTATACTAAATGCTATACTAAATGCTATATAGGTATTAATGGGCTACTTAAGGGCTATAATTTAAAAAAGCATTTTATTATATTAGTAAATATTAATTTCTAAATAGTATTAATTAGGCCTTTATATATTTATAGTTTATATAACTATAATACTAATAATATATATAATATATAAGAAGGTTTTTATATAAATATAACTAATAATAAGACTAAAAAGGATAAATAGACTTTAATTACTTTAAACTAAAATAATATATACTATTATATAGAGCTTATTAATATAAGTATATAAGATAAAAGTAAAGGTAATATACTATACTTTATTATTACTTACTAATTATTTATTAAACTAGTTAGCTTTATTATAATAAGAAAGCTAGTTAGTAACCTAGTATTACTATTTTATTAAGTGTAATAATAGGGTATATATATTATAGCTATAGGCTAGTAGGCTTACTACTTTTAGTAATATAAAGCCTGTAGTTACTTGTATTTATAACCTTATATAGTTAGACTAGGAGATATTAGTGTAGTATGCTTTAAGGACCTTAGTAAGTACTGCTGCTAAGGGGCTGTAGGTAGAGAGGATAGGGTGATAAGGCTATTAGGTGGTAGTATAGTGTATTCTAAGGACTTTAGTAGGTACTGCTATTAAGGGGCTATAGGTAGAGAGGATAGGGCAATAAGGCTATATAGTAATAGTATAATAAGTACTTTATATAGTAGTATCTAAAAGCATATAGCTATACTATCTAACTAATTATCCTTATAATTATTTATAATTTAGATTAAAATATAAAAAGATAGTAGTTTATATTTGTCTATAGTAAGAGGGGTAGAGTTATTTATATTATTAATAATATTAGCTTAAGTACTTATAGTAGGATTATTTATATTATTAATATTAACTTAGGTAAAAGAAGTAGGATTATCTATATTATTATTAATGCTAACTTAGGTGCTTAAAGTAGTAGCTAATAAGGAGGCTAAAAGACTAGTAGGTAACTTATAGAACTTAGATAATAGTAATAGTACTAAGGTATTTAGGGTATTTATAGCCTTAAAGGGGTTTATTAAAGTAATATTTAATAAAAGGGCTAGATATTAAGTAGGTAACTTATAGAACTTAAGTAATAGTAGTATTATTAAGTTATTAGTATTATTTGCTATATTAAAAGTATTTATTACTTTAATATTAATAGCCTTAATATTTATTATAATAGTATTTATTATAATAGTATTAATAGCCTTAATATTAATAGCCTTAGTATTTATTATATTAGTATTTATTATATTAGTATTTATTATATTAGCATTTAGTACTTTAGCTTTTATTGCTTTAGTATTTATTGTTTTAAAAGCTACTATTTTAGGAGTATCTACTTATATAAGCTTTAGAGCAGTATTAGTACTAATAGGCTGGGTATTCTATACTATAATAGCCCTAGTAGTAGGCTTATCCTTAGTAAGATTAATTACTATAGGAGTTCTTGCCTTAAGAGTATCTATTAATATAGGCCCTATAGTAGGAATAGTTCCTACCTATATACTCTATATATTAATAAACTAAACAGCCTTCTTACTAGTAGCTTTAGTAATAGCTTTTGTTTTAGTAGTAGCCTTAATCTATATAAGCTTTTAGAGTATCTTTCTTAATAGGTATTTTAGTATACTTAATATATTAATTTTAGATATAAGTAGGTAGAAATAATACTACTAAGGTTAGTTAATATTATAATATTTATAGGGCTAAAGAATATATTAGTACCTTATATATTATTAGCTAGGTTTATATTAGGTTTACTATATAATTAAAGTCTAAGTTATAAATAAAGTATTTATTAGTATTATAATGCTTAATATAGTAATATATCTTATAATTATTATTAATAATAAGCTTATAAGTAATCTTAATAAATATAATCTCCTTTCTTTACTACTTTTTATAGGCATTTAGAAGGATTTAGTATTTCTTGCTTTTTAGTAACTTAGCTAGAGCTAAAGCTAGGCCCTAATTATATATAGGAGAGAAGGTAGGGACTAAAACTAGACTTTTTATACTACCTAGCTATATAATAAAGAGCAATATAAGGATGAATAATAAGAAAGAAATAGTAATAAAGTAATTATATAAGCTAAGCTAGTAAAGTTAGAAAAGAAAGGAGTAAGAGAAGAGTAAGCAGAGATAGGGTACCTTAAAGCTTCTTTTTATTATTATATCTCTACTAACTATTTTATATCTTACTTCTTTTAACCTAATTTATTAACTACTACCTTTTAAGTAGTAGTATATAAATAGAAGGTTAATTAATTAAGAATAAATAAATATTACTACTCTTATAAACTGCCTTAATTAGGCTAGAGTAAAAGCTAAAAGGAGATTATTCTATATTATTATTCTTTTATACCTTAGTTTATATATTTAAGATCTCTTTCTTTATTAAGTACTAGCCCTTTAGTCTAACTAGCTAGGCCTTAAGCCTTATAATATCTAATAGTAAGAAAGTAATATTTATATCTTATTAAAGTAAGAGGTATAATTATAGAATTAGTACCTCTATTGTGCCTATAAGAGCATTATAGGAGACCTAGAAGGAGGTACTACTTAAAGTAAGAGACTTCTATAGTATTATACTTTTTAAATATTTATTTATTAAACTAACTTTTTAAAAATGCCCCTTACTATTTATATACTTATACTTTCTAGCTATATTTATTAGATAAAGCTTAACTATAGTTAACTTTCTAATAAAGCCCCTTATTAATTTTATATTTATACTTTTTAGCTATAATTATTTCTACCTAAGCATTATTTAAAGCCTATTATATAGACTAACTATTAAATAATAGTATTATAAGTAAGAGCTATTATACTACTATTAGATTAGAGTATAAGTATAGGAGAGACTAGCTATTCTTTAGTATTCTTACTAAATAGTATATAAATATTTACTTTTTATCCTTTTATTTACTTCTATATAATTAGTATATCCTATATATTCTATATATCTATCTTATATAAACTATATAGTACCTATATATATAAATAAGTATAAACTTAATTATTTTCTATCTTTTATATACTTAAGTACTTAGGTATATCTCTATAATAATAATGTACTATTTATAGTAATATAGGCTATTAGAGGTAAACTAATTACTTAGCTTAATACCTCTTTTTAGTCTTATGCTTTTATTAGTAATGCTTAGTTGGCTTTAGAGCAGATATAAGCTAAAATACTAGTTAGCAATAAACTATTAGTAAACTTTAGATGTTAAAAAGGAGCTAAGTCTATTAGGTTAGGGGCACAGGGGATTAGTAGTTTGCTTTCTAGTTAGGTTTAGTTATAGGTTAGAAGGCCTATAGCAGCATACAGATATATTACTTATATAAAGGTAGTAGGCCTAGTACCTCTAAGATATACTATAATTATAGTTAACCTATAATATAGTATATATATAGTTAAGCAGTTAATAAACTAACTTATCTTATATCCCTTAGTATAGTATAATATAGAGATAGCTATATAAAAGTTAGCTTACCTCTTTAACTAGGCTAAAATAAGTAATAAGTATATATAGTTACTTATAAGCTTAATAGCAATAAGGTTAATACTTAAGCCCTTTAAACTTATTAAAGATTAATTACTACTTATATAACTATAAACTACCTTTAGCAATAAAATACTATACTAGGCTAACCTTAAGGAGAACTAATATAGGAACTAATTCTTTATACTAGTACTTGCTATATTTAAGACAAACCTCCTATAGGGTAAAATAGTAGCTAAATTTTATCTATTCCTATATAACTTTATTTCCTATAGCCTTATTAGCTACTTTTTATATATTAAGGGGTTAGAGGTTATAAAATAATTACTCTCTTACCTACTAAAAAGCATACTAATTTATTATAGAATTATAAAGTTAGTAAATACTACCTTTAGCAAACTTAGCTTATAAATAAAGATATATAAGAACTAATAAATAGTACTATAAATAGTTAAAAAGAATACTAAGGGTAAGAAGAGAAATAGTAGGAAGAAGAAGCTAGCTAAAAGAATACTAGGGCTACTATTACCTACTATACTTCTTACTATACTAATTATTTTATATCTAAATATAAAAGCAAAATTTTAGAAACTAATTAAGTAGCTATAAATTAACTAAATAATAATACTCTATAAGATAATTAATATATATACTAGGTTTTAAAAGGGTCTTAATTATACTAACTTAAATCTTACCTTTATACTAAAGCTTAAGGAATAATAAAAGGCTAAAACTATTCTTATAGCTAACTATATTTATTTATTTAAGAATTTATTTATCTTTATTAGAAAAAACATCTACCCTTACTTAGCAATATCTTAAGTAAACTACTTAGTACTACTAGTTAAGGAACTATTAAATATAGAGAATAAGAAAGATAGTAAGATAAATAGGAGTATAGTTAAAGTAGCTATATATAAGGATAGTATTATTATTAGTTCTTTAGCTAATTTATTTAGTAATAACTCTACTATAGGCACTATTATTAAGGTTAGCAATAGAATAGACAGCTTATTTATATCTATAGCTATAAATAAACCTAATAGAGGCTAAAAGGGCTATAAGAGTTCTAAAGCTACTATAAATATTAAAGCTACTAGTATTAGTAAGAAACCAGCTAGCAATAAGCTACTATAGGTTAGCCTAAATAAAGCAGCCTACCTATATAAGTAGCTTAATACTATAGGGCCTAACCTAAAGGCCTTTAAGTAATAGCTTATTAAATGCTTAAATAAGGAGAATAAGCTTATAAATAACTAGTATATATTATAAGTAAAGGTAATTTAGGGTATTAATAATTATTAAGAATAAATAATTATTTATTTACTCTTTATATATAGCTTATATTAGATTTATAATCTATCTACCTATTAGCTACTAGTAAATATATTTATACTAGTAAATATTTAGAATATAAATAATATAGAAGTAAAGCTATTATAGCCTAACTAGCTAGCTATACTTAAAAAAAACTTACTCTTTACTACTTATAATACTATAAAAGATAAGCTTAATAGCTTAATAAAGGGCTTTATTAGTATAGTAGGTTAAAAGCTTATAGTATAAGAATTTTTAGATTATATTACCTTTTTCTATAACTTCTTATAATATTTTTTATTCTTTAAAAAATAGTTTAGCCTTATTATATTTAAATTACTCTTTTTATATACTATTATACTAAGGTACTAATAACTTACCCTTAATTATAATAACTTTAACTTTCTTATTACTAATTAAAACCTTTTACTTAATAATAAAATAGCTAAAACCCTTTAACTCTTTATATAGTAAATATTTATACTACTTCTTTTAGGCTTATTTTAAGTACTTATAAACTAATAGTCTTATATCTTTTATTTAATAATTTAAAATAAAACTAAAAAGATAGTAAACTTATCTAACCTATAAGCTATACTTCTTACCTATATTAGGTTATATTCTATTAATATATAAAAAAGCCACCCTTACTTATAAAAGCTATTTAGTAATATTAAATAGCTATTTATTACTAAAGAATTATTCTTAGCCCTACTAATTACCTTTAAGACTACTTCTAATCTAGCTTTATCTAAGATTATATTAACTATACTTATATTTATACCTATACTATTTACCCTTACTAAATCCTACTATAGGCTTAGTTAGAATATAGTTATAATAAGCTATAATATAAGTAAGGCTAACTACTTATCTATTAGTATATTAACTATAGAATCTAAGTTATTTATTATTCCTTTACTAATCTTTATAAATTCTACTAGCCTTATTAGTACTAATAAGGTAAAGAAATATAAGTAATTCTAAAAGACATTAATAGTTTAATAATAAGTAAGCTTAGTAATTTTATTATTTCTAAATAGCTCTTTATTATTCTATTACTCTATACTAGCTACTAATATCCTTAGGTTAAGTTAAAGGAACCCTTTTAGGGCTTTATCTTACACCCTAAAGAAGAAGTAGCTTAGCCTACATCTTAATAAATAAACTCCTAAGATTTCTAAACTAGAAGGTAGTATTATAATTAAGAATAACTTAGCTAATTAAATTAGGAAACTTAAAAAAAAGCTAGGGTTAAATATAGAGTAGATAAGCTAAAAAACTAATATTACTACTATAAGATATATAAAAGCAGAACTTATAGCTAAAAAGGAGCTTAAAAATAAGCTTCTTACTAATATAATAGCTAGGCTAAAGGTATAGCTTAGTAAATAATAGTACTTGTTTTAAAAGTATAGTAAGGTTAAATTAGCCTAGCTATAAGATACCTTAAGGAAGCTTATATATATAGTAGAAAAATTATAAAGTAATATTAATAAGCTTACTTAATCTATTAGTATATAGAAGATAAGTAATGCTAAAAGTATTAACTAGATATATACTGCCTTTATTAAGCTAAACGTTAAGGGGTTAGTCTAAAAGGCTCTTAAAGTAGAGTAGGAGGATAAGCTAGCCTTAGGCTAAAAGAAGTATCTCTCTTAGTACTAGGTACTAACTAAATAAAGCTAGTAGAACTATAAGACTATACTTATTTATATAGCTTTATTATATATCTTAATATATAGGGACTATAATAGTAGGGTAATAAGCCTAATAGTAGACCTTACTAATTTTAATACTATAATATAGACCTTTTCTAACCTTAATAAGAGCTATATAGTTATAGTAATTAACTATATATATATATAAGCTTATAGTTGCTTACTATATTAGGAATTATAATTATTTCTATAGTAATATAATTTTATTTAATAAATAATTTAACTGCAAATTATAGATATAACTTAAATATATAAGTATTAATTAAAAGTCTGATAATATAAGTAATTAAGTATAGATAAGGCTAAGGAGGTATATATAGCAGAAAAAGGTACTTAGCTATAAAATAAAAGGTATATAGCGGCTTAGTAGGCCTAGAGATTTTTTCTAAAAGCAGCTCTTTCTAAAAGACTAAGGCCTTCTTCTGTAATAGGTGTAGGGAGCTGTACTTTTATAATATTTTTTTAATCTTTAAGCTAAAATTACTAGTATTATATATATTTATATTATTAAACTTAGGCTTACTTATTTATTATTATATAGTATATTTATTATAATTATTTATAATAATATTAGCTAAGTAAATAAAAAGTAATTATAATAATTTTAGTATTAATATATAAGAGCCTTAAGAGTAAAAAAAAGTAAAAGTTTAGCTATATTATATATTAAAATATAAAATTTAATAATAATTATTATTATAATTTTATATATTAAGATAATTATAAGCTATATTATAACTATTAGTTTTTTTAAGAAGTTAAGGGCTAAGTTATAATATTTAATATTTACTATTAAGTATATTTTATATACTTAATAATATACTTAAGAGTTTAGCTAGTATTCTTATAAAGAACTTATATATAATACCTTTTTTTATAAGAAAGTTCTTTAATATAATAATAATATACTTAATATTAAGTAAAAGGGCTTATAATAAGAGTAAAGTACTTAAAGAGATAGTAAATATATAAAATATATAGTATATAAAGTAATAAATAAAGGTTTATTTTAAGGGCTAATAAGGTTAGTAATAGTAATAAGTAATAATAATAATAACTTACTAGCTTTATTTAAGTAATTTATATACTTAAGGTACCTTTTATATAAAAAATATTAGAAAAGTAATAAGGTTATAATAAGGGGGATTAAATATAATAGTATAAGGGTATTTAATATTTAGGACCCCTAAGGAGGTGTAGTAGATAGCCCTTGGGTACCCCCTATAGTAAAGGGTAGGAAAAGGGGGGTGTGCTTTAGGTTTCCCCTAACCTGTAAGCTGATAAAGGGAGAGATAGGGGAGTGGCTTAGGGTAAGCCCTGACACCCTGCTTTATAATACCCCCCCTTTTTGAGAGGGGGATCCCCTAACCCTGAAATTAAACTTTCTTGCTTAATCAAAACTTATAGTATAGACCTCCGTACTTAAGATATTTAACCAAGGGACCTGGGTACCGGGACGCCTACCAACACAGCTCTATCCATGCTTCGCAGCTGCGCTAGCCCGTTCGGCAGGTAACATCGCCCAGCAAGTATCGACACAATTCTTCATGCAATCTTATATCTGTAATTCCGACTTGATGCGCCAGACTCGCTCGGAAACTCGGGTTCATTTTATCCGTAGCATCAACGGCGTATCGTATGCTTGTGGTTCACAAGGCAGTTGCCAATTAGGAAGCATGCGCCAGGCGCCGTCAAACTACAACGCAACTAGGCGAACGAAATGGTAGTAAATATAACGACATACATATGACAAGTAAAACGATGGAAGACAATTCCAAAGGAAAGTAGAAAAATGAGGTCAAGATTAAAAAGAACCAGAACTCTTCATCATGCCCACTCTGCCGGAAAAGGATTGGTCCAAGGCGTCTCCAGAAAGTCATCATACGCCTTCTGCAAAGCCTGCACACGCTTGACGATTGCCGGATTGGTCTGCTTGCCCCCTGCCTGCTGGCCGCCGCCCGCGTCGTTGCCAGTGTTGCCCAGGTGCGCCTCGACAATCTTGGGGACCCAGGTCTTGAGGAAGTCCGCCTGCTTGGTGTTTGCCTCCGAGTATTTCGCGTACACGTACTTGCGCCAGGCGTCGCCGAGCTTCAGCTTCTGGTACGTTGCCGAGTTGTAGGTATCCGAGGTCGGCTGTCGTGGGTGGTCAGAATCTCGCGGTGACTTCCAGAAAATGCTGGTTAAGTGACACTTACTATTGCTGCCAGCTTGGTCTCTATGTCATCGCTGTGATTTTCACGAAATTTGGTCAGTCGAGCTGCAATAATATCGATGTAATCCGGGCAGTCACCAAATACTGCGAGGTCTCCACTTACAAATACGTGCCCACCCGTTTGGCCTGGGTCGCCAGTAAGGTGGCGATGTCCGCGATCTGCATCTGGTGGAGGAGAGTATTGTCAGTGGGGAACTCCTAGAACAATCGATACAAGTGCAGCATTCCAGGCTTCTCACATATTTTACCGCAAAAATAATCTGTTTGCAGTTATTGATAGCCTTGTTGATATTGCTGTCGGTACTGGTCCCAGTAACATAATTCTGCATGGACGAGTCGGTCCGGATAGACCCAGCGCCCCAGAGCCGCTCCTTCAAGTTATTAGCCTGCTTGGACAGCAGCTTCAGCTCCGACTGAAACTTTGCATTGTTTGGGAAGGCCTTGTTGACAATGTCGATAGGGTAACTGGTAATCTCATCGTACGTCATCTGCGGCGCGGCCTTGCTCCACCAGAACCACATGTACGAGCAGTAAGTCCAGGTCGCATCGCCCTCGCCGGGCGACTTATCGTCGTTGGGGTCCTTGACCACAAGCCTGCCACGCTTGTACCCTGCCGCGGCGGGGTTCGCCTGTTTCGTCGTGCTCAGGGGTGAGATGGCGGGGCTGCTCAGCAGAAAACTCTTAAGTATCTGCCACTCGTGCTCCGATGCGAACTTCGCGGACTGCGAGGCCGGCGGCGTCGAGACCACGCCGAAGCTGTAGTCATCGCAGTCGTCCGGGTTGAGGGGCCCATGAGTTACGAACGAGTCCTGTTTGTATCCGTTCTTCTTTAGGATCATGTCACCCGAGCTGGGGAAGCTTAGCTTGGCGGGGCCGAACTTGGTGATGATATCCTTGGGGTTGTTGCGCAGTCCCGGGTCGACGCAGAAATCGAAAGGGGGCTTGCCGCCAGTCCTCTTGGTAAGCTGGTGGGCAAGCTGGTGGGCATGCTGGTGGCTTGCGATGCCGGTCTTGTGTGGTGTCGTGGTCCGCTCTTGGTCTGCCAGAGCGTCCATTTCGGATAAGCCAGAAGGCGAATCCAACGCATCACTGCCCTGGCCGCCTGACTCCGGTCGTGGAAAGCTTCGAGTCGCTAATAGCGGTCCATCGCTAGATCCGTCATCATAGTCTCCTGTATATACACCGACGTCGACATTGCAGTCGCCAGTGTCAGTGTAGAAATCCGTAGGGCAGGAGATCAGCGAGGCGAGGCTATCTGGGAATAAAGAGTCTGTCACAGCCCTTGTTGACAGTCTGCTGCGCTCTGTTTGCAATAGCCCCATGTCTTCATCGACTTCTCTTCGAGTAGACGTGCCGCTCGATGAGTTCCATGAGTAGCAAGTAAAGGGTACAAGGCCGACCGTTGTGTAGTCGTAAACACTATAGGCCTTTGAACCAGTATCCCAACCAGGCAATGGGTTGGTCAACGAGATGGTCACACCAAGTCCGCCGTCAATAGCATAATAAGCACCGTTGCAGCTTCCGCTGGATGCTGCTGCACCTGCGTACCAAATGATGTCGCTCTGCATAGTAGCCTTGATCTCGGTATTGACCAGAGAGTTGCCGCCGTATGCCATAACAATCTGGAATCCCATGGCCGGCGTGAGTGACACGGTCAAAGAGCCCTCGGAGGAAATCGTGACCTCAGAGCCAGCTTCGGGCGAGTTATACGAAGGGAATGGCTCCATTTGGTCCGACGCTGGCCACGTGTTAAGGGACTGGGGATACATCCACGTGAACTCCTGGGCGCCGAGCCGGATTCCCGCAGTGACGGTACCGGACGCCGTGATAGACGCAAGGAGCTGGGCGGTGATGTCGACGTGGGGACCGACCTCGACGAGGCCCTTGATGTTGAATGATCCGCCAAATGGGTCAAGGTTGTCCAGGATTGGCAGCTTCTGCGACTGGATTTGGAATGATGCGTGAGCGTCGACCGTTCCACGGCCATCGGCCGTCATCTTGGACATGGAGAAATACGCATATGCCTCGTCAAAGTTGAAGTTCTTCAGCGTGCCAATGAGCGAGATGCCGTAGTCGAGTCTGGTCTCGAACGTACCCTCGACTCGCGCCTCAACCCCAGCATCAAGCGTCCCCGGACACGTCTTGGACGCAGAGTAGAGGACCTGACTGAACGAGTACTTCTTGTGAAATCCGTAACCGGCTGCGCTGTTGAGGAGCGACTTGAACGCGTCCGACCACCACGAAGCGCTGCCGAAGCCACGCTTCCTCGGTCCTCCGGTGGTGCTGCTATCGTCACTGTCGTTGGCCTGTATATACCCGTGCTTCTCAAACCATGCCATGTGGAAGTCCCGCCACTCGTGGGGCGCATACGACCGCTTCGAAGTCGCCGTGACTGAAGACACGACCTTGTCCCAGTACCCGGGATGATCCGAGGCGTCGACGCGGACATAGACCTCGCCCCCGTCGCGGCGCAGGTATCGGAAGTTGTAGTCGTATTGAATCTCATATACAGTCGCATTCTGCGGAGCACGCTTTGACATGTGGTTTGGCACCGGGGAGTCAGGCACAGCACGGAACGACACGATGCGCACCCACTCGTCTGGGCCGCAGTCCTCTGGCAGCCTGGCGATTGTACCACGGACGCCACCGAGCATTATGTCCTCGCAGTTGTGAGCTTCGTAACTCTCGGCCATACAAATGGCCCTGAGAGTTTGTGTGGAGAAGTCGCCTGGTTCCGGGGTTGGGCAGTCGAAAGTTACAAGCTGAGAGCCGTCGCGTCGGCGAAGCGACTGTACGTCCTCCTCAGCGCCGACCATGATGATCCAAGCTAAGATCATATGGTCAGCTTCGCACTAATAAGAGAAACTATGGTATTTCAGCTGTGGGGATTTACTTACCAAATGGCTCCCCGTTAGGATCATCAGTATAGATAGAGTTGTAAGTTGGATTAATATCGCCGCCACCTGATCGATTAGCTGGGTCAGGCCCAGTTTGCATTGACCTGGAGACTGGACTTACTATCAAATGCCTCGTAGTAGACGGGCTCAGCCTCTAACGGCAATTTCTCCGGGAAGAGGTCTTCCAGAGGTACGGGCACGAAAGCGGTGCCGCCGAAGGGCGGATCACAGCAGTAAGCTTTTTGGCGCCCGAGTACACAGCTCCAACCGGCATCACTGCTTCGAGCGAGCTCTATCTGACCCTGTAGCATACGCGAGGTTATTATGAGACACCAACGAGATTTTTCATAACGGTACTGGTGCTTTGCGCTGGGACAAACTCACCACATCACAACGGTTGTTGCTGCAAGTCACATCGTCACTATGCCACCCACAGTTGTTGAACTTGGGCGCAGCAGGGCAGCAAAAAGTCTTATGCAGCGTCGCGCAGACAGTGGTCATCTGCTGTGGCAGGTTTTCCGGACACGACTTGCCCGAGTGCCAGGCGCAGGCGGCGACGGCGGCGCTGCCGCTCGTGGCCGGGCAGCAGAAGGCCTTGCGGCCGTGCCTGCACCACCTGCACAATAGGCTTGGTAACTATGGGCTCTCTGAGTAACAAGCTCCAAGTCACAACTTGCATGATCCTCTCTGCAATAGGTGCAGCCGTCTCTGCTTTGTTGATTTGGGGACTTTCAGTTTCCCTTCCTGTTATATACCTTTTCTGCATTTTATATGGCTTGTTCGCTGGGTCCTGGTCAGCGACATGGCCAGGGATCATGAGAGAGATGGCTCGGAATGGCGAGATTGATGGTTACGGGCTGACTGATCCTGTCATGGTTCAAGGACATCTTTGCGTGGGCAGAGGGGTTGGAAATGTTCTTTCTGGACCGCTGAGTGCTGCTCTCATAACAGGGTCGCCATGGAAGGGACATGCTAGAGGGGGCTATGGGTCAGGATATGGAATTCTGATTTTGTATACGGGTGTCACGGCACTGTTCGGTGTGGTTCCATTCTTCGGGAAGCTTGTGGGCTTCCCGTAAGACTACAAGAGAGATGGCTTCATTCAGTCTTTGAAACTTTCTTGATGAGTGGACGTCACTACCAGTTCAAACCCATTTTACATTACCTTTCACAATCGCTTTTACTTTTTCTTCAACAATGACCATCTACGCATTCGCTCAGTTACTAAACGCCTCCCTGGGTTTTCCACAGGGGGCTTCGATGCTCACGATAACAATTCATTACTCTTTCCCACGGTCGAACTCTTCCAAGTGGTGGGAACGAGAACGGATTTATCTAGATGGATGAAACAGTGCCCGAAGACCATCTGTGTAGGCGTGTCACGTGATTGCAAGTGCGGGTGACGGATAGCAGCTATTAAGGACAGGTTCTCACATTCTAAGCATGTCTAAAAATCGGTTCAGTTTCATGGTCAATACTATGGAGGGCCAAAGACTACAGAGGCACACTGGTTTTTAATGTGTACGTAAGTTTGTTAAGCAGTATGCATCCGGTCCCTTCATACAATGGTGAACGCTTCCAAAAACTACAGAGCTAGGCGAATCACTGTGTGATGTGGCTTCTCGAAGTGTTTTTGAAGTTGAGTCTCTTCAAATCTGCAAATTCCTCCGGTGGTGGAAAGAACTAGGACATGCTTCCAAAGTCTTGGTATTATGACTGGAGTCATAAGCGGCTAGGACTCCTCTGATACTGCTTAATCTTTCGGTCTTCCTTCTGTGGAGGGATATTCCCGACGTATATTTGAAGAGGCCGCCACATACGAGGCTTGGGGTCGGCTTTTTAAACAATGTTAAGTTAGAACGCGGTTGCTTCAAGTGGACTGGGACCAGAACTTACCCATAGCTTCCCGCCAATGGGCTATATACCCAGGATTTCTATTCAAGAGTGTCATGGAAAGGATGAAGTCTACCGGGATTCCCCTGTGTCACTATATCAGTCACCAGCTCCAAATATTGGCAAAGAGTGAAACTTACATAGCCTTGTATGCAAAGCTGAGGAAAAGATCTGCATTCGCACACAGGTTTCGCGACTGAAAGTACTCGTCCTGCGAGGCAAGACGGTCAATCTCAAGTGCGACGGCAAGATGGTGGTCTGTCCTCAGAGATTCCATGTTCTGCGTGACGTCGGCTATCAGCTCGCGGAATAACACTGATCGGGGATCTGGAAGCTGGAGGATGGTTAGTCGAACTCTTGTCAACCTTGACCATTCGTCTGAGGTAGATTTCAGCCCGTCCGATCCCTCCTCTCACACCGATTCCCTTTCCCCGAACGGAGATAGACTTTCCCATCGCGTCTGTATGGGCATGGGAAAACTAGGCGAACAGCTTTCGGTCCCCAGGGAGTCTCACCTTCCATTTCCTATGGCCGTAGCCAAACAGCCGCTTCTTTCCAGACTTTACATCCTCAAGTAAAGCTGGAACCTCACTTAGATCACGCACTGCCTCAAGTTGCTTATAGGCAACCTCGATAGCACCACCGTGGAGGATACCGATACCCGAAAGTGTCGCTGCGGCACAGCACGAGTACGGGTCAGCCAGAGCAGATGCTGTATTTAGTAGTACCGACGCGGAATTGGTAATCTCATGGTCTGCCATGAGTATCATCGTACGATTGAGTAGACTGAGGGTCTGAGATAGAAAGCAGAGTTAGTGTCAATTTCACTGATAATTTTGGGGGGAGTAATGAGGTGAACATACCTGAGGGTCTGGCCGTCCAGTGCTAATTTCCACGAACCCCATCATGTGAAGTATGTTTTCTACGTAGGAGTACGATGCTACAGGCGGTGTGAACTGTCTCTCGTGGAGACGGCAGAACACTGCTGCAGCAATCACCGAGTCGACAAAGAGAAACTGTGGGATCTCCTTGTCTATAGCAGTGAGGTTTCCCTTGTATATATTTGTACCACGAAATGCAGGGATCTTGTCAGGTCTTAGAGCTGCATACATTGTAAGTGCGGCAGCAATGGCAGTTGTAGAGTGTGTATCCATGCTTGTGAATCAGGAGTGTGTCAGCCAAGTTCAGACAGGAGTTCAGAATACCGGCCTTTCTCTTTTATGGGAGACTCACGGTAAGTTATTGATCATGTCGAAGATATTTTGTGGTGGCATTTCTGACGTTGCAATAGATCTATTGAAGGCAGCTGCTTCCTCGGTACTGGGAAGATACCCAAAAACTAACAAGAACGCGATATGTTCGAAAGGTCTTCCTGAGTAAAACAAGTCGGCCACATGTATTCCGCGGTACGAAATCTCACCAGCATTCCCATCAACGTAAGTGATTTGTGATTGCATACATGCGGTGTTCTGGAACCCAGGGTCAAAAATACGTATGCCGGCATCGTTCTGATCAACTGGGCTGTCCGTATTATGTGGCGACTTGATATGATGGAAGTCTGTAGCTCGAATGGAGTTCCGTATAATGGGGATTCTATATGACAGACCAGTCCGATTGTCAGTCACTGAGAGAGAATTCTCTGCGTAGTGAGTTGGCCCTTGTCCCGGCGTAAGAGGCTGCATGGTGGCTATTTTTTGCACGCGATATTTCAAGCAATTAGAGCTTGGTAGAGAAGGGGACGACGAGTGGAAATGCTGTATTCGAAGGTAGACACCGACTGAGAACACGGTACGACGGAGGTCCAAATATATGCTGAGTGTACAGCCCCTGGCCACTGCAAAAAGATAATTCGGCTGTTTTCCTACTGAGGCTACAACTTGAATAGCCCTGGAAACGATTTTATTGGCTCGCTACAAAGCCTTATGGAGAGGCACCCTATCTGGTGCCATTTGCTATTGACATAGTGTCCTGAGTCTCCTGCGTAATCTGGCCCTAAGAGGCGCGCGCTCCTTTGGTGATTATTTTCCAGGCGATAAGGATTCCTTAAGGACTAATAAACTCTATTCTCCCCTACACCGCCCTTGGCACGGAGAAAACGACCATAGCCATGGGTATTTCCTCCACATGCAGCCCACTTTGTGACACAAATACGAGTCACGGTAAGCTTTCGTTTACGTTGGGCTGTGATTTGCCACAGTTTCAAGCACCCAATTGTTCTTTCGCCTAGGCTGCCGTGTGTGGGTACAATGCACTTTCTTGTAGGGGCTCAGTCTAGACCTCTCGTTATGTAGAGCCACTGCAGTTGCGTACGTGCACTATAGTTTGCAGGAAGATAAGGTTTAGATGGTGCGACCACTTCAATAGACCGGTGATCTCTTTGGGGATTTTGAGCAGGGGCACAGACGGCAATCATTGGGGCAGCAGTTCGCATCGAAATTAGCCAAGCCTTACAGTCTGTGGTCCAGCTTGTGCGTTCCGAGCCGAGGGTACCGCCATCCTGGGTTTTCCGTGTAAACTTAAACTCAGCTGGAGATTCTTTGTGTATACTCTCACTTAAATGTCTGAAGCATCTGGGTTCTCTCTTTGTATATGCGAGGCTGCATACCTAGGCACATCTATCAACCGCGCCCCAGCTTGTCTCGCCCAACTGACCGTACATCGGAGTCTTCCGAGCACAGCTTTCTTGTTTTCTCGAGCTCGACAGCAGGATATTGTTTCACTAAGTCAAAGCGACAATATGTCCCTACAGGAAAGGTCTACTATTGCAGCGGAGACGAGCACATGCCCTGGGACTAATGTTAATGGTGATGATGATCTCAAGATGTCGTCGAACGGCTATCGGACTCAACAAGTAACACAGTCACCTGCTGCGTCCGGCGTCTATATGAGACACTCAGAGCCTCCAAGATACCGTGGAACCCTGGACCAATTCAGTAGATTTGATACGACGCCCAACACAGGCACAGAGTTTCCGGACGCGAACCTGGCTGAATGGCTACGAGCTCCAAACTCAGACGACCTGATTCGAGACCTCGCTATCACAGGCAAGTAGATCACAAGAGAACAAAATGTCGGAAGAGGCAGTGAATGAAGCAACAGCGCTGACTTTCTCCCCAAAGTATCTCGCCGCGGTGTTGTTTTCTTTCGCGCTCAAAATGAAATGACGGTTGAGCTGCAGAAAGAACTTGCCCAGCGTATGGGCATTCTCACCGGAAAACCGCCCACATCTGGCTTGCACATCTTTCCCTTAATGCACACAACGAAACAGATCGGCGACAAAGAAGTGACAGTCATGAGTGACCAAGACGGAAAGCCAAAAGACACGAAGGAGACCGCTGCTAAACCACGCCTCAGGTTGCAGGACCCAAGTGTAGGTGGCAATAAGTCAAAGATGAGTGCATCGTCCATTGGTAGCTTATATGAGACCAACTTCATTCGAACAGGCTTTTTCTTTTTATGCTCCATGTTTACCCATATCAAGGAGTAGGCTTACTCACTGATCATAACCAGGTTACGCCTGTCCACAAGATGTGGCACACTGACAGCCAGTTCGAAAATATACCCGGCGACTACGCTGTGCTGCGCATGGTCGAGCTCCCTCGCACGGGTGGCGACACGGTCTGGGCATCCGGGTACGACGTCTACGACCGGCTCTCGCCCCCGATGCGGGCGTTTCTCTCCACCCTGACCTTCACGGCTGGCCAGAAGGAGAAGTATGAGGCTATTGCCGCTGCGAACGGTTTGGCCTGGTACATGGACCCCCGAGGGGCGCCTGAGAACGTGGGCAAGGAGGTCACAGCGACACATCCTGTGATTCGTACAAATCCTGTGTCCGGGGTGAGTGTGGTTCTCTTTTCATGCATGCGGCCCGCGCTCGACCACAAACACGCCGTGCTTTCATGTCATATTCCTGGGACTGACGGACAATAGTGGAACACCGTATACTGCCTCGGCCACCATGTTCAACGCATTAATGGTCTGTCGCAGGTCGAGTCGACTAAGATCGTGGACTGGTTGCAGGAAATGGTCGTCATTAACCACGATATCCATGTCAGGCACCGGTGGGTCAATGAGAACGACATTGCGATCTGGGACAACCAGTGCATGGTGCATACGGCCACTCCCGACTACTTGGGTAAGGGGCTCGGTGACAGGAGGGGTTTCAGGGCTCTGGGTATTCGAGACCGTCCGTACTTTGATCCAGAGGCTGTAGGCCGCGAGGAAGGCCTTTTCCAGGAGGCCGCTAAGTAGATAATTTGAACGCTTGCGCAATTTTACAAACATCGTGGCTCATGGAAATACTGCATAGAATTACCGTAACATCAGCACACTTGCCATAATACGACCATACCATTCTGAAGTTCCTGCGACTTGCCTCCCTCCTCCTACAAGACGTTATCCCACAAGCGGCCTGTATAAGGGTAGGTAGCTAGGTACGAGTAGTAAGCACAGGAGTTAGATGCCGTTGCTGGAGAGCGGCCACCTGATAAAAGTCGTCGGTTCTTGGAACCTGTAAATGCAAACTATGATTTCATATAACAGGTGACCCATTGTGTTAGTTCAGTACCATAGCCAACGTTGAAATTTTGAAATCAGAGTCTCGCTAGCGCAAAATTCGAACCCCAGAACCCATCAAGCATCGACTTATGATGCCTGTGTGTTGTATGCGTCATGGCCGTGAACGGGTAGCCGGCATGCCGAGTAGCGAAAACTCCGCGTTGAGGTGGACCACATCGTGCAGCTGAATACAACGTTTCCTCGGTGCTCAGTCATATTTCCGAGAATCGAGGACTGACATGGTAAATTTAAGCTTTACTGCCAGTGCTCTAACAACCTTGCCGTCCCGTCCCTGAACTGCGCTCGGAAAACACTCCTTAGTGCTTACCCGCTAGCCATGCTGCATCTTAGCGAGAGGAACTTTCAGTTAGTCCAAGGCCGGAGGAAGCAGTAGTACCTGGTGCGACTGCAGATCCCCAAGCCGGAAGCCATTTTCTCGTATTGCGCCGCTGTGCGCCTTCTAGGTTCAGGAGGCGAGGAGCCCGAAAGCACCAATGCCTTTCAGCCGAATTCCGGTCACACTGCGTTTAGATGATTAATTCTCCATGAGCACTACTGGCTCGCGTTTGTGATTGGCCATTTTGAGCCCCGAAGGATGGACATGCCTAAATGCAAGACGCGGTGTACGATGTATGAATACAAATAGTGCAACTAAAACGGGATCGAGAAGGCGACTCAGCTTCGGTGGGTGACCTCAGAAGAATCCATTCCATAAAAGGGGTTCGAGTCCTCAGTCCTGGCCCTTCACTAACAACTTCGAAATATTGTCCACAATCTCATTCGCCCACACATTCTTTTAGTATTCAAATCCCGAAGCCATGGCCTTCTCCAAAATTTTGACATTGGCGGTATTGGCCGCCTCTGCAGCTTGTGCCTCTGTTCTTGGGCAGGGGTACGCGCACCTACCCACCAAGAGATCTTCCGGAACAGTCGTCGGGGCTGAAGACGGGACTTCCTATACGTGGTCCTCCGACGGGACATCGGCGCAGTGCCCCGACCTGCCAACAGCCGATCTCGTCACAAGTTTGGACCAGTTTGATGGTATCTTCCCGCGACTGTAAGTGACGCAGACTCAGACCGCTACAAATGCTAAATGATCAAAATTGACTGTTTTGGTAGGTACGATGAAGGCACTCCTGGCGGTGGGAATGTATCGGGCTACGGCGCGCTGTACTTGTCCTATCCGGATGCGGGCACTTTCTCCTTCTACCTCATCTATACGTCCGTGACTCCAAATACAACCGACACGTGGATTGACACGGGCGCGGACATTTCAAACGTGTGGACTGCAATTAAGGAGGATGTTTACGACGTATGGGCCCAAAACACTACGTTCCAATGGGCAACGTACCAGATCAGCAAGACGGTAGATGGGAACACCAACCACGCCGGGCAACTCCAGATCAATGTTGAGACACCAACATTTGTGAAGGGTTGTGGCACCACGTGTGGAGGAGCCTGTGATCCTAACATTTGTGCTTGTTAGAAGCAGGTACATGTAGCTACCAAACTTGACTCAAACGACTCTAGATCGATTGCCTCTTTGCATGTGAAGAATTTGATATCACCACGACATAGTTCCCCACTCACTCCATATTGTCAGTGCCTGCTGGCTTAACATGTAGCAACTTGGTCCGTACTACAGCTTCGAAGCCCAAGTTTTGAATTACTGAGAACGCATACTCTTTCTTCTATGAACGGGTATGAAGCACGTACGACAGCTGGGAACAGAGACCAACTTGACCCCCTCCACACAGTATCTATTGACAGCCTTGTCCTCGAAGCTACTGAGTCTTGTCTCGTGCTTCTCATTCTATGTTCTCCCACAATTCTAGGCAGGACCGTACTCTGCTATCACGCTCTTAGGCTCGACGTATTTCCCAAGAGGCCGATACTCAATGTCATCGTATCCAAATGCCTTCGTGCCGCCAATCTCGAGACCTGCAGGCACCTCTGTCCACCGCGGTGAACAGGTGATGCCAATTACAGTCACGCGGTATCCATACTTGAACTCGGGCACACCGAGTGCCCTGCCGGAGCCATTGTCCAGGATTGCGATGAGGTCTGGCACTGAAGCTATCACTTGCGTGGTGCCGTCCGCAGCGGTGTGTTCTGCGAAGATGTTCTCGTTCTTGAAGGGAATCTTGAGAGTGCCTCCAGAAGCCATGGCGGCAGACCTAATCGTGGAGGAACTGCATGCCTCATCGTCCAAGTCGTTGTCTTCAAAGGCGGCGATGTGAACAGCACCGTACGAGTGTCCCTTGACAAGACGGCGTTCCACCGCCACGATCTTACCCCTGAAGAGTACTTTGGCAGCACCTGGGCCACCTGCCTCGTCGATGATCGACTCGGCGACTGTCGAAAGGGTGTTGCTAGCTTCGCACCTTGCAATGCATCTGCCTATCCTCCAGGCCAGGGAGCACGTGTTGAGGACGCCGTATTTTCTAACGTATTCTGTCGTGGTGGGTTTAGCAGCCATGCCCACACGGCTGCCCATCTCGGAGCACGACGCTCTGAGCGCTCTATCAACGATCTCATCATCGGGAGCCCGCGTCATGACTATACTCTTGCCGTCCCCCGAATCTATAGCGCAGGGGCAAAGCTCAAGTGGGACGTGAACAGCCAGAGTCGTCTGCCAGTAGGTCGGGTAGGCCCTGCCCATCCAGTCGCCGTCGATGACGGGGCTGTCAAAGAACTTTGAAGAGCCGACCAGCATCGGCTCCATCCCATTGGCGCCACCGATCTCTAGTCCCATTACGGCGTCGAACTTGTCATGGCGCATGTACTCCATGAGAACCTCGAACGCCTGGACCGTCTCGAGTGCCTGCAGCCTCTCGACTGAGACGGCAGGTGAGCCCATGTGACCACCCCAGTAGATGAGGGCGTCGTCTCTCAAAGAGGACTGGTCTATTATTCGGATCTTGTGGCCGGCTCTGAGTATATCGCGAAGTTGAAGAACGCTCGCTGCAGGGCTGCCTCCACCCGCGCAGCCAAGCACGTAACAGCCATCTGCAAGCCAAGCCAGATCAGTCTCGCTGAGAAGCCACTCCGGTATGCCATGCGCATTCTTCTCGATCAGAGGCTTATAAGCAAATGGTTCGATCTTTTGGACGTCAACGGTCTTAATATGTAGGTTCTTGTGCTCCTCGATTCTGTCGTCGATACCAGACAGATCCTCGTCTACCGCGTTGTCGAGCATGGGAGCCCTGAAGTCGATGTCCCCGACTGCCTTGACGATGGTCCGGACCTGATTCGTGACGTACTGCAGCGGCATACTTTCCACTTCCGCAATCGAGATGCTACTCTCGACAGCTCCCGCCGATATTGCGCGCTGCACCGCCAGGTCCTTGGCACGCTGGATGGCCTGTGCCTCGGTCTGTTGGCTCGTGTTCTGGACAATGTCGACGCTTCCGCAGACCCTCGAGATGGCCGCCCCTACCGCGTTCGCGACATCGTGAAAGGGAGGCCGGACAACCTCAGACGCACCGGCAATCTCTTCAGGGGCCAGCACGGCACCTCCGCCTACGAGCAGCACGGGAATCGGGTCTGCGGACGTCTTGACGACGTCGATAGCGCCGTCGAGGAGAGTCTTGATGCGGTCTCGCGCAGAATTGATGAAGTCCTGGCTGAGCTGCTTCACCGCGGTCACGTTACCCATCTCAGCTCTTCCCAGCGCCACTGCGATATCCGAGGCTGTGCAGGTCTGGCCACCAAACACCAGTGCTTCCTCAGTAAGGAAGTGCCCCACAGACTCTGGTCCAACTCGCACCCTGCCATCCCCCTCTCGGACGAGAGATCCGCCACCAAGACCGATAGAATGCAGGTGAGGCATCGAGTAGTTCACCTTCACTCCGGCGACAGTAACGTAGGCTGAAGCCTGTCGCGGGAGGCCACTGGCGAGAATCACCCCCACGTCGGATGTGGTGCCTCCAATATCAACGACAACAGCAGACCTGCTGCCGCCCGCGTCGAGCCCAGACAGGTACGCAGCGCCGCGCATAGAGTTGGTCGCACCTGAAGAGAACGTCTTGATGGGCATTCTGGCGGCCGAGAAGGAGTCCAAAATTGTGCCGTCGTTCTGGGTGATGAACAATGGGCACGACAGGCCCAGCCTCTTCATGGCCAACCTGAACCGTCCCACCGTCCTCCTCGCGTAGCTGAGGATGGCCGCGTTCAAGATACTCGCGTTCTCCCGCTCCAGCAGCCCTATATTGGCCACCTCATGCGAGCAGACGACGTCAACGCCCGGCAGCTCACGGAGGATAATTTCTCTCGCACGGTTCTCCTGCTGGAAGGTCTCGTCAATGGGTGAGAAGACCCCTGCCACCACCACGGCTCTCAATCCTAGCGCCTTGATTTTCTGGCACTCGGCGACAACCTGCGCCTCCTTCAGCGGCGCCTCCTGCGAGCCGTCAATGTGCAGGCCCCCGTCCACGATCCCGCAATAGCCATTCAATATGGCAGCCAAGTCCTCCGGGAAGTCGGCAAACGGTGGAACCTCGCGCAGGAATGAGCGCGAGAGGCGGATGACGGCGACTTTTTGCAGACGGCGCGAGTCCCTCTCCACCACGCTGTTGATGAAGTGGGTAGTACCCACTGTGACGCTGGCGATGCGCTCCGGGTTGATGCCGCCCCCTCCTCCGCCTGAGTTCAGTACGGCCCGTACGGCCGTCTCGATGCCGGCGGTGGCATCTGGAGTAGTCGGCGTCTTCTTGAAGGCAAGCACGCCTCGCTCTGGGTGGCCTTGAGAAGCGAGAGCCACATCGACGGCCACCGCATCGGTGTTTGTGCCACCGACGTCTACGCCTATGCGGATTGATTTATCAAGTGTCATGGTCTCTTATGGGAAGATGCACATGTGTAATGGTACTATGAGATGAAGGAGGTCGGGTGAATACGTTGTTTGTGCAGTTACCCCCGGATGGGTATGACGAGAACTAAAGGCTTGGGGCTGATGATATTCCGCCAGGTCGGGAGAAACGAGCTAGGCCTGCAATCAGGCCCCCTGAGAAGATCAAATCATCGAAGCCGGAAACTTTCGCTAGTATATGTCTTGCAGCTGGTGACACTCCGAGATCCTTATCATGCACAAATACCGACAACATGGTTCTCCACTAGTTCACCCGGCAAAGACAGCTGGTCGGCGGGGGACCTTGCCAAGGATAGGACCCCTAACGAGGTCGGAGCTGGTCAATCTCGGCATGCTAACAGTGTGGGAACGGCGCCGAACCGACGCGCCGAGAGATAGGAAAAGGCCGCCGGCCACCACAGGATGTTGGAGACGGTTTACTAGCCTTATCAAAGTTTCCCGGTTCCCAGATGGGGGACAAACGTTCTTGGGGTAAGCAACCCAATAATTGATATTTTTCCCGACGGATGATAAGGTGCCAGTCTCTGAATGCTGTTATTAGAATGATTCTCGTCGCTGCAACCTCGGTCGCATGATGCATTCTGATGTTTCTTGTTGCTTCCGGCACTAGTCTACTCGTTTCCATTCTGTCGGGAACCACTTGGATGGTTTAGATGTAGAAGACATCTTGCACAGGCACAGACCCTTCAACATGAGGCTACAACATTTTTTGAGCTCGATCCGACTGTCCAGCACGGACAAGTCAGTGGCCAACATCTGGATCAACGACGACATTCGCCCTCTACCTCCTTCGCGGAGAACCTGGACGACTTGGACATTCATCTCCTTCTGGCTCACCAACCAGATCGCCAGTAAGCAAACTCACCTTCCATGCACACGTAGCCTGACATGAAAAGTCTGTCTGACTGGAACCTCTTGATAAGTCTCAAATTGGCAACTTGGTGGTTCCTTGGTCGCGACCGGTCTGAGTGTGTGGCAGGCCGTCCTCGCGACACTCATCGGCAAGATCATAATATCACTGGTGGCCATATACAACGGCTACGTCGGAGCAACATGGCATATCGGCTTCCCCGTCGTCTCTCGGTACGTCTGGGGACCCTACGGCGCGTTCCTCCAGATCGTGCAGCGCATCATTCTTAGCTTGGTGTGGTTCTCTGTGCAGAGCTGGACGGGAGGGCTCTGCATTGCCGTGATCCTGTCTGCCATCTTCCCTAGCTTCCACCGCTTACCAAACGTCTTCCCGGAGTCTTCACATCTTGAGACGAAGCAGTTCGTTGGGTGGATCCTCTTCAACGTGGTCATGGCGCCCGTGCTGTACATACCGCCACACAAGATCAAGCGCCTTCTACTGGTGTTCAACTTGCTCGCGGCCACGACTCTTGTGGCCATGTTGATCTGGTCGCTGGCTGCAGCCAAGGGCGGTGGACCCTTGCTGTCCCAGGGAGCGAAACCTATGACTTCGCGAGATCTGGGCTGGTCGATCGTGTCGGGTGTGACCACCGTCATCGGAGGCATCGCAGTCGGCCTGACTAATGCCAACGACTACTCTCGCTTTGCTAGGCGGCCTGGAGACCAAGTTTTTGGTCAGTGGTTCTCAATCATGTGAGTACATCCTCGCAAAGCAGCATTATAATCATGCCATCGATCTCTTTGCTCAGACAGCCACAGATTCTTTGGCACCATCTTCCCATTTCTTGGCTGTTTAGCCGCCTCTGCAACACAAGGTCTTTGGGGCGAGGCAATATGGAATCCACGTGAGTCGCAGATGAAATAGCAAGCTCCCCTGCTTTCAATATCTTGTGGCTGACACCCCGGGGCATAAGCCGATATGGCCCAGAGGTGGCTCGACAATGACTATAGCTCTTCCTCAAGGGCCGGGGCCTTCTTCGCAGGAGTCGGCCTGCTCGCCTGCCAGGTCGCCATCAATGTAGTCGACAACGCCTACAGCGCAGGGATGGACCTCGCGGGCCTGTTCTGCTCCTATATAAACATTCGCCGCGGGGCATACATTGGACTTCTCCTCAGCGTCGCGCTATGCCCTTGGGAGCTGCTTTCGTCGGCTGCAGTCTTCATCTCGGTCCTGTCGGCCTACAGCGTCTTTCTCGGTCCTATCATCGGTATCCAGATCTGTGACTACTGGCTCATCCGGCGACAGCGGCTCAAGCTCTCGGACCTGTACCATCCGGGGCGGGATGGAATCTATTATTTCGTCGGCGGGTTCAACCCTCGCAGCTTTGTGGCCTGGGTACTCGGCTTCGCCACGCAGCTGCCAGGGTTCGCCGCCAACGTCACGCCGGACAAGGTCAGCGTTGGACGTGCCTGGAGCGAGCTGTTTTACCTGGCGTTTCCGCTGGGCTTTGCGATCTCTTTCGTGGCTCACTATGTGCTGAACAGGATCTGGCCACCCGCCGGGCTGGGCGTGGTTGATGAGGTGGACTACTACGGCACCTTTACACCCGATGAGGCGATCAAGCTTGGAGTCGTGCCAGAATCAGAGGTGGTTGAAGGCGTCCATTCGGATCCAGAGAGTAGTAGTGGTAAGCCAAGGCAGGTGGATGTCCCTGTCGTGGGCAAGGATTTCTAGAGCCTTTCCGGATTCCATTGAATTTTTCGAGTGCGTAGTTGATAGATAGGAATGGTCAAGACACCACGGCCGACGAGGCTATTGCCGACGAGGCTGTTTGAGTGGATCGTGCACTTGCAGAGGGGTGTCTATGACCTTTAGCTGGTACTCCTTCCCAAGGGCTCAAGTTGTGTTGCGAAAGTGATTGCCAGTTGCCGTCCTGTCACAACAACAAAACGGGTTCTTGCTTGACTATGGCCGGTGCCCTGGGGCCCATGACCTGTCGTCGACTGGACGAAAAGTCTTCGATGTCTTTTTGTAATCACGAATCACCCCTTCTCTACCCAGCCATGTCCTTTGAAAGCATTCAAGTTGTGAACGACATCACTTCCCCATCTCGCGGGCACAACAGTCTACCGTGTAGTGTGGTCTGAGCCAGCTCCAGACTCTCCACGTTCGTCCAATCCCAGGGGAGGCACAAGTGCCTGTGGGTGGTCCCATAAGCCGTATTAGAGTCATCATACAGGATTTACAAGCCTCAGCATGGCCCGAGTAGGCACCGTAAGTTTGGACTACTATACCAGTCTATATTCCCAGTCTCTCCGAGGCAATCCTCGCCCCCTTAACACGGTTCGCAATCTTTTCAAAAGCGATGTCCCTCGCATAATCCGGGCCCTTGACGTACTTTGGCTTGCGGTCGATGCTAAAAGGGCTGAAACCGCAGTCATCCGTGGCACCAAGCTGGTCGACGGGGATGTACTCCGCTGCTTTGCACAGCTCATCCGCAATCTCCTGTGGGGTCTCCACTCGAGGATCCAGCGGGTTCGTGACGCCAATGAAGGCAACTTGTTTCACGCCATTAGCATCCCGGCGAATGTTCTCTCCGATTTCCATCCAAACTGTGGGCTTGTCCTTTTCGGTAGAAAGTTGAATCAAGAAGTACCCTGACTCATTTCGTCAGCATGAAACTCCTTCGATGTTTAGGGTATGATTTCACTACCTGCGTTAATCTTGAAGAGGGAAGGGAGAAGTGAATGGTACGGGACGTCAGCGGAGTGGACGGAGTCACAGTCGCCACCGGGGCAGGTGTGGAGCCCAATGTTTGCACGCTCCTCGGCAGAGAATTTGTCGAGGACTTGGTTGTTCAGGTCCACGAACGTCTGAAGAAGATCCTCGTTCGTCCAGGGGTTTCTAGGATCCTTCTTAGCCGTCAACCCTGCATTCTTGTCAGCGCCTCATGCCACCCAGGCAGTACTCAATAAACTCACGGCCCTCTGTGAAATCGATCGAGACTCTCTTAGCCCCAGCTGCGAAACACCCTCGGATGTCCTTCTCACACTCCTCCACCAGGTCATGGGTGAACTGTTGCCTGTTGTAACCCTCGAGCTCGCCTTTCAGAGGATACAGGAGGTAGAGCATGCTAGGAGCAATGACAGCAGTCTTCATCCCATATCCTCCAGATAGCGCCTGAGACTTCTTGAAATTTTCGTAAGCATAGGTCTTGTACCTAAACGGACCTTTAGTGAGACGCGGAAGTTGGCGGTGGTGGCCGTCGTCGAAGTAGGCGAAGAATTGGCCATCGGCAGCAAGTCCTGGCGGCCTTCAGCTCAAACGTTTTTCATAATCGTGATGCGAGTAGTGAGAATGTTGCTGACCTTCAGCAAGACCCGTTCCGTTCAGCGTATCTGTGATCGGATAAGTCGCGAAGGAACTTGCCCGCTGTTCGCCATCGCTGACAAAGGTCTCGCCAGTCTGTTTCAAGCGGTCGATCGAGTCTAGAGCGGCCGCATCCTGGGCCTTCTCCAATTGACCTTTATCAATTTTTCCAGCGTCATAGTCCGCGTATGTCTGTTGCAACGTCTCCGGTCGCGGAAGACTGCCGACTATTTCTGTGGGAATTCCCATGACTTCGGCTTGCTGATAAGATCTTTCGAATTAACTTGGAAGACGAAAATCTTGTGAGGGGATGCGAGGCTATTAAGGTTTTGTTTTGCGAGTTAAAAACTGGCGTCGTCGGAGATGCCCTCCGTAGCTCGCTCATCTGATGCCCCACCTTAGCCACGTAAGTCGGTAGATCACTCCACACACAACACACTACACACACAAACACAAGGATTTTTAACACCCACCAGAGCTACTAACAACTTGAACATCAAAATTTTAACAATTATTGAAACTATTGATCATTTACTAAAGACTACTTAGTTCCAAATTCCAAAATTAAAGCACATTTTAATCATAGGCTCTTATTATTGTTACCAACAATAGCGCTCCTTCTTATTCGCTTTTGCGCTCGTTGAGAAACAGTCTTAGTTGGCAAGGAGCCTGAACCGCTGTGATTAAAAGGTTTCGTTATCCACCCGTAATCGAGCGCCTGTGATGCAGGCAAAATGGAACATAGAACACATAGACTTTCACACAAAGCTTGAGTGTGTTGATTCATACGACATAAAAGCATCATTCCCCGGATGAGGCCGCGTGGGGACACAATAGCTCGGGTTTTACTTCATGTGGAGGCTGTAGCTCTCTCCACCACTGTCAGTCTCTGCACTCGTGCGTTGGGATATGTCTTCTGGTGGAATTAGAAAAGACTGGTCCCGATCGAATTGATCCTGTGTCAAAATTGGCAGGTGATGAATGATTCGCTCGATTCTCTACAGTGGCATTGGCTCGCGGTGGTGAGGACTCCCTGATTAGTTCTATGCCCGTTACAGGGGCGGAGACGGCAGCCGTTGCAGAAGATGCAGATTTTTGTGAGCTTTGTGTTTTTTTTTCTCTTTTGAAAAGAGATGACGTCTCGTAACGCTCGAATCGCACCCACCGGAAATGGCGTAGCTCGGGCAGGCACCTCCACAAAACCTGATATTATCTCTGCTCAGGTGGCTGGAATTCACGAGTCTGGCAGGATCAGAACGGGATCGGCCTGATCATGGGGATGTACAAGCTCCTGACGATGTAGGTATGAACAAATGGGTTCTGAGGGGGCAGTACAAACACAAAGTCTCGAATAGTGGGTATTTCTCGACTTTGGTTTTACTTCGTTTATGTAGCCCGAGAAATCGCATTTCTCGGGGAACAAGAGCGACCAAGTATTCCACGTACATGCATCAATGGAGGTACTTTTGAAGTGGTTCAAAATTGTGATCCCCGCTTAAAGAAAGACCAACTGTGTCCCTTCTTGTCGACAGTCAGATGTATTTAGAGGCACTTCGGCAACCAACATTTGAACGAGGGAAGCGGGAAACCTTGCGTCTTCCCGCAGACCCTATGCCCCTTGTAGGACTAGCGCAGACCCAGACCCACCAGTTCGTGATGTGATAAATCTATCTCCAACAGCTGAGATTCGAAGAGGGGATTTCCATGCACCACCATTCACCCCAAACTTCTCACACTTATACTAATCTGCCCAAACATGACTTCATCTCAAGTTACAACCAAGCATACCTGCTGTCACTGCCAAATCGAGGTCCTTACTGGCAAGGGCTGCACGCCTGCACCTGCAGACAAGGAGACAGAATTTGTACTCTCTCCGTTTGAGGGGGACGAGGAATATGAGGACTTCAAACCTGATACAAAATGGATAGTTCCTTTGAAACACGATCCTTATGCCGTAAAGGAAGCAGCCTTCTCGGGTTGTCCATTCTTTGTCCTGCTCTGGGAAAAGCTCGAATATCGCACGCCAGAGGAGCTGAGAGAAACGAAAGTCTTCTTCAAGCTCAAGGGCGAAAAGCTGGAGCACATACCTGTCACTGACTATGAGTCTCGTGACAACTTGACGGTGCCAACCTTTGGCCGCCTCAGCCAGGAACTCTACGAAATCACTAAGTGCAAGGTTATGGCGGTCACAAAAGGTGTTCTATGGCAAGTTGAGAGCTTTGACGTAGTGTCCGATTGGGGTATGGAACTTCTCCCTCGACTTTCGTTTTCGGCGCTTTGTTTCCCTTCAGTCTTACTTACTCTTGGAGGACAGATGATCCCAGCGCCAATCACGCCATGGCCAGACTAGTCGAAGGACATACCTCGTCGAAGCAAGCGATGGGACAGATTCGACGCCAGCTTCAGTATTGTCTATCACACCATGACAAGTGCAAAGCAGCATCCGGTGGCATCAGACCATGCCGTTTTCTTTCAGTTGGAAGTTCAACCGACCGCACCGTGAAGGTCGTCCGAGCACAGAACCTCGACAATGGAGACGCAGAGCCTTATGCTGCGCTATCCTATTGCTGGGGCCACGACCAGGTGTTCAAACTTACGTCAGCAAACAAAGCTGAGGCGGAAGATGGTATTCCACTCAGCTCACTTCCAAAGACCATTACAGACGCCATTTACGTTACGCGTGAGCTTGGAATCGAACTTCTCTGGGTTGACAGCCTCTGTCTTGTGCAGGACGAGGAGAATGAGCTGGCCAAGGAGGTTGCAAAGATGCACCATTACTACGGCAACGCTCATATTACCATATCAGCAGCGGAAGCAGCCTCTTGCAGCGAGGGCTTCCTACGAGATGATCCAATTCCGCCCAAACATGTATACGGCGAGTACAGCCCGATATATTTCCCAGTTGACCTTGGGAGCCCGGACGAGCCTTCGACTTTGAGATTTGATCACGTCGACATGAACTGGGCAGCCATCGAATCTCGAGCGTGGACACTACAGGAAGGGCTACTATCTCGTCGCTTGGTCTCTTTTACTCCCCGCACCGTGAGATGGTCTTGCCGCACAGTTCTGTACGGAAAGGACTTTAATGATGATGTGCAAAGACTACACGAGTCCTTGTCCGCCGTCTGTAGCGGAACAGAAGCGCTGTCTGATCAGCAATTATCTTGGAAGAAGCTCCAAGTGTGGGGTCATGTTGTCAACCATTACACAACCCGTGATATGTCTAACACAGGGGACAGGCTGCCGGCCATATCTGGAATATCTTCCGTCCTGTCAGCGGCCCCAGATGAGGTGCCAGAAAGACGTGATCAGTTAGACTTCATGGCTGGCTTCCTTGTGTACCATTCACTTGCAAATCCACTGAAATTGAATTGGGTGGACCCAACAAAGCTGGAAATCAAATTTCATCCCCAGGATTATTTCGAATCAGGGATTCTGGCTCTCCAACTCCTCAGCAAAGTGCGATTGAGCAGATCTGCTCGTCAGGACACCCAGTCCCTACCTTATATCGCCCCTTCATGGTCTTGGGCTCACCACGATGGCTCCATATTCACGAATATCCCTTACATGGACGATGTCTGGTTCAATACTTTCAGTCTTGCGGCTTGGGAGCAGGGAATGAAAGTCCGGGAAGTTTGCATTATTCCCAGGAATTCCGAAGCGCCACTCGGGGCATTGACCGGGGGTTCGATAGCTTTGAACGGCCTCATCTTCCGCCCAGACGATCAAGTTGACAAGATCAGACAAATAATATTCGACGACGATACGCACGTCATTTTCTGCCCGGACGAAGAACATGACAAGATTCAGGAGATAACACTTGGTGATGACGACTACGTCACCAATCCTTATGACTGCCGTGGGCTTTTCTGCTTGCAAATCATCCCGAATACCAATTTGCCTGAATGCCATCTCAGATCACCCGAGGGAGGCGTGGTCGGCATCGTGCTTGAGCCTGTTGAGCTCGGTGGCCATTTTCAAAGTGGCGACAGGGTGTATCGCCGAGTTGGGGTCTATTATAATCCCGAACCTCCTGTTGAAAAAGTTGAAGGGAAGGTGGAGACGATCACAATTATTTGAGAACTATTTCTAAATAGACATTGCCAGCTACAGCTAAGCCTTAACATTTACGCAGAGCTCCAGCACTTGGGCTGTCGCCTTGGTCCCATTGGGCACCAGCACTCCCGCCTACGTCGCTCACTCTGATCTCACATGGGGATGCTCTCCAGGGGCCCATTGACATCCTCCGAAACCAGCCTTTGTGAGTTGTCCACTGATTCGCCCGGGGACGGGTTCACATGCTAAGCAGCGCACTACTACCAGCCCGTCAGAGCCCTTGCACTCAGCGGTGGTAACGAGGACGTGAAGTTCCCTCTCTACGAAAGGTACCTCGTCCTCAAGCCGGACCAATTCGGCCCGGGCTTCGACAACTGAGTACTACCAACAGTGTGCTTGGACACAGGCAAGAACGTCTGCATGAAGGCCCAGCTGGCGTGTAAACGACCAGGGCTGTGCAGTCCCGAGTCGGCTTTCATGTTCTAGTAACCTTGGGTGTGACTCCTGCGGAACTCGGAGCACTTGACAGACATGCGCAGCTTCATAACGAGCTCGAGATATCTGTCTGCGGAGTTACCGTAGATCCTGCTGTATTGTCAAATATCGGGCGACATCATCATCGTCGGGTTCGGGCCGGTGGGGTCAAGAGCCAGCGGCTCTGGTGGCAGAGCCATCGGCAGAGACGACCACGGCCGCTGCAGCGTCCACGACGTCCACGGCGGAGGATGGCACGCGCAGTCCTTCATCAGAGGCATCATTCGCTGGCCTTGCGGCGTTTATCAAGTATCAAGTAGGCTGCTAGTGCGAGTACGAGTGCGAGTGCGAGTGCGAGCGCTTCGTCAAAACTACCCTATTTCGCTGCCGAGTCGAGAGCAAACCACGGAGCCAGCCCGGAGACAAACAAACGTCTGTAACCAGTTCATTGAGTACTCTTCCATTCACTGCAGAGGAGAGAACATCTGAGGTGGAGAATTCCAAGGCCGAGGCCGAGGCCGTAAAATCCGAGGCCGAGAGAAGACAACACCAACTGGACGGAGCGCCGAGCCCGGTCCCTCAGGTGACGCCTCGTCCAAAGCAACACAGGGGACGTCAAAGGCCAAGAGAGCCAACAGCAATTCCTCCTCGGCGTCCGTCCCGAGAGCAGCAGAAATAGCCTCCGCGCTAACGACAAACGAGGGCATGCTTCCTCCTCCGGGCCGTTGCTCCCCCAATCCACCGCTTCACCGCTGCTTCACAGTCCAGACGGCGACATCGCAGCAACGAGCCACGACCTACCCTCGTCGACAAGTTTCCGCATCTCGGGAGTCATTAGCAGGCCGATAGGGTTAGTCGTGGCTGCTGCGGGCTCTCCTCATGTAGGTCGAGCGTTCTCGGGAGTTTGGGCGTGGTTGTGCTCACATCAATGTTCTTCTTTTGATGCATATGAATTTGTCATGCTCTCAGTCTGAAGGAACGACCTGGAGCCGACCGATGTCGGTTGCACCCCCAAAGCTCTGATGTTTTCTTTTCGCTCGCACGCTCCAGAAACATTTGACTTGATATGGAACCGCCTGCGGTGGAACTGCCCCGAAGTGAACTATGGTAGATGTGTCCAGGTACTGATTCATGCTAAAGGCTAGCATTGCCCGGCATTGCCCGGCACAACTCTCTTTAAGAAGCCTGTACTCTAAGCTCGTTACGAGCTTGTCCTTGCTCGATGAGTAGGTTTTCAAACCCGCCGGAAAGGATACCTGTTTGTTTCATGAGGCCATGAAGTCATGGCTGCCATGATGGAGTCGGAGTGGAGACATATGGATACAGGTTCTATGGCATACTCGGAGTATTTGTCTGTTCTCCTTGAGAAGCCGTTATTCTGCTCACTAGACGGATACTGACCTTCCTAGATTAGCTAGGAATGATTCTCCCTGGACGGCCTGATCCGAGGAATGGTACTCCAGATGCAGCGAAAAGGGAAAAGATCTTCTTATCAGATCCTAGCATGTGGAGTGACGAGGGAAAAGATTTATCAGATCCCTCCATGTGGAGTGATGTGTGAAACGATTATCTTATCTGATCTAAATGGATCCTCACCGAGGCAAGTCAATACGAAGGAGTCCATCACCTAAACTGCACACTAGAGCTTTTTGGTAACGTACACACAGTTCCCGACACCCGTAATTCCGAATACGGGCGTCAGAATTACATAAAACCTTTTGCTTGTATAGACCTGAAGCTCAAGTATTTAAAGTGAGTTCAATTCCCCCAGAACAAAAAGAACTCAAATCGGCCCAGGGCTCAGAACAACCATCCAAGAACAGCTTGAACCTCAACTTTGATCTTACCACAGAACTCCGAGATCTCCCAACCAAAATATCACCATGAAGTTCTCCATCTTCCAGTCTGCCATCCTGGCTATGTTCGTTGGCGTTGGTATCGCCACTCCTGTGGCTGAGACCGAGTTTCAACTCGGGAAGAGGTAAGCCCCGGTTTCCCCTCGGTAGACTCGATGCATCCTAGGCGGCTAATCATAAGATTCCTTGCCTCAGAGGATGCGGTGGTGCCTCTATGCAGCAGGCTGTCTGCCAGGCAGACTGCCCTGTCACTTGCGTTCGACGCAACCCCCTCCGCCCACTGTGGGGCTGCAGTTGCTAGAGGACTGGATGGAGCATCTTGTGGACTGGCATCCTGAAAGGCCAGTCTCTCCAACCGATTTGTGAGAAGCGAAGGACATTACAAGGCCGTCGCCAAGCCGTCCACCAGCGCACACAGAGCGTTGGAGCTCTAAGCGCAGCTAAAGAAGATTCTCAATCGACGAGTTCTCCATTCGCATGACAACCTCGGATTAGCAGGACGCTTTGCTGTCCTCCATACCTGAATTCCTGTACATATTTTTGAACCAAACAATTGATCAAATTGATCGAACTCTTCTATCAGCGCAATCAAGCGCGTACGGTGATGCCTCCGCCTCCGGACAGAATATAAACCCCTCACAACATGATATATCTCAGCCTGTACCGAGTCTCACTGTCCCTTCTAGTATTTTTCGCCTTGAGCCATAGGACTTTCTGATCGGAGTTCAATCTATTTTGGGGGAGTCACTGCACTAATTAGGTACTTCGCCGAAATCGAGACTGACTTGGTGTACTCAAGTAACATAGTTTTGGTTCCGCATCGGCAGCTTGAGAGACAGCAGTTCCCGGAGCTTACAAATACCTGCCATCAGCGTGCTAAAAGTCGAAGCTAGGTCTTCCTTGTGTAAAAGATTAAAATAGACTGAGCAATGAGGACTGCGCGCGGTGAGGCCAATAACACCGACTTAGCTCACTCCCACTCGGTCGAACGGACTTGTTCCCTGATGCGTTCGAGCCGATTCCAATTTTCGGTGAATTATGTGGCATAATACTTCAGTCTGAATTATGGTGTACAGCATTGGAATACGTATGGGCCTAATGATCCGGTCAAAGGCTCACGTGCAGGCACTGACGGGTCGTAGTAGAAGAGGATCAAACAGTTGAATGAAGCGTCATACGACTAGCCGGTGCGTGCCCGCCCCCACCACCAAGAGCCGAGTGTGACTGATTTAGTTGCAATAAAGGGGTACTGATGGTCCTGTGTGCGATGAAGATCGTCCCTCCAACGAACAGGAGCAGACCAGAAGCCCTGCTCGCTCGCCAGACCCTTAATGATACCGACGCGGAATGGAGAATGGGCATCTTGGGCGGATGTACCACGAGCAAATGCGACGTCCACCAGGTTCCATACCATTGTACCTAGTACATGTCAGCCTCTGTTGGTGAAGACCAGAGTTCTCGCGAGTATGCACAAAACGCGAAGCCAGATGCACTGCCGAGGAACCAGCCCAGGGATGATGATAGACGAATGAAAGGTTCAAGAGAGTGTACGAGCGCAGAAGGGGCAGCTCGTTTGCTTGATTTTTTAGGCCGTGACATGAGTGAATGAATTGCTACGAGGAAAGTTTTCTAACAAGCGAAGAGTCAAAGATATGCCCGTGTAACGCGACGCTGCTGCGCAACAACGTGTTGCAAACATCGCCCGAAGACGTGACCTATTCAGAACCAGCCCGGGACACAAGTCACGTTACAAGCACGTCGAACGCCTTGAACTACAACACACAAACACGACAGAACGAGCGGAAGCTACTGTGAAAAAAGAACGAGTTCGTCTTCTGTATTAACAGAGATGAATCGGTACGAAACACACTTGTCTCGTCCCAGGGTATCCCCAGCCTAGATTCCAAAAAAATCAGACCATTGTGGTCATCTATCGCCGTTCCCGAGAAGATCCCAGGATATACATCATTACAATCATGTTTAAAATAGTACCTTGGTCCCACTTGCATATGACTGCAGCAGGATTTAGCGTCTTCTGGACGTGAGGACCTCCTAGAGGGACCCTTTTGCTATCGAGTCTAATAAAAGACACCTAGATCTTCTCGCTGGGAACCTCACTAACAGGCTCCGGCTCCTGCGACTTGTCGGCAGCCGTGTGGCCCGCATTCGGCTGTTGCGAGCCCTTGTACTCCGACTTCTTGAGGTTGTTCCACTTGTCCTCCTCCTTGTCGAGGTCCTTGAAGCAGAGCCAGAAGCCGACACCTCCGGCCGCGGCGATGATGGCGACGGAGCCGTAGTTCCAGACCCAGTGCGGGTCGCCGGCGAGCGGGGTCCAGGCCTGGCCCAGCGCGGACGAGATGGCGGACATGAATAGGTTGACGCTCATGACGACCGACTTCATGTTGTCGGGGGCCTTGGAGAAGGCGTATTCGTAAGAAGTGGTGTTTGTGAAGATCTCGGAGAGACCCACGAGGACGTAGGGCAGGCACTGAGCCCAGACGTTGATGGGCGCGGTGCACTCCTGGTCGGTGGTGTACTCGCCGCAGGGTGACATCTTGTAGATGTAGTACTGCATCACGGCGGCAGCGACCATGGACATGGCCGAGAAGCCGAAACCGAAGGCCATGCGCTTCAGCGGAGTGAAGTTGATTCCGATCTTGCGGAGGCCAGGGTAGACGAAGCGGTCCAAGATGGGGATCATGATGACGATGGAGATGGGGTTGAGGTTCTGGATCAGATCGTTGGGCGCGCCGTTCAGCTGCATGGTCGAGGCTTGTCTGTTTTCGGCTGTTAGCATCTGACAGCAATGAATCGAGCACCAGAGGTGTACTTACGTCGTGAGGTTGTTGGTCATCTGATTGTAGGCCAGGAAGAAGATTGGCAGGAAGAGGAAGACCTTGCAGGCTTTGAGACCACGTCGGACCTCGTCCACCCACTCGTCATCATAGGTCATCCACTTCGGCCGCTGGTCGACAGGAACATTGGACGGGCGAACGGTATCCCAAGTGAAGCTGCGCTTGAAGCTGGCCGGGTTGAATATTTTGAGCCAATTTCCCTTCATTGCCATGCCGAACATGCTGAAGAACTTGCCCAGAACGGAGCCGGTGGGAGGGCTCAGGGTGTACTTCTTCTTCATCACGAACAGAACGATGGGGCAGATAGCGAAGATGACGGTAGGGAGCAGGAACGCCAGCCAGAAGCCGACATACAGCTCGACGTATACCATGGAGATCTGGCCGGACAGGGATCCGAGGTTGATGGCCATGTAGTAGTACAGGAAGATACGCGTGTTGGTGACGGCGGGATCAACAATGACTCGCTCGCCAGACTTCAGCGTGCTGACGTACATGCGACGATCGTGGTTCTGCTCAGCCAGCAGCGGTGCCACATTGGCTTTGAAGAGACCAGTACCGATGCAGAGAACAAGCATGCCAATGACGAAGGCGCCAAGAGAGTTGTTTGGGTGGGTGATGACGGAGGGAGCTGAAGCGGCCACGAGGATAACGTGGGCAGTCATGGAGACAGCGATGGCGATGTGAAGGACCTTGTATCGGCCCAGTTTGGCGTCGGCGAGCCAGCCACTGTCACGATAGTCAGTAAATCTCCCCTCACTCGATGATACCTCTGCGCCATAGCCGCAGCAGCGATGAACTCACCCAAAGAGAGGAACCAGGTAGGCAAAGAACTGGTTTGTGAGAGAGATACCCTGACCAGCCTTGGATCCGAGTCCCAGGGCGCCGGACTGGCCTCCCTTGCCGAAGCCGGCACCGGTGTTGGAGCCCGGGGGAAGGCTGTGGACAACAAAATTGGTATAGAGAATGCTGGAACCGTAGTAGGAGAAACGCTCTCCCAGTTCACAGATGGCGACCGAATAGGCTGCCCAGTTGATGTGACCCGAGACCCTGCGAAGCGTGTGCAGCTCCTCCTCGGTGGGCTTTGGGTAGTTGACATCTTCGTAGTCCGGCAGGTCGCCGAGGGAGCTGTCGGGGATGTTTGTGACATCCATGGTGCCCTCGCCGGCCTTGAGCTCGTCGACCGTGCCCAGAGGCGGGCCAGGCTCGAGGCCATGCACGGCCGCCTCGGCCTGTGCGATCTCAGCTCTGTCCAAGTTGACGGTCTGCGACATGGCTGAACCTGATCAATGGATAAATTGGGGAGAGGTGGGTGAAGGTGGGAGGAGGGGAAGAAGATCTTCGAGAAACAGACCTGGGACATGCCAGGAACTTTATCTGGCTGGGGAAGGACAAGCCAAGCTGCGGCAAGGGCTCGGCCGGTTACTCAGACTCAGATGCCCATGTCGTCTATCACTCTATCTAGGCCAGACCAGGTAGCTGGATTACAACCAGAAATGACCTAGCCGCGCTGCTGGGACCTAGTGCAGGAGGACGATTCAATGTTAGTTCCGCCTCCGCATGGTCTCCACCTTGACAACCACCATGGGAATGGCGACACGCAGGGGCCCCTGGCAAGTGAATGGGGGAGGCTCAAGGGTCGGTCGATGGCAGCCGAGGTGCGCTGATTCGTTGGAAACTAGTGATTGGGGGGTTAGCTGGCGCGGCGGTCCATAGGGTGACGGGGTGGTCAAGAACTACTGCAACGTTAAATCTACGAGTCCACGGAGCGATTTTTTGACCACAGGCCACCGTAACCGACAGGTCTGTTCCAACAACTGACTGCCTGGGTACCTGGATACTTGGGTACCCTACAATGGTTTGCGACGCTGACATATGGTGAGATCCTGCGTGCACACATGACTGGGCATCGATTATCATTTTGCGAGTGCTTCGGTTGCACCTCGGCCATTGCTATACTCGGGCCAATCTAGAGTTGAGACAAGCCGGACGGGGAGCCCGGCGGATGGGATCGAGGGGCAGAAGGACACAGAGAGGGAGGCAAAACAACCCATGCAACCATGCCGGTGGCCACGGTGATGGGTTCGACCGATTGGGGGGACCTTGGGGTAACTGGATGGCGAACGGCACAGTAAGAGCTAAGACAAGACCCCAGGGCCAGGGCCGTGGCCATTCGGCGGGACAACTTCTTGGACTCGGGATCCAGCGTTGGGGAATTTTTTTCTGCTCGAGAAATGCTTGGACTGCTTCTCAAACCCGGTCCAATACGGGTTGGTGGCTTGGCAGTCCTGCTTCAATTGGCAGGTCGGCCCCCCCACTGATAAGAGTTGCGTGCTCAGTGGTCGCGTGAAGAATTTGTCGACGGTCAAACAAAAACGACTCATCTTTATCAGTATGCCTGTATCCGTGACTGATGGATCGAAGATGATCTGGGTGGGCGCACCCACAACTCACGGATTGCTGCCGACTCCTTGGAGGGCCAGACCGGGCAGTGTTTGCTGGAACATCAGCAGATATCTTTCACTTGGCAGGCGGCAGCTGGCGATATGAGGCGAGGTGGCCGAGACAAAGGACGAGGCCAAACCCCTCGACGGGACATTTTGCATGCGTGTTGTGTTCTCTGTGTGGGCAGATCCAGCAAGACCGCTCGCTAGTGTACGATCAACCGTGTACGACCAACAAGACGTCGCCTCGGCAAGGCTGGATCGACGCTGCCGCGATGGTCCTGGAAGCAGTACCAACATACGCGGCTGCGCGGCCAGCAGGCAGTAAGAATGCAGACTACAATGTTGTATTGGCAGGACTGCATGCAAACCGGCACACCCTCGCCACCAGGCCAACCCATGCTGCCGTGCCAATGGGGGGGGGGTCGTCTTCTGGCCTGGCATTGGCCCTGTCGTTATCACGGCGGACCTGGGGAATGGCGTTCTAGAAGGATTCTAGTGCCATCTGGCCCAAGGCTTGCATGCTCGCAGGCTGGCAGGGCGCGCATGGAAGGATTCCTTCCAGCTCGTAAAAGGTTCGACAGCTGTGTTCGCGGTGGGCGAGGCACGTCCAGGCACCTTCTGGATCGGGGCAAGCCGAGGGATCGGCCTAGCTGACAAGTGTGCCGCACGAGGGCTTGGAGGGGTTCTGATTGTCGAGAGAATGCAAATCGAAGCTGGTGATTGGTAACCCGGCTGTCGTCCCAACCCGAGCTGGCACATGCGCAGCTGTGCTGTGCAGAATGTTGCATTGCGCGGGCAGGCGGGCAGCGCAGATGGTTGCCCCGATGCCTCGTCGGGATTGAGACGAGCGATGGATGATGCGTTGGATGGTTGGTTGGATGGTTCGTTAGGCTGGCCGGTTGGTGATGGTTGATTGATTCATTGATTGATTGATTTTGATTGCGTGAGTGACGATCACCGATGTCGATGGGCCTGCTTGGTGCCTTCCTCCAACTCCCATCCTGCCCTTTCCTGCCCCCGTTTTCCTGCCGTCGATACCCCCGTATTGCCGCACCTGCATCTTCTGTCCTTCATTCCGCCCTGTCCTGCCATTCATCAGAGTGCCACCGTTGTATCGCTCTTTACCGGCTCTGTGGCTTGGCCTATCCATCCTCCCCCACACCGACCTGCTGCTTGTCCAAGAATGAATGTTGTTGCCCCATCCGGAAAGCAGCAGGGTGTCAGGGTGTGTGTGCACTGCTCACACGAGCGACTAACAGCAACCACACCACAAGTTGCGTCTTTCGACCTCCCAACTCACCATCGCTCTGATAAGCAATAGAATCAAGAAAGAGAAAAAAAATCGCTGCTGCCTTGGATTCGTCTGATCAAGGTATCCTGGTGTGAAGGTGAAGGATAATCCTCACGTGTAACGAGATCCCAAGGCACGACGGGAGTTGGCGGCACAACACGCCAACAAGCTCTCGCCTCTGTCTTTCCCCAAGGCCAAGACAACCAGTCGGCCCCCTTTACCTCCGACGGGCACTGCTCCGAAAGCCGTCAAACCAAGACATCGAGCCCTGACCATCACTTTCTTTAACTCCCGCAGCCAGACCAGCCAAGGCCCGCATCAGGAAGCTGTTTGGTAATAGCCTCGAAGCGCATACGCCGCTCATTTCGTCCCTCGTAACCCCGCCCCCATCCCCATAAAATACAACTGCCCAGGCTGGATACGCCAACCTTAATCAGGTGTCATCGCGCACTTCCTAATCCTCAGTGCACATGCCACCCAGCCATGTCTTGAAGCCTTTGGTTTCAGGTAATTGTGCCTGATTCACTTCCAGGGCAACGACGTGCAAAATGGCTGCGGCCAAGACGTGAAGTTGTTCACTTGTGCACGCCCAGTCGCGCGGTGGCTTTGCCCAAAGCTTGTCCGCGTCCAAGCACCCATCGCCTTCTTGGCTGCCGTCCTTGTCGTGCTGGGCAAGCCGCAGGGGTTACACCCACCAACCGTCACCTGTCTGGGGTGCTAGATAAAGGGGGTGGGGGGGGGGGACGATTGCTGCTCACAATCTGTACACAACCTCCTCTATAAGTTTGCTGCGAGATCTGAATTGTTATTATCGACTCTATCCGAGTTGCCAGACTCGACTGCTTGAGTAAATGCCCTCTTATAATTACCAGCTGAATTGCGTACAGGGGTTCAACGATTACGGACCACCGATAGGTCCGCACCAGCTTTGGTGATAACAGCCAGTGACTGCCTGCTATTGTTTTGATAGCTGGTAATACCTTACAGGGAGAGAAGAAATCGTGATAGGCACTGGTCGTATCATCTACAAACTATTAACCTCGTGTAGAGTCAATATGTACGGAGTCTGAAGGCAATGCCGTCGATAGAGAGGACTCGGCTTTCCGTGCCAACGAGCTTGACATAGAAACATTTCCATATATCAGGTTCGCAAAGCAGAACTCGTGATGTCCAGGACACGAGTCGGTCCAAACACGCAATGAAAGTAATTGGAAGTGGGTTGAATCAACCACAGCTACTGTCACATTTGCATGGACCGCGATCTGTAAGTATTGGCTTGGGAGCTACGCGAACTCTACCCAGATGCGTCAGTTGCCGCACCAGGCCCTTTTCAGACTCAAAGCTCAATATGACGATTTTTCGGATTGAAGTTTGGGTTCTCAGTATGTTCATATCGACCTCTCCCTCTAATTGTTGTCCCAGCCCAAGCCATTCCATTCACCGTTCAAGTTTGTCCGTGTGATTTATTCTGGATTCCTTCATGGAATCATTGACAGACAAGAAGACCCTGCTATGCCCTGAAGATCTTTCTTGGGGATCATCTCCCTCGCAGCAAAGGCGTGTTTTCGCCGGCTGCCGCACCATCTTCAACCGCTGTGTCCCGCTTCTTAGCTTGCCGAGCCAGCCTCGCACTCCAAAACACAGCCGGGTAGAAGAAGACGCCTGAGTAATTTGTCAGTTGAAAAGTAACATCGCATCAAGATAAAGATCCTGGCCAAAGTAACACGAACATGGGATAGCGATGGACCATGCGATGAAAGTTATCCTCACTGCTCTGCGCCTGCAGTAAGGGTCGTGATAATACGGGTACCCGGGAATGAAGAATATCGCGTCCAGGAGCAGCCATCCCCACATGGCGGTGGCGATGAGCCCTTTCCCCAGCTCGAACCTGGCGGTGACCTTCGGGTGCGCTTCTGGATGTTTCCACTGAACGATGGTGGTGTACACGATCATGGCTGCGAGGATAGAAAGGAAGAGTCCCCTAATGAGAGGGTAGGCGTTCGCTCCGTAGCTGGGCCAGCCAAGCTCCCACGGTATGTCCTGCACCCAGGAGACAACCAGAAACCCGGCGATGAGGGCCTGGAAGAGCCAGAGTGTCCGAGCCGCGACCTGCCGTAGACGGCGGGGATTCTCTGCGTCTGCCATGATGACTGGTATTCTAGCCTTGGGGTAAAGGATGAAAGGCGCGGATTGAGTGATAAAGCAAGTATGGATAGTTGGATTTAAGATCGATTCAGTGACAGGTGGATGCAGAATTTGCTGACTGCCTAAATATTGTGGGAGGCTAGGAGCTTGCTGACATGCGGAGTCTGGCAAGCCAGGGGATGTAGGCGGGATCCGAATAGGCTAGGGTGCCCTCAAAGCGGCCACAACATACGATCAGACTTGGCGAGACTGTGGTGCTCTGTAAGCCGGAGGATCAGCCTAATTAGGCAGCATTTCCTGGTGCCATTCTGCTGGTGAAGCATCTGGTGACGGTGTAATAGCTGTGTTGTCTTTGCTACATTCATATGCAGGGCTACACTTTGGATAGGAATCAGATTTTCTAATATGCATACTTAAGTAGCGACATATATGGCTGTATCTTCTGATCATAAGCATGGGTTATATGTATTGGCTTCGGCTTTCCACCACGTTAAAAACGTCAGGTATAGTAACTGGCCAGGCTAGAATTCTCTAAATTCCGTGATGAGAAATGGGCACGTCGAGATGGATACCCCGTCAAGGACTTCCAGGTTGTGATGCACTGCGCGGCGCCTCCTGAAATACCAGAGTGGGAACCCAGCCTCCCCAAAGACGTTGATATCCAGTCCGTACCAGCACATACCCGTTATCATTCGCTCCATCGCGATCTTTGAGTCAAACATAAGACACTTCTATGATAAGCCAGTTGAGTTACCATATCGTTCTAGTGTAGGAGTTCTCCCGTAGGGTTGGCGAATACAAGTAATGCCCGAAGAGAAGTACAGCGTCGGCAGGCGTGTTCCCAGCATGTAGAGAATTAACAATATGTCCGCAATCAACCGTCCACGTCGTAGGTTGGCGACGATCTTGGTACATACTGCGCCATGAGACTGTCGATGGCATCACAGAGGAGCTCCACGGTAGACCGTCGATTCACGGGCGCCCGAAGGTCTTCGAAGCCGAAAGACACGAGGCTTGGTGTTGACATCGGTCGTACCTAGGCGCATTTGCTCTTTGCCATCTTCACGAAGACTGAAACGGGTCCTTGAGTACCGCGTATTTTCTCCCGCGAGGCAGTGATCTGCAATACAGGTTTCGCGATGCGGAGCCTGTCGATCTGTATCATCATGTAGTGTACCTTGTCAGCTGTGGGACCTCCGGGCCGCTTCCGCAGCACATGATCGCAGCGGCACAGGCGCTTAGGTCAAGATATCGGTCACCTGCTGAAGATTCTGCTGAGTGGAAGGGATTGTGAAATAAACCTGTCATCGCGATTCTTACCACACGGGGACAGAAAGCAAGCCTTGTGTTGCCACAGCGCGAGCATATGCGATTATCTGGGTCTCAGCGGGGCATTTTAAGCCAACGAGATGCAGACACGAGCGTGAATGAGTGCTCCACATGAACTGGGTCAGTTCACTTAATTCCATAATATGAAACCAAGACAGCCAGTGTCAGGTCACCAAATGTCTACTTACAACTAACCGACACAACAACCAGTGATACTCATGCACAAAACTGTCAGCTTATATGGCTTACAAAATACCCACCATCTCGCCGGTACGTCGCCTTCATTGCGAAATGAGCCTAAAACTTTTCAATCCTGACCACACGTCGTGTAGTCCACAACCCTTGTGCCCGGACCCAGTAACGCCGCCACGGATCTCCTACCAGCTTCCTATCATTACCATGAAGCCAATGGTAAGCGCCAGGTCGCTGATCCAGAACACGACATATCAGCCTTTTTGCACAATGAGTTATCCTTAGGGCACTTGGATGATATGCTGCAGCATCTATGGCTAGCCGGTGCAAAGCAAGCCCCTAAGCAGCTGCATGCTCAAGTTGCCATGGGCCGGGAGATCGTCGTCGTCGACCGAATGGACTTGCATCTAGTTTTGGACTACGACAGGAGGATCTTCCTCAAACCCATCCCACGGTTCCTACTGGATTCGGAATTCTGGCAGAACAACCTGGAGTGCCCCTATGGCTGCATGTGCCGAGACCCTCCGGCGGCTTCTTGCCGGGCGAATATACGAAAAGTCGCCCTGGGCTTCCTATATACCTATGTCTGTTTGATATCAACGGAGACCGACTTCTTCCTCGCCAGAGAAAGACGTCTCTTGCCCCGGAAAGCCATGGATTCAACCATTGAATGGGCAGAATGGAAGGCAATGGCTAGGGAGCTTCTTCGCGAGCACAGGCCAGAGAGCGTTCACCCTCGCTTCCTGCGCGCTGAGCTTCGCCTCTCCTGGATCGACTGGATCAACCGAATCACTCGCTTCCCGTCTTCCGAATACATCCATGGCTACAATAACTACACAAGCTTCTATCGCGAAAACTTCCGAGTGATGACCGCCCTCACCGTCTTCCTCGCTTTGGTGTTGAGTGCGATGCAGGTCGGCCTCTCCACGGAAGTGCTCCAGGACAGCGCCACCTTTCAAACTGCATCGGTTCAATTCACTTTGTGGAGTATTTTGTGGTTAATCTTTTTCTTCGGGTTCATTGTCTTCGGGCCCTTACTCAAATTCTTCATCGCGGATCTACCAGCAGCTCTTAGGGATAAATAAGAACAACGCTGGATAATAGAGTTTTAATTTGCTCCGAAGTGGCTACTAAGAAACCGCTTCATTCATTGAAGTGCGATCCCATGACCTTTGCGGGTTGATGTAGAAAGGCTAGAGCACCTGGATATTCGTCCTCACTGACTCTCCTGTTCCATCATCTCCTGTACCCATGGGCCTACAAGGAGGTGGGGGAGTATTGCCGGCGAGGCCGTTTGTGTGCATCAATGGCAGAGCTATGTCATTCAAAGCTTCGTTCCCAAGAAGCTTTTAGTCCGTCGACTGTGGAGGCTCTTCGAGGTGTTCTCCGCCCAAGATCTCATCATTTTCGTTGGCCCTGGCACTTGGGGGCGACAGGCTCACAGTGGAATGCCCTGCTGTAGCTCCGGTATCCGAGGCCATTGGCGACGTCAAAGACGAACGAGGCTCGTTGAACTACGACCGAGCCTCGCTGAAATCATGTGTCATAATAGGTGGCAACGAGCTGACGATGTTCCGGTTGGCAGAGGCATCCTGGGCCGAGCGTTCCAGTTCGGCGCTGAGCGCTGTAGGCGTGTGGACCACGAAGGCCAACCGTGTTGAGGCGTCCGCAGAACCCTCCCCCGAAGCCTCGCCTTCGGGATTTGAGGCCGTAACTCTAGGCACGAAGCTGATGAGGTCCAATGGTGCGGGCCTCGGCCTTCTGCGTCCATCCTTGAGCGTCTGTCGTCTTGCCTGCGCAACGTTGGCGGTGTCGGTATTGCTCTCTCGCTCTTCTGGAGTATCCGCTTCGTCCATAACAAGCCCTCTGCCCTTTCCCGCTGCTTCCCCACCGCTCTCCCTTGATTTGTCGCATGTGAGGGTGGGCTCTCGCTCTGGTACCTGGCCTGGGGGCTCTGCCTCCGTATCCGCGGCCCCTGCTCCATCCATCTGCGTTGAAAAATCACACATATTGCCGTCAGCTGATGAAAAGACATCCTAAGCCGTTCCACCGGGCTGAGGCGTCGTGCCGTTCGTAGGAGCTGCTGTGGGGCCTGCAGCACCAGGCGCGTTTGGCTGGGGTGGTGGTGCCAAGTCGCGGACCTCGAACTGGCCGTAGCCGCCGCCCTCGCTGACAAGCTGTTGCCGCTTGTTTGCGCGCAGCTGGTTGAGGATACCAACCACCTTCTGCACCTCGGACTCGATGGTCTCCTCGGTGCGGTCGCCCTCGCCAGGTTTTCGTAAGGGCCCGACGATCCAGAGCTCACGGATACGGCGGGTCAGGGACAGGAGATTCTCGACTGATTTGATCTGTAATCATGTTAGCCATGGCTTAATAGGATAGGACTATGACAGGGCACGTACGAGGGTCTGGGTCTCGAGGTCCATGGCCATGCTGTTGTACGAGGCCTGGCCGGTGGATGTCTTGTTGGTGATGGGCTCAGTGGCAAAATTGACGAGGTCACGATAGCTTGTGAGGATCTCGGCGATGATCTTTCCTTCCTGATCTACGGTGGCAGTCTGTCAGCATCCGCAAGAGGGCTCAAAAAGAAGGCGCACGGCAGGTGAGTGCATCTCGACATTGGACACCTTCATGCCAGATGCATGCGGCTTGCTGCAGTCGGTGGGGTCTGGCCGGTTCGAAAAACACAGAAAGTGAGGGCACGTGAAGAGGGTTTCGTGTAGGTATCGAGCCTCAGGCGCAGTCTTCGACCAGCGACGAGAATCGCAGTGACTTACCCAGGAGGCTGGCTGCCGCGGCGGGTTGATTGCGTTCCATTGTCGTGTTGGCCTGGCAGGCACGCGCAAGTGCATTCAGCACATGCACAAGGTTCTAGTAGACGGAAGGGAAGACGAAAGGTTGGTGAGTGTGTTTGTTTTGTGTTGTGTTTGTTCTGGTGTTGTGCTGAGTTGGTAGGCAGATCGAGGTTGAGATCGAGGTTGAGATTGAAATGTCGATGTTGATCGTCGTCGAAGTTGAGCCTGAGCTCCGAGGTACGTAGAGGGAGCTAGAACCCTGATGGGCGAGGGAGCTTGGGCCATCTGGGGCTGGCGCACACTGTACTGATACACGGCCCAAGGATGTCACTCCAGTTGCGTCAGTGCCTCCCTCCCTCCATCCCACCTCAGTTCTCGATTTTCTTCCCTCTACTCTCCTCTCCTCGCCATCACTTCAACATCATTATCGACATGCCCGACTCTTCTCTCTGCCAGCGAGCCATTGTCAAGAATCATCAGTCAAATTCGTGTGCCTTTTCACAATCTATATGACGCTAATGCTCGGATGTCAAGATGCTCCGCTCCCGCGCAAACAGAACAATCAGCCAGGCTCCGTGCAAATGCGATCATCCTCATGCTTCCTCATTCTACGCCTATCAATGCTTCGTATCTTTCGTCCCTTGGGGATCCCTGGTCATCTGAATCATAGCTGCTGAATGTCAGTACCCGAGGAAAGCTTACGAGCACATATGAGGGATCAGTGTGCTCACCCTGAGAGGCTCGTCGAGGTCGTACCGCCCGCCACAGCTCAACTGCGGGATCTGCTCGTAATTATCCACCAGCTTCCCGCGAGTGGCCAGCAATATCTGTTTGGTTGTCAGTCTCCATTCATATCATCGCTGACAGCATCAGTCCCAGGCGGCGACACACCTCTCGGTAGGTCAGGTTAGGCTCTTCTCTCATCGTTCCGATGAAGGCCCACGACATGGCCCCCGTCGCCGCCCCCGAGATGGTCGCATCCGCAGACGTCTGGTCATCGCGGCAGCCCGAGAACATCCATACGTCTTTGCCCTCCTTGTCCCAGTCCTCTTCGAACTCCTCAGCCGCCAGCCCTTCCTCGTCTGCCTCGTTTCGCGCGTGGTGCAGCCCGTTGAAGAAGTCCGTCGCACCACCGAGCAGCATCTTGGCGTCCGCGATCTTATCCCGGCTGAATCCGCCTCGCATTAGCTGTCCGGCAGCGTGCACCAGGTGCATGCCCTTCTTGATGTGGTCCATCAGGTTAATGTTGCCTTCCTCATCCGGCCGGTACACAAACGGCAGCTCGCAGGCAGAGCCCGAGTGACAGCAGTCGAACAGTATGGTCAACCTCGCGTTCGGGTTCATGGGACTGATGATTTTCCGGTGCAACTGGACAGGAGTGTCGCGTCAGTGGTGTTCAGCAATGCACGCCGCGCCCTTGGGTTTGGGCGGTTGCTCACAATCTCGCTGGATATTTGGCCGTGCTCTGTGAAGTCGACGGGGCAGATGGTGTCGTCAAAGCCCGTCGGCCGGTTATCGTCGGTGTCCTTGACCTGGCCTGGCAACTGTCGGTCAGCCCAAACCTTGGATCTGCCCCTGCAGCGATTTGGCGGCGCTCATACCTCCGTGACCCGAGTATGACAGCCACACATTGTCGCCGTCTCTGTTGTACGACGTAAGCCACTTGAAAGCGGCCAGGATGTTCTCGCCGCTCGGCCAGAACGGTGTGCCCTCGTTGTCCGGTGTGTCCGTCATTATCACCATATCCTTGGAGTCGTCCGAGAACCCGCGGTCGTTGACAAGGAAATCGCGCACGTTTTCCACGTCGTTGTGGCAACCGTTGAGCTCATTCTCGGTGCCGGTGTAGTTGATGCCGATCAACAGTGCCTTCTTGCGAGTCATCTTGCAGTCCGATTCGATTCGGTCGTTCGAGGCTGGGCAGAGGTGCGTCCGGTGGTAGAGCAAGCTGAGGCTCGAACAGGCAGTGCCGGCAAGTGTCGCGAGAGTCAACCAAGGACGGCACGGCAGCGCGAGAAGAGCACCGCAACACGTAAAAGACAGAATTCGTTCCCACAGCTTCAAGCCGCTGCAGGTCCAGCTTGCGACGCGAGTCACAGCCCCTCGCACGATGCTGTTCTCCCCGCCAAACATTTGAAGCTGAACCCCTGGTTCTGTGGGCCATTACGTCGTTGACGGGTCCAATCTGGTGGGTCGGCCCGCTGTCACAATCGGCTCAGCCCCCATACGAAAGACCCTTCCAGCCTCGTGACTACCGCTTGAGACCTGCTTCCCTTCAACCAAGCTTCCATCGATCGTGTGTGGGATTTGAGCGCTATTTCGTGTTCGTCCTTGTTAAGCTTGCTGGGTTGTTGGCTGAAGTGATGGCTTGACTACCCGTACCCTCCTGTACCCCAGAGGGAGCCACCAACGGCCGGTAAGCACCTCGATATTGAATTGCCTCAGTCGCTGTTCACATGCGCATGTCTTATGAATTATGAAAGAGCGTGGTCGATAGTTGTGCTTCCACGACCGCTATCGTCACAGAAGCACCTGAGGTGGGCCCACCACTGATCCCTGTTTTGCAGCACATTTTCTCACACTCACGTGTTCCAGCCCACTCCTTGATGTCTTCTCCCTTCATGCTCCCAGAAGTACATTTCCTGCCCACACAGACATATAGATACAGAGACTGCTTTCAAGAACCTTGTAATTCAATATCTTGATGTTTTTGAGCAGAAGATCAACCAAATCGAGCCTCACTCAAGGGAGCTTACTCTGCTGCACTCCCATTTCCCATCGGCTGGATTATACCTGAGGTCGTACATGACTGATCCATCGGCTTGACCGACGTGCTCATGGCTTAGCAACAGATTTGGTTCGCCATAGTTGCCCATGAACTCGAGCTCAAGCTCAACTTGCGTCCCTGAGTCCAGACCACCGCGAAAGTCTATTATGAGAGGCTCGGCGCGGGTGACACGTCTGTTGTTGAGACACCTGACCGAACGGAGAAACGTGATGGGTTTTCCGTCAACGTCCACGCCAGTGATATGAAGTTGGAATTTCCCTCTGGCGTTTTGTGCATTTCTAATGGCCAGCCGCCGTTGAAGAATGAAGGGCGGAATGGGGATGTCCAGCTTTTCCATGACGCGCGTCATGAGATCGTCGGATTTTGCGAACACCCTGAGGTCAGCAAGACCGTCTGACGGCGTCTTTTGGAGATTGCAGATCACCAACGAGGGAGCGCGTTTCCGGCCCGGAATTGTTGGGATCTCATTCGCAGGGGTCACCGTCAAGGAGGAACCCAAGACTAGGAAAACATCGGACTTCTCAGCATGTGTATATGCACGCTGAAAGTCTACTTCAGGCAGATCTTCGCCGAAGTTGATTATACTGTCGAGCAGTGTTCCCCCACAGACGACACACTTGCGACCTGTACGATGGTCATGCGCTGGCCGCTCATCGGGGGCAGTCGCCCGGAAGTCTAAGAGCACGAGGCGGCGGTCAGTATGCGAAAACGTCCGCCCGGGTCCAAGACATGTAAACATACCGCGGATGTATTCTTTGCCACAGTCTTTGCAATACTCACGATTGCTATTGCCGTGCAGCTCGGATATCATGCCCTGGAAAGATCAGCCAAAGCCGTGCTTGCAACAGCTTCAAGGGCAGAATTGTGGGTTACAGGCAAGATCCCACTCCTTCTATGAAGGCCGTCGCAGTTCTGGCTGATGAGGTACTTGAGGATTCCGCGATTTTGCAGCTCCACAAGTGCCATGTGAGTTGGCGTAGGTATGGCCTGCAAGGTGTCGATGGATTGCAAGTCGTGTTCGCGCCCTTGCGCCATCAACGTCCAGGCACCCTCGGGTCCTCTGAAGTCAGCAATCCCAGCTGAAGTTGATACGCCGGCACCCGTGAATACGACCAGGTGTTTGCTCGTGCGAATACGATCCGCGAGTATCTGTGCCTTTTGGTCGACGGCGGCGGATGCCTCGAGGTGCTCTCTCTCCGCGACTTTGGGCGCGGTGTTGGCCATCTTGGGGCGCGTTCAGGAGCGCTTAGGGGAAATGGGATGCGCGGGGATGATGCACAGAGACAATCCATACGCCATGTTCGAAGGCCTCACCCATCCTTATATGGACGACGACGAGCCAGCCAAAGTGTAAGCGCGTTATGGTCGCTCACGCGCTAGGCAGCAACACCATCAGGTTGTGAATCCGACTAACGCTGATACGGTTTCGCTGATTACGGTGAGTGCTGAAACGGGCCGCAACCGTTTGATCTCCGTTTCTTGCCGAACGCTAAATATTGGACGGTGCCATCGGTTCGGGCGGGAGTGCCTAGTCCCGTTCCTGGGGTGATCCCGGCTCGCAGGACGGCCCGGACGAGGCTCTAGCCAAACCCAACGAGGACGCCATGTATTTATTACGGCTAATCGCCCCTTCTCATGTTGTGGTGGTCGAAGTTTCTATGTTGTGGCCTAGAGCGATATCTGAGGAAGAAAGAGCCAAGTTCTCACCTATCATCTCATCGTTGTCCCTTCTCAGAGTCTGTTTTGTGCTCACTCCCCTCCTTCCCTCGCTTTCCGCTGATGCCATTATCAACGTTGAGCATGGCTTCCATCTGTTTTGTCGCCTCTGATTTAGGCAGCTCTAAAGTCACAAGCCACGGAAACTGCACTGGCAACTCATCGTCGCCACCCTTAATCGCTGCATTCACGAACAAAGTCTGCTTCTCGGCCTCCAAAGGAAACTCGTCGTCATGGCAGTGACTCGTGTGGCAATATCTTTGCTTGCCGTACCTCACGAGCTTCGCGTCCTTGAGCGCTATATCTTCGACCGTGTCGTACTTGCCCGGCAGGATTGTATTGAGTGTTTCGAGGACTTCGGATTTGCCGTTGTTTATGTCAGTCAAGTGTGAGGGCTGATGGCTCTGTGCTTCTCTCCATGTGATCATCTTGGCGCCCCAGCCTTCGTGAATGTGGCCAAAGCAGTGGACACGTGGTCTCGATGTAGCCACGGCAGCGAACAGTTCAGAGGAGCCTCCACGTTCGCGACCGTTGGTTCGATCCAGGACACCTCGCGGTGGTCCATGCGTAACAGCAATGTCAGTACCCTTCTCAATATTGTACACATGTCCCTGATCCGGCTTGTATTGGAAGCCCCAATTGCCCAACGACGGTGTATAAGGACTTGCATATAACAACAATTCAGCACCATTCGACAGAACGAAGCGATGGGTGCCTTCCTGCAGAAGTCGAATTCCGCGTTCTTGTGCTTCCAAGAAGAGCCGCTCTGCTTCACCGTAATCACCGTACTCCTTTTGCACAAGCGCGGGCTCGAGAGGAGGCCGTGCATCTTCGATCTTCTGTTTGAAGGACGGTATGTCCAAAGTGAAGTCGTGATTCCCGGCAATGAGGAGTTTCAGAGGCGCATCGATTTTCTTCAGGAGCCTCAGAGTTGTTCGCATTTCATCCAATTTGGACTCTTCCGTCAGATCGCCGCAGTGGATAGCGACATCTGCTCGTGGGGAGGGTAGGAGCTCATCCAGAGCCATTCCGTGCGTATCAGATAGGATGAGGATAGACGTCTTAATCGCGCCTGTATTGGCAGCTGGTCTAGGTTCCGACTTATTCATCGCTGCTGCTGTCATTTCGTCGTGTTGCGCTTGCTATTGTCGAAAATCTTTCTTTATGTAGTGGTGGAGTGGAAGAATCTTGGACTGTGAAGTAAGAAGGATCTGCCCACTGGCAATTGACACTGCAAATCTAGCCACCCAGAGGCTTTTATGCGTTGCTTACTTGGGCTAGCATACAATACATATTTTTGGATGACTCAAATTAGACGCAAAAAATGGATTAACTTATGATAGGTTTGTGAGACCGGGTGTCAGCAAAGTGACCTAGCTACTCGTCTAGTAACCGGCCTAGAAGTTCAATAGTTGTGGTAAGATAGACTACGGTTAGGAAGAGAACCGGCAGGATTAGCCCTATTTAGTTCAGGCGCACGGCGCGCCACCAGCAGAGATAGTGGAAAGCAAATAACCAGCAATAAACGGCTTATCAATGTGGGTGGTCCCAGAGGTCTTTTTCTCTAGCGGCATACCTATAGGATAATGCATCCATAACTCTCTTACAGGTCTTAGAATTGTAAGATGCTGGTTTCAGTCTTCTTTAAGAAATCAGAGATTCACACCTGCACAAACAGAGAGTACACCGGTACACGTAGTCAACACTAATCTAGGCTAGATGTTCACATACCCATAGCTAATCTACCGTCTTACTGGTTAAGACACCTGGTTAGTATCAGGGTTAGAATTAGCCCTGGATATCAGGTCTGGTATGTTGAGTCTGGGTGTATTGAGTCTGCATATATCAAGTCTGGGTGTATTAGGTCTGGGCATTGGGTCTGGGTTCGTGAACTGACTATAGGTGCATGTCCGAATGTGTGTGTGGGGGGGATGCTGGTGTTCAAATTTACATGAGCAAGCAATTTATGTACCGGTGCACCCTCTACTCTTGTAGGTGCGAATCTCTGATTTCTTCTTTAAAAGACAGGAATTTGTCATTTCATATGCAGAGGTTCTCAACCATATGTGAACGCGAGGTCTTCATATCCCAACAGGGCTGCCTCAGTGTGATCGATGCCCCGGCCGAGGCTGGTATGTGGTTGTCGCCCCCTTCGAGAGCGAGGTACATGGGAATCTAAACTCGACAGAGCCGAGTCGATAGTCATAACTTGGTCAACATGCCCCGACATTGCTGCCCTCGTACGTTCGGCATTTCAGATTTTGTCGGGTATAACTGTCTCTCCGAACCCTAATCCACTACATGTCCTGCGGAAGCTGACTCGGCGCCGAGATGTTTCCGGCAGCCTGGAGACGAACCAGGAAACTCGTACGCAGAACTGTGTCCCAATGCAGAGATAGGTAGGAATGGAGCCCATGCCCGTGAGGTCTGACCATGTCTCTCCATCATTCTTTAGACATGACATAACCAAAATTTCTGTAGCTTCCTCGCCATAAGAGACGTTTACAGCCATGAGGATGAATTTTGTTAGTGGAGATGTTGCTGGGGAAATGCTGCTCGTGCGCAGCGCTCCCCAAATCGAGCGGCACCCTCGCGGGTAGGACGAATATACATAGATCAAGTCAAAACGGACGTATACAGTTCCGCTTTGGATGTATCGGCCCGAGAAAGAAGGCCAAGGGGCGAACAGGATATCCACTGGGAAGAACCAGCGACGTCACCAGAAGGCCATTTCCGGCCTCGATGGGCGACATCCGGCACCAAAAGCCGGTCAGAACTTTGAAATTGGCGAGAACCGCGATATTATCATTCTATCGGCACTGCCAAGGCGAATGAGCCTGGAAATTTGCACATGTACTGCGGGCACAGGCGTTGATGGAGATCCAGCCCATAATTTCGGTATTGCTATAAGCCGGGTAAACTTCGGGTGCCACCTCGTGGGGATCGGCATTCTACGTTGCTATAGAGAACGGGCATGCATCTGGGAGTAGAAAAGCTCAGAGGTAGTCTATGGTGCCACCACAGTTGGAAACATGATTTTATTTATTCGATTACATGGATTCCACGCACTGACCAGCAAGACCGAGAATCCGATATGTTTCGGGGGTCAATCTTTGGTCGTCGACTTTGGTAGACAATGCTAGTGTGTAAGTCGGGGGATGGGCCTCCCGCCACCCCCCTGCTCCCGCCACCCCTTTCCCACCAAAAACCCCACTTTTTAAACATTTATAACTCACTCCAATATAACACTAATTTAATACAGATTTAATTTATAATATATCATAATAGATCTTATATAAATAAAATATTTTTAAAAATAGTAATATACTATATCTCTTATAATTTAATATGTACGCTTTAAAATATTAAGTACTAAGGATTACTATAGATTTTTAATACTATAAACTCTTTTAAATTTATAATTATATAAAATCTTTTATAAACTTTTAAGTATATATTTATATTAAAATTAATTTCTATTTTATTCTAATAGCTTTAAATATATTATTAGTATTTTATTTCTTAAGATATTTAAAAGTTTAATATTTCCCTATATAAATTTATTATAGTAAAATTAAGATACTTAAAATATATCTCTTATAATATTAATAATATTTTTTAAATATTATTTTCTATATATATATTTTATTTAAAACTAATATAAAAATTTTAATTAAATATATTTAATTTATTCCTTATAATATTTAAAATTATAAAATGTTAAGAATTACTAGTAAATTATATATAAACCTTAATATCTATATAAAAGTATCTTTTACTATATATATATAATATATATAAAGAGTTTGAATTTTTTTTTGTATTATATATTATATAAACTATATAGAATTAAATCTGTAAAATACTAGCTTTAATAATGGTGAAGATAGATGTTGCCTTTTTTGGTATTTTTAGGTGTAAATGGGGTGGCGGAAGCAGGGGGGTGGCGGGAGGCCCATCCCCCGACTTACTTCCCACAACAGTACTGCGCCGGTAGGAGTCTAGTTTGTTTTGCTTGGGAAGGGTATCACGATATGAGTTTGTCCTGTGATGATGGTGGCATGGTGATTGCCGGACATCCACCTTGTCGTCGTGGCCATGACGTGCAAGCCCACTTAGACCTGGGGCCGTTGATTCCATGTACTGCCGAAGAATAGCCGCTCCGGCCCGTTCACTGACACCTCCAAGCTGAGAAATTGACTCGCTCTTTCTAGCCGGCACACTCTCCGAAAGAAGCTACATGTATAATCAGCTCTAGAGCCACGGAAGAAGTCTCATGGAAGATTAAATTGCACGATCTAAGGCTTCCAGAGAGTGTGCCCAAGCTTGGTGACAAACAGCCTCTGATTCAATTCGGCTGTTGCAGAGCATGGATGACTTTGGGATGAACGCCTGGGGGTGTCGTCACCACTCAGTCCAATAACCTGACTCAATACATCCACTTGGTCTCCGTAATAATGAAAAGCTTGTGCTATAGTAGCCGTTCCCATCGTGTGCGATGTGGAAAGTCACGCGGGGAACGCGGGGAACGTGGAGACCTTGGGGTTGTCTTTTGTCTGTTGTAGGAAACGAGAAGGGCACCTCACCGCTCCCATGTTGGTCCTATTTCCTAATAAGGTAATGGAGATCTTGTTGGGCCTATTTCCTAAATAGGCCATTGATGCCGCTCGATGGCAACCGCTCCTTTTGTCTACCATCATGATGGCCTATTTCCCTGTTTCCTAACGAAGCAATGAATGCTGCTGTCCCAAAGTTGGGCCTATTTCCTCATAAAGCAATGGATATTGCTCCATGGTAATCGGCCCTTTTGTATAACGTTACCATCATGATTGTCTCTACCATCATGACGATGTCTCGTGACGTCGGATGTCATATCGCGAGATGGCTTGGCCGCAAGGTTGTATAAATGCCGGCTCGAAATCCTTCAAGGAAGACATGATGCTCCCAAGCCACCATCGTCCGTCACAAATACATTCCTCACGATGCGGTCAGTCGCTCAGGTTGGATATCTAGCCCTCGCGGCCGCGGCTCTGTACGGCTCGGCCCAGGGCCTGGAGAACATTACCGACGATACCTTCTTCTATGGCTTGTCCGAGCCCGTGTACCCTTCGCGTAGGTGGAAGGATATCTCAGTTATAGACAAAAGAAAAGAATCAGACTGACCGAGATAAAGCCAATGGCACTGGCGCGGGTGACTGGGCTGAGTCCTATGCCAAGGCACGTGCCTTGGTTGCAAAAATGACGCTCGACGAGAAGGTAATGTCTTGCCAAACTCTGTCGAAATGGTTTTGATTGTCTATGGCTCACACACCTTCCAGGCCCAGTTCACCATAAGCATTCCCAGGGGCGAGGACACGTTGACCAGCTGCCAGGGCCGAATCCTCCCCATTGAGCGGATAGGCTTTCCTGGCATGTGCCTGGCTGACGCCGGCAACGGCCTGCGGCAAGGCGAGCTAAGTTCTACGTGGCCAGCGGGCATCAGTGTAGCCGCGAGGTAAGATACAACACCCCTCGACGTACCTAACTTGGACAGAGATGACCACCCTCGGCCAAACTGGACTTCTGCTGACACCGGGCGCAGCTGGAACAAGGAGCTGGCGCTGAAGCGCGCCACGGGCCTGGGCACCGAATTTGCCCAGAAGAGCCTCAACGTGATCTTTGGTCCTGTCATAGGTCCGCTGGGTCGCGTTGCCACAGGAGGTCGCAACTGGGAAGGTCTCGGCTACGACCCCGTGCTCTCCGGGGCCCTGGTCCGTGAGACGGTCAAGGGCATCCAGGGCGCCGGCGTCATTGCCAGCCTCAAGCACTTCATCGGCAACGAACAAGAGACGCGACGCAGCACCAGCAGCATGTTGACGGACGACCCGTGGGACCCGAATCCGCTGCAGGCTATCTCGGCCAACATGGACGACAAGACGCTGCACGAGCTGTACCTGTGGCCGTTTGTCGACGCCATTGACGAGGGCGTGGCGAACATTATGTGTTCCTATAACCGCCTGAATAACTCGTACGGCTGTCAGAACAGCCATCTGCTCAATGGAATCCTCAAGACGGAACTCGCCTTCCAGGGCTTCGTGCTGACTGACTGGGGCGCGCAGCATTCGGGCGTAGCCAACGCTGAGGCAGGCATGGATAGCGCTGCCCTGCCCGAAGGCGGCGACTGGGAGACTGCCCTCTGGGGCAAGAACCTGAGCGTGGCCGTGCAGAACGGCTCGCTGCCCGAACATCGCCTCGACGATATGGTCACCCGTGTGTTGGCCCCTTGGTACAAGCTCGGCCAGGACGAGCGAGTGAAACAGCCCGGTCTCGGCTTCCCGGCTGACCACAGTGTGCCTCATGAGGCCGTCGATGTCGTTGACCCGGCCATGGACGAGGTTCGTCTCCAGGGAGCCATCGAGTCTCACGTGCTTGTCAAGAACGCCAACAACACGCTTCCCCTGAAGAACCCCAAGATCCTGTCTATCTTTGGCTACTCGGCCAGAATGCAGGACTTCTACCGTCCCAACGAGAACTTGGCTGCTGACGTGGAATATGGAACCGTCGCCGAGATCTGGACCGGAGGCACCCTCTTTGTCGGCGGAGGATCTGGTGCTACGGGCGCCCGCCGCGCCGTGGCTCCCATGGACGCCCTCCGACAGCGCGCCTGGGAGGACCGCACCCAGCTATTCTGGGACTTGGAATCGGCTCAGCCGGGCCTGGCAGGCATCAACGGCAACTCAGACGCCTGCCTCGTCTTCGGGAATCACTATGCCAGCGAGGGCGTCGACAAGGATAGTCTGCGCGATGACTACACTGATGGCCTGATTCTCAGCGTGGCTGCCAACTGCAGCAACACCGTCGTTGTGATGCACAACACCGGCGCCCGCCTTGTCGACCAGTTTGTCGACCACCCCAATATCACCGCCATCATCATGGCCCACCTGCCCGGCGAGGAGAGCGGGCACGGCCTGGTCCAGATCCTCTACGGCGACGCCAACCCCAGCGGCAAGCTGCCGTACACCATCGCCAAGAATGAGTCCGACTACGGCCACATGCTGCTCCCGGACCAGGCCATCGCCCCGTACGGCATCTTCCCCCAGTCCAACTTCACAGAGGGTAACTTCATCGACTACCGCTACTTCGACGATCAAGACATCGAGCCGCGCTACGAGTTCGGCTTCGGGCTGAGCTACACCACCTTCGAGCTCGCCGACCTCAAGGCCACCCTACTCAGCAACGCGACCCTCGACCGGTACCCGCGCGGCGCCATCCACCAGGGTGGGCCGTCCGACCTGTGGGACGTGGTCGCCCGCGTCACCGCCCGCGTTACCAACACGGGCGACGTGGCCGGCGCCGAGGTGGCCCAGCTGTACCTCGGCATCCCCGACGACGAGGCGCACACGGTGCCGGCGCGCCAGCTGCGCGGCTTCGAGAAGCCCTACCTGGAGCCCGGCGAGAGCGCCGAGGTGGTCTTCCCGCTGACGCGCCGCGACCTGAGCGTCTGGGACGTGGTGGCCCAGAAGTGGGCGCTGGGAGATGGGGAGTACAAGGTTTGGGTGGGCACCAGCAGCCGGAACCTTCCGTTGGAGGGATCCCTCAAGATTTAGTAAGTGATTATGGTAATTCTGTAGTGATAATACTAGTAATAGTGAAGGAATTGGTGGGTGGAGGAAGGGAGAGATCCAGAGACAGATGAGAGACTAATTAGTTAGTTAGTGTATGCAGACAAATGGAGATGTTGCGCGTGATCGATTTAGAAGCAGACCCTGGCGAGTTCATCCAAGACGCATCCCAAACATTCTTATCAACATACAGCCCTCCTAGAATGAATCATGTGAAGCAACAAATCAAACAATGTATGCATCAATCAGATGGTGGAGCAAGAGCTGAACCATAGTGAGAGGCTGGGACGCGCAATATTCCATTGACGGGTCTATTGAGACTGCTGAAGACCTGATATGTGATCAGGATGGAAATGGTAGGCAAGCTCCAAACGAGAAGCCGAGAATCTCACGGACCGTCCACGGTCGGTTTAGTTTCACACCTGTCATGCCGCAATAGCTTTCATGAGCATTCCCAAGATCTCAAGATCTTGTCGAGCATCAGCTGGGGTCGTCTTGGGAACCTTTCCCTCCGTGACCCATTTGTGCATCTCCTGTAGCTCGAGCAGAAAGGGATCTTCGTATGTCCGCCGAATAGTAGATTCCCGGTACGCTCCGTCCGGTAGAGTCTCCTTGATGACCATTGTCGTCGGCAGGCCTCTGACGAACGGGGTGTCTATGCACACTTTGACAGTCTTCGTGTCGCCAAAGACCTCAATTGATGCGTCGAATCGTGCCACCTGGTCGACGCCAGACTCGTATGCGACGGCGAAGTTGGGGTATTGGAATATTGCACTGTCATGGTCAGTAGTTGATTTGGTATAGCACTTGAGGTCATAAAATGCTACCTCCAGAACGGCGAGCCAGTAGTGGCACAGGGAGAGAATCCTACGACACCCTTTGGCATTCCCAGGATCTCCCGCATGGCGCTCAAATCGTGTGAGCCAAGCATCGAAAGCGTGTGCCACATCAATTCCGTCTCCGGTGTGACGGTGACTCCAAGCTCGGTTTGAAGAGCTTGCTCTATGTCTTCAGTCGTTTTCCTACGTAGCGCTTCGGAGTCTTCCTCTCGATAATCGTTGAAAGTCCTTGGGAACGTGCCGGACTGTCCCACGAAGACGGAATTTGGTCCGATGATATCTCGAACGCGAGCGTAACGTACTTGTTCAATGCTCCCGACCTCTTTCACCGCGTCGACAAAAGCCGCGGCATACCTCCTCATGTAACCTACCATGGTTTTACCACCACCTGCAGCCTTGTCCGCAGCGATGATGCGGTCCGTGTCTTGCAAAGTCAAGGCAATGGGCTTCTCAATGAAGACGTGCTTATTGGCCTGCAGCGCAAGTAGTGCTTGGGACGCATGGAAGGCGTGATTGCTTGCTATCAATACCAAGTCGACTTCAGGCGCGTTGCACAGTTGTTCGACATTTCTGGTAGTCTTGGGTTTTGAGTTGCCTGCGAGCTTTTCCAGGCTGTGTTTCATGGCATCGTCGGACACATCGTAGAGGTATGTGACCTGAAAGAGGTGGGACAACGAGTTCATACAGGGCACGTGGACGACTTGCGTGACCAAGCCGCATCTAGGATCATTTAGCCTGCAGTACAATGTCGAATTGTTACAAGCCCTCGACAAACCCTATGATCCCCACTTTGACGATACGGCCCTCTTTCGCCGTCTCAGTAGGCTTCATGCCCCACATTGTGAAGGCTCAGAATTAGCTCGAGGCAGGGTCTTGGGATGATGAATCTTGTTGTGGTCAAGAGATCTCAGACGCGTCAGAACAATGGTTGGAGAAGCATCGAGCGTTAATCACAGAGGGACAGCTGTCACGTAGATTGTAGATGAAGGAGATCGGAATTCAGAGTCGACGACCAGTCGCAGAGGGGAATAGTATTCACGCTACTGCCCACTAGTCTGTGGGTGACTAGCATGCTATGCACTATTACCCCGAATAAAGGACGGGCCGGTCTTGCATGGAACGCCTCTGACAACATTCGGGTAGGCAAGTGTCATCCCAGGACCGAGAAGGGATCTCATGATACAGGAATCAACTTGAGGTAGTATCAAGACGCATTCAAGACATTTGGATTGAGATGGCCCCTGGGAACTCTTATTGATTAATATATAAGCATAGGACCACACTATGTAGTCCTGCAACTTGAAGCATCCCTGGATGCTCCACATGTGCCACATGCCTGTGAATATATCATTCATCGAACGTTCTACATTTCGATGTACGTCATAAATTGCTACGCTTCAAGGGAAAGCAAGCGTCTAGCACTCCACAGCTGCAGCTAGTACAGCATGATTGCCCCGCGTAAGGCAACCATCATGCGGTGGGCCCTTTTGATGTGGCAGGCCGTTGATCGTTAAAAAGCCACTGGGTAGAGGTTCTGCACCTAATGAAGTGGCGGTTCCGGGGCTCTTGATTGATTGATTGCACGCGCACCTTGTCGTCGACAGGCTCTGGTTTCTTGTCTCATATGAGCAGCACGCCGCCAATGAGGCCAGCGACCAGGCACAGCGTCCGAGCAGGTACAGACTCGAGAACACTGCCGCCCGCCGTGACAATTCCACTGCCAGAGCTCGTCTGCCCGCTCGAGGTGCCCGAGCTGCCGGATGACGCCGAAGCCGAGGGCGTCGCTGCGCCTGTGGCAGTGCCTGTGGCAATGCCTGTAGCCGCCGATGTGAGCAGCGTACTGGAGGGTAGAGGCTGTCCTGTTGCGACTGGTGGAGTTGGGACAACAGGAACCTGGGAGAGGTGAAGTTAGGATCAAATCTGCCAACCAGGTCAAGGCAGTGTACAAGACTTACTGGAGCTTCAGATGTGACAACAGGAGGAGTGGGGATGACGGAAGTAAACGTCGCGATAGGAGTATTACTCGGAGCAACCGGTGTTGCAGGCGCGGATGGGGCCGCTGCACCACCACCGCCGCCACCGCCTCCATTGTCGACCTGAATGCCGACTCCGGCACGGGCCGCCCGCATGTTGTTCGCCGTGAGGAACTGGTCGACATTGAGAGTCTCACCGGCCTTAGGCAGGCCGGAGATGGTTGTGCCCGAGGGCTCCTGGAAGAGCAGGAAAGAGTACTGGCGATTTCCCGTGTCGCCGAGGCTCCCAGGGCGTGCGTATGGCACGAGAGGTTGTGCCTGAGATGAGATGCCGGTCTGTTCTCCGTCGGCCTTGAATTGGTCCTGCGCGAAGTGCAGCACCGGGGCATTTGGGTCGGTGGTGTCGAGCATCATGACGAGGAATGCGATGCGCGTGTTGATGGCGGACTGATCTGAGAGGGCGAATATTGGGTCCGTCGACACGTCCGTCGCCGTGACTGTGCTGCCGTCCGGGATCCCGTCGAACCGGGTCCCCACCCCTTGGTAGCTGACCTCGAGGCCGATGCTGTCTGTGAAGCCGGACGTAAGCCCTGACGGTATGATGCTGCTGCCCTGAGCAAGAGCCGTGGCGGCTAGGCTGAATAGCAGCCCGAGATATGTGTGAGTCGCCATGCTGGTATAATCAAATCAAACAGAACTGCTCAAGTGCACTGGTTGGTGTGAATCTGTCGTCCGGAGATTTATCAGACTAAAGAAAGTCTGCTGGACTTTTGCACACGACGCAATACGACGGACTGGCTCCATCTTAAAAATTAAGCTTGTTTATAACGTTGTGTGCCGACTGCAGGACCTTGTCAGGGGGGGAAGTGCAAGTAGGGGTCAAGTCTGAAGATCGGACCGAGAGGTTGGCGTTTCATCAACCTCGCTGCGGTCACAATTTGCCAGCATCTCATCACGGCACCGCCACCCTCGCGGCGCTAACGTCAACACCGTCACGGTTTCAGACCACTTCAGACTCACCAGGCCAATTCGTGATAGCGCAGTCTGCAGCCTACCAATTCTTGCCCATTCTAGACCGACTCTCACGGAGCTGCTGCACCAGATTTCGGCCACTGGGCGTTCCAGCTTGGCATGACGCCAACCCGGCCAGCCAGGGAGGCCTGGCTTTGGACTTAGTCAGCCTACATGTACTTGTCTTCCCGCGGCATTGGTTGCACAGCCATTCATACCATGCGAATCAATTCCTAACTACTTGTTGACACATCGAGCCAGTGGCCACACTGCATATGAGTCTCCTGGATATGTGAAAGACACAGAATTGTTCAGATGTTTCTCCATGGAATACTACGTGGAGACACGAGGACACAATAGGCAATGCACCAACTGTGTAATGGCAAGCTTCTCATTGGGTGCTGGGAGCCAACAGTCTGAAGGAGCCATTCGCCTGCTTGACCAGGAACTTAAGTACGTAGAATGAGGGGGCTGACTTCATGTTTCTCTGTGCCTTCGCGGCCTCCTGGAAATCCATGTCCCTCTCAATTTTAAAATTGATTTCGCTGGCTCAACATGTCGACGGTTAGCCAGTTGCCATGGGCCGCCGTTGCGGCAACGGCGCTTGTGTACTTTGCCAGCCTCATCTTCTACCGGCTATTCCTGCACCCTCTCGCCAAGTTCCCCGGGCCAAAGCTGGCTGCGATTACGCGCTATTACGAGGGATACTTCGACGTGATACTCAACGGCCAGTACACGTTCAAGATCGCCCAGCTGCACCGGCAGTACGGGCCCATAGTGAGGATCAGCCCCTACGAGCTGCACATCGACGACCCGGCCTACTACGAGAAGCTCTACCGCCAGGATGGCCGGTGGAACAAGTACGATTGGTCCTACGACGCGTTTGGGTCACCCGAGACTGCTATCTGCACCGTAGACCACGACATGCACAGGCGCCGCCGTGCGCCCCTGGGCCCCTTCTTCTCCAAGGCTAGCGTCGCCAGTCGGCAGGACATGATCCAGGGGTTTGCGGACAAGCTGTGCGGCCGGCTCCTTCAGGTCGAGGGGTCGACAGTGAACATCACTGCCGCCATTGGTGCTTTTACACGGGACGTTGCCATGCAATTTGTTCTTGCCATAGACCAACGGAATCTTGAACATGAGGATTTCAGCGCAGCCATGACCAGCATTCTTCGTAAGTCGATTTACTCACGCACGGAACCTCCCGTCTAGCGTCTTTTGCATCGTCTGTGAAGGTCTGCGATGTGGTAGAGGCGGAAGTTTCTTAAAGTATTTTGCGGCTCCCAGAAGCCACTATCAATACGAATTTAAAGACTCATTCATCATACCAACGGAATTTGTGGCTAAGACTTGTGGACAGAGAGCTCTGGTGCGATCTGGCGTGTCACCAAGCACGTGCGATGGGTTGGGCCGCTCATGAAATCGCTGCCCATGGATTGGCTCGAGAGGGTAGGCGATACTGGGACCAAGGCCTTCTTTGGGTTCCTCAAGGTAAGTCCTGTGGCTCCCACAGCCGCATCCCTAACTAGTCTTCAACTAAACCTCTCCAGGACTGTCTGCACACAACCAAGACCATCATAGCAGAGTCCTCTCACACCAAGGCCGGAAGTGACCCAGACAAATTGAATCGGACTATCGTGCACGAAATCATGGATTCCAACCTTCCCCAGGCTGAGAAAACGGTCGAGCGGGTCAGTGACGAGACCAGCACCGTTGCAGGCGCCGCCTTCGAAACAGCCGCCCAGACCACCCGCGTGATCCTGTACTACCTGTACAGTAATCCTGAGTTGCTGAGCCGCCTGCGCAGCGAGCTGGATCAAGCGGCAAGAAATCACGGAGATGATGGCCACCTCCCCTTGTCCACCCTCGAACAGCTGCCTCTCCTTAACGGTGTTGTTCGCGAGGGCCTGCGCCTCAGTCCCGGTGTGGGAACCCGCCTGGCTCGGGTGGCGCCCGAGCGTGATCTATTCTATGAAAAGTGGCGCATCCCGGCGGGCACCCCAGTGGGAATGACAGCTCTCTTGATGCACTTGGACGAAAACGCGTATCCTCAACCGAAGACCTTTGACCCAGATCGCTGGACGAAGGACGTGAAGCTGTCAGATAAGATGTTCGCACCCTTTTCCCGTGGCACAAGAATTTGCCTGGGCATGTAGTAAGTGATTCACTTGCGCACAGTAATAATCACATGCTCTGATCTGACATGGTGTGTAGTCTCGCCTGGGCTGAAATGTACATCGTTGTGGCAGCCCTGGTCCAACGCCTCGACTTCGAGCTCGTCGGAGCTGGGCCAAAAGATGTGGACTGTGCTAGTGACCAATTTATCGTGGGGACTGAGGACCTGACTGGTATTAAGGGCATCGTCAAAAGACGTGGATTTTGATACGGCATCTTAATCCGCATAGACCAATGAATCAAGACAAGCCTTTGCCAACGAAGACTGACTTCAGAATAGCATCAGACACGTCTGACCCTTGAAAGTCTCTCCTTCGCTGTATGAGTGAATGCTGCACGAGAGTCTGTCTCAGCTGCTGGTGTGACCGAAGGATATTTTGGTACTGACATTTTATATAGTCTCAAGCTGATTCATTTCTATTCTCACGATGATTGTTACTCCTTGGCTCAGCTTGGCGCCTGAGTAGACCAGGAGCAGCATACTACCTCTAGTGGGATCATCTCAGTCTTGTGGGAAATACACTGTCTTTAAGGAAAACTTCTTTTCAAGGGCGAGAAAGCCTTTGAAGGCAGACACTTTCTCTAAGTCACACTCCAATGGATCAAGTGTCTCTACCACGGCTAGATTCCACACTGTCCGGAACCGTCCGCGGAACTCCCCTCGGAATGAAGTGCAGAAGACACATTCCCACCGTACTACATAAGAGACGCCATGATACTCTCTTGAAGCTCAAGGGCAGTGGAAGACTTGACAGGTCACTTCTAATTCTACACGTCCCATGGGAACAGCTCTTTGAAGTTAAGGCCTCTAAGTTGGTAAACTCTGATCGAGCGATGCCGAAGAGGGAGATTAATGAGAGGCGCAGTCATGATCGGACTCCACAAATCTTGACGCGCAAATGCGCGTTCGAAAGACTTTTGGAATGGTCAACAATCCTTGTTGGCCTTATGTACGGAGCCACACGCCATGCAGATCGTCAAACGTTTTCAAACTGGCGGTGACAACCCTGATTCATGGGGATTATTCTTTTCTAAGCGGTCCACCCTAGGGCTGAGGGCTGCCTCCGTCCACAGATCAGGGCTTTGAAATCGCGAACATGATATCCGCCCTACCCGGGTGCCTCAATTAATATCATGAAGTCGAGTAACGTGTCACTTCTTGCAGTCGGGTACTTTATGGGAGACTCATCGGGCAGAACGATTGGACAACCATGGAATCCCATGAGTCTTGTCACCACCGCAAATTGAGCAACCGCGCTTGCGGATTGCGCCACACTGCCTCTGTAGATCTTGCCATTGGGAGGCGCCCCTCCAGCGGGAAAACCAAGGTGGGGCCCCATTTTGTTTCATCGTCATGAAACTGCATCTGGACACGAGCGAGGCTGACTTCTAGGTGATGTTTAGTCTGGGTCAGTGTGGCTCAAAAGAGTTACAGTTAGGTTGTCATTCCTTCACAAATAGCGGGTACTCGGTATTGCTCCGGGCCCAGCGCCAGCAATTCGAGGTACTGTGATCCCAAATTTACCTTCTCCCTCTTGTTTTCATAGAGAGTACGTCAATTTCTGTTTACTTTCCATGAAGCCATTATGTAAGACTGTAGTACTATCAAAGCTGTGATGGGCTTGTGAAGACGAAGACAAATAATATCGGGTATACCTGCTACATAAGAATTATTGAGCTCTCTCTCTCAGACCATAGTGGTCTACTGTATGGACTGCTACTGTGTATTTGTAAGCTTTGCCGTGCGTGCGGGTACGATGCATCTCATGTTGTTTGACCCCTTTTACAACGGTAAGTGGAGGTTGCTAAAAATAGATGTGTTTGTTTTTAAGGTTACTTAAGAGGCAGTGCAAGTGACCCAGCCAGCACTGTGATTTTGGAACACGACTGAACTTCTAGATGGCTCCGTTTCCCCTGCTTCGTGCCATCCCTGTGTTCACATTATTTTGCGCTGCCAAGGCTGGCCTAATCAGATTAAGACTGGTCCCAAAAGCGACATCGAGAACTTCAAGACATTACTCACCCGGCAGAGAGTCTTCATTGGATATCTCGTTCTAAGTGCAGGACGAGAAACTGAATCGTTCACCGTGACATGGCATTTCCTTCGATTGTGACGCCCCTTCTCCTGAGTGAGAACAAATAACCGTCGGCTCTAACTGCAGGAAAGTCGAACGTCACGTCGTTACTAGCTACGAATTGATCTGTCTGCCGTGCAGATCGAATTACTCAACTGAGTTCAAGGGGTAAGAGGGCCCATGAGGCTGGGTTAAATATGGACCCAAGATGTCTAGGCATGAATAATACCTACATACAGGCTAGCCTACACAGTAGTAACAGCTAGCCTTAGCCCTACTAAAATCAATGAACTTATACTTCAATCTCTTCTCCCCATATGATCGCTGCTTGTCTGCTTCAGTGCATCGTCATCGCTTACTGAGCTTGTTGCGTCCGCCTCCAATGTTGTTCGACCTCGCCGCTTTGTTGCGGCAACTCCGTGCCCTCGCCTACAAGAACTTTCTGGTCACCGTCATCCGTCGCCCGGCTGGCTTTTTGTTCAGCACTTATGTCTTCCCCATCGCCATCTTGTGGTTTCTGATCGCCTTGCCGTCATTGCTGTCATCCTCTGTTCGGAACGGAGTCTCGTCGCCCGCCTCTGTCAAGTCTCTTGCCGAGACAGTCCAGAAAAGACTTATAATTGTACAGCCTGACAACCTTGGATCAGACGTCAGCCGAGTAAGAGACGCCTTTACCGAGTCGATTCCTAATGACAAAATCGTCTTCACGAACACAGAATCCGACCTAGAGACCCTTTGCGAAACCAGCCTCACGGGGAATAGCGAATGCCATGGCGCAGTGGTCTTTGTCGACTCGCCCCTGACGCCCAATAAAGGAGATGGAAGCAGTGGGAAGGCTTGGAGATACACCATACGCGCGGATCCAGCCTTGGACGATAGCAGCTTCGATGCAACCAGCCATCATGGAGCACAGGAAGACGTCTACCTGCCCCTTCAGGTTGCCATCGATAGGGCGATCACGAATTCGACATTACAACCGGAGGTCTTCAGGTTCACCGAACAAACACAGGCAGAGGCAACTAAGGCGGATTTGCAGAACCGTGTAGCCAGTGTGTCTCAAGTTTATGCTTTCGCATTATTTGCTGCATATTACCTGACCATCTATCGCCTGACCCGATTTGTCACCGGCGAGAGGGAATCTGGTATGTCGCAGCTGCTCGACGCTATGGGCGGTCCGATGTCACCTGTCAGTCGTGTACTCTCGTGGCTACTTGTCGTCGATGTCTTGAGCATCCCATGCTTCATGATCCTGGGGGTGATATACGGCAACATGCTCTTTCCTACGTCTAGTATGGGAATCGTCATCCTGTGGCAGGTCCTGTTGGGCTTAGCTGTCAACAGCTCGACTGTCTTTGCTGCATCTTTCTTCAAGACTTCTCGGACTTCTGCTATTTACGTCATGGGGGTCTTTCTCATCCTCTCAATCATCACCAACTCCTACAGCCAAAATCTTGACCCTAAGCCCCAATTTGGTGGGGCCCTGTTCCTTTCCTTACTTTTCCCTAGCTCCAGTCACATCTTCTTCCTCCAGCAGCTCTCACTTTGGGAATTACTTGGCAGCGCCGTTGACCTGAACACCATGCCCCCAAGTGATCCTGGTATGGGTTTGGAATATGGCGTCAACCCAGCTATGCTGCTGGGTTTCCTTGGCTTGCAGATTCTCGTCTACCCATGTGCAGCCATTCTAGTCGAAATATCGATGCACGGAATTAGCAACCGGAAGCGCACGTTCCCAACGGAGGTTGCCTCACGTACACAATATCCTTTCGAGGCGAACGATCTTCACAAAAAGTTTTATCCCGGCCTGATGAAACGGATATTCTGCTGCGGAAAACGTGGTGTCAACAAAGCCCTCGATGGTGTTAGCTTTCGGGGACAACAAGGACAAATCACATGTCTCCTGGGGCCGAACGGATCAGGCAAGACTACAACACTGCACATGCTGTCAGGCTTCCTTACCCCCTCGTCCGGATCGATCGACTTGGGCGTACAGTGGTCCCAGATGGGTGTCTGCCCCCAACGTGACACATTCTGGGAGCAGTTGTCGGTCATGGAGCACATCAAGATATGGAGTCAGATCAAGTCCACGAAGCCGCTGTCGTCACATGAACTAGATCAGCTCGCCGAGTCCTGTGACCTTGGTTGGAAGCGGACTAGCAGGGCATCTACCTTGAGCGGCGGGCAGAAGCGAAAACTCCAGCTCGCCTGCATGTTCGTCGGTGACTCAAGGCTCTGTCTCATCGACGAGTGCACTTCTGGGCTTGATCCGCTCTCTCGTCAAGCCGTGTGGAAGATCCTCTTGCAACAGCGGTCACGGAGGACCATTATTCTCACCACGCACTTCCTCGATGAGGTTGAAATCCTGGCAGATGACATCGTTATTATGAGCAAGGGCAAGATCAAGTGCCAGGGTCCAGCTGCCGAGCTGACGGCCAAGTACGGAAGTGGTTACACTGTTGCTGCTCCTGTCAACGCTCCGCGAGCACCCGCGGGTGGGATACCATTTTCCATCCATCAAGACCAAGTATTATACAAGACGACCGACTCACACTCGGCAGCAAGACTGTGCTCCATACTGTCATCCGCAGGAGTGACTGGGCTCTCCGTCTCGAGCCCCAGCATCGAGGACGTCTTCATGCGCGTCGTCGATGACGTGGACGGGGACCTACGCCAGACAATCGATACGACGGGCGACTCCGAGTTTGAGATGACACCAGCCACGCAGATCGGTTTTGGGAAACAGGTTCTGGTCATCCTCGGCAAGCGATTCACAATCCTCAAGCACTTCTGGTGGCCGTATTTCTATGCCGTCGTCGTCGTCTTCGCCGTCACGCCCCAGCTGCAGGGAATGCTCATGGACTACAAGCAGCCTTCGTGTCAGCTGGTGAAGACACCCATGGGCGCTGCCGAGACTCCGAATCTGAGCTGGGATGAGTCTTGCGCAACATCCGGTTGCGACCGGCTTACCTTGGGTCCGTCATCTGCTAACTCCACCCTGTTCGACCTCGTGAGGGCAAGGAAGGAGGCCTTCACCTCCATCGGCGCCGATGCCACGACTGCATTCACAGTTGTCCAAGATGATCGCTCAACGTTCATCGATTATATAAAGAACAACGTCGATGAAAATATGGGCGGAATATTTCTCCCTTCGGACGACTCGCGACCTCTGATAGGATATCGCCAGAGTGTCGGTAGCACAACCGCTGGCGTTCTAGCCAACCTTTGGAGTCAGATGGTCAGCGGTGTTGACATCATCATGTCTCGAGGGACATTCGGATCGACAGCTCGTCCGGTACGTTCTCACTCATTCTCGCATACCCTGGTCGCTTTCTCACTATTTAACAGGAAGGGAGCTCAATCGGCATGATCTATGTCATGTTCTTTGCCTTTGTACAAGCCATATACCCTGCGGTATTCTCTCTTTACCCGGCCATGGAGAGATCACGCAAGGTGCGCGCTCTGGAGTATGCCAATGGTGTCGGACGAGGGCCGATCTGGGTCGCGTACGGCATGTTTGACTTCATGTGGGTGATGTTGATCTCGGCAGGTGTGACGTTGCTGCTCTCAACACGGGACTTGAATGGCTCTCCGGGGGTAATGTTTTGTATTCTGGCCTTGTATGGCTTGACAGGCGTGTTCACAGGATACATCATTTCTCATTTCACACGCGGACCTTTGAAGACTTTCATTACGGCTTTTGCCCTGAGTATTGTGTTTTACGCAATTTCTTTGCTTGCACTTGTGGTAAGATGCCGATCCGAATTGTGCACGGAGCCAGTCTCAGCTTGTTCAATGCTGACTATTTGAAGGTTGGTGCCCAAAAGGCAGATGCCACGCAGCATGATGCAATCACCATGGGCCTCGCATTCGGCCTCAACTTGATTTTCCCGATAGGGAATGTTTTGCGAGCTATGTTCATTGGCCTCAACATCTTGCAGTTCGCGTGCTCTGGGAACGAGATTTCATCCACAGGCTCGATATATGGCCTTGGGGGTCCTCTCCTTTACCTCATCCTTCAGTCAACCGCTTTGCTACTGATCCTCATCAACTTGGAGAACAATAAACTCAGCTTCTTCTGGCGGCGCAAACGACCGTCTCGGGTTATAGTGGCACCAACTAATTACGTCCCCAGCCCCGAGGTCAAATCAGAGCAGATGAGAGTCAAAGGGTCTGCGGATGATCTTCTACAGGTACTGCACGTGAGCAAGAACTTTGGAGCTCTCAACGCCGTTGATGATTTGTGCTTTGGCTTGCCGAGAAATGATATCCTGGCGCTCCTTGGGCCAAACGGAGCGGGGAAGTCGACCTTAGTCGGAATGCTTTCTTCGCAGCTTGTCCCAGACGGCGGGAGCATCATCCTCTGCGGCGAAGACGCGAGAAGCGCTTCGGCGCAGAGGAATCTCGGAGGTAAGGCTTTCTTCCGTTGTCTGTCCCGTCCCCCGGGCCGAGTGTTCTGACTTGAATTTCAGTTTGCCCCCAGCACGATGCTATCGATCTCATGACGACCGAGGAGCATCTTCTATTTTACGCCCGTGTCAAAGGGGTCCGTGACCCCAAGAGAAATACCAAGTGCATCATGGCCAAGCTGGGCCTGTCCCCTCACAAGAAGACAATGGCGGCAAAGCTGTCAGGTGGAAACAAGCGGAAGCTCAGTCTCGCGATTGCGCTGATGGGCATGCCTTCCGTCCTCATTCTCGACGAGCCAACTACGGCAATGGATGCCCTGGCTAAGCGAGCATTCTGGGGCATCGTGCGGAGTGTCGCGCAAGACCGGTCCATACTTCTGACGGTATGTGAAGGGCACAACGTGGAGAAAACCAAATCAGGAATTTCAGCTAATTGATTTAATTGTTAGACCCACAGTATGGAGGAGGCAGATGCACTCGCCACCCGAACGGCCATCATGAAGAGACGCTTCTTGGCGATTGGGACGACAGAAGAGCTGCGACAGAAATACAGCGACGCATTCCACATCAATTTATTGATTAACAGCGCGCCTGGTTCAACGCAACAGGAGATGGAAGATGTACGAAACAACATCGCAGCCATGGTTCCCGGCACAGAGCTGGAGCGTGACATGGCCGGGGGCCAGATCCGACTGATTGTGCCGGGAACGGAATCCATGGGGCAGTTGATCGGCCTCTTGGAAGATAACAAGGAGAGACTTGGTATTGCATACTCCACCGTCACGAACTCGACACTGGAAAATGTGTTTGCCAGTGTTATCAAGGAGTCAGCAGCGTATGATGAAGACCAAGCAGCGGGCATGCATGTTGACGACATTCCGTTGAAGCCACTTCCTTCCACCGCCACCAGGGCAGAGGAGTGAAGCAGGGATGGGCATGCAGCCATCTTAATTTCCATAAGTACGCCACAGACATAGCGGGTCTATTCTCTTGGCTACACAGTATATATTCTTCAGTTCCAGCAAATACATAGCGAGTACCATGTCACTCTGCTCAGATGTGCAACCGAATCACAAGGGTATGCATAGAATCCTAATCCGGTCACACCGGGGGGCCCGGATGAATACGAAGTTCCTTCGCCTTCTGTTATCAAGATCTCATTGGACGATCATGCGCATGCGCCCTGTTCGAGCTTTATGATATCTTCAAATTGTATGAAGCCTGATCGCTGTGTACAGAAATCCTAGCCGAGGCATTGTCGTCCACACATCGCCTAATCTTGAAGGCTTTGTTCACAGGTGGAGGAGCTGTGACGCGTCATTCTTGATCCTTTGGGAGAACGCCAAGTGTGCACAAGAGATTGGCAGCGATTGAGGATGAACTACCAAGGATATCTGCGGCCAAGCGCCTACTGTCATGCATCGACTCCGTGCTGTGGAACAGGCAATGATATCCTTAAGAGAATAACATGATTATTTTGATAACTAATCATTGCGTTTCTGTTCATCACAGCCAGTCTCTGGGGACTTGCCATCCACTGGTCCCATTGGAATCCACAACCTGAGGGGATAGGATGTTGTCACCTGTATTGTCGTAGGTTTCTTCATTACTGCCAGTGTTTCTAATTGAGAAGGGCGTTTGTAATCAGCTTTCTCAGCCGCGAGCGGACTGTCGGGTGCATCATGAGCTGGCGGTGTAGTAATGACTATGCAGGAGATCATGTCGTGCAACCAGGACCCCCACTGCAATGCACAAGACTGTTAGACGAACTTTCCTGTTCGATAAGGGGGTTGAATCCTCCTTTTACGCGTATTTCGGATATTGTATGGAAACATCCTTCTTCTCATCAACACTCGCACGCTGGTGAAGACTTCTCAGAGTGGAACAAAAGTATGCTTCCATTAAATTGTCAGTTATCGTGAATTATTTGCATCTCATTCTCGCCCCTGGCAACGTTCCTGTCTCGGACCTTGGATTGAAGACACTTGCTTCTGTCAGAGACCCACGACGCCATACCTATGCGAGGAACTCCTGCCGTATCTCGATGTAGCAATTGATAGGCACCACGGGCAGCTGCATCATGGGATGTCCTCGGTGTAGTCAGCACCAACTTGCGGCTAGATGCATCTCGGGGACGTCAGACCATGCCGTGCTACCTTACACGGCATCCCGGCGGTCGATCCTCCCGAAGGCTGTTGAAAATTTCAGCCTATGACCACAAGCCCCGTAATATCAGACCGGACGGTGCTCGAAGGTCTCCGCGATGGGCTTATCTCCGGGTCGCGAAGGGGCAGTCTTCTTGGAGCCATTGGCCTCCGAGATCCTGCAAGGGGGATGACATATATGCACGAAGCTTACATAGCAAAGCAGGAGACCATGTATCGCACCCTTGTGCGTGCAGCCGGTCGCGAGACAACACGTCTTATTTGCCCTTGAGGCGAATGACCATTCCTGAGAGTGACTTCTACAATATCCGGGGAAGCATATTTTCGGCCGAAAAAGTAAGCACAAAGCCTATCACAACCTCTCATGCCGGTGGCGAGGCGTTGGCGTCCGGCTCAGGCGAGACGGGCATACCTAGGTAGCCGTCGGCTTGATGGACTTCGGCTTCTTTTGAAGTCCGAAACACTTGAGTCGTAGGTATGTCTGTCAATATAGCTTGTATTTTACTTAATCATGTCCGCACGACTGGGTCAGTTAGGCTCCGCTGCTGTTTCCGAAGATTACGAGTGTTGTGCCCGAGGTCAAGAGGGGTAAAATGATCGAGATGTTTGAAATGGATCAATGTAGCTACAATACTCGTATACTATAGGAAATTGTGACCAAAACAAAAAGAAAAAAAACAACGCAAGCCCCCAAATCAGATGAGAAATACGAAAGAGAAAAGATTTGAAGTGGCCAGCCACCTCATGTTGAATCCGGACAAGAACAATGCATCCCTTAAACACCTTCTGCAAAAGCACCACCGCCTGCTCCAATATCCACCTGCATAGCATCGCCAAGCCCACACACCTCAAACAGTTTCACAGGTGTGATCCCGTCGGGCGTGCCAACAACACCGTGGTTCTTCAGCCTGAGTAACGTGTCCCTGATAGCAGCGTAGGCCGGCGCGAGCGTAGCAAAAGAGAAGATCATAATCCGGAATCCCATTTCGCGCGCTTCTTCAACGGTGATGAGCGGGCTGTGCCCGTTCTCAACTGAGTTGAGCAGCAGCGGCCAGGGCGCCAGCTCGCGGACGGCCGCGGCCGCCTGCTCCTTGGACTTGAAGCCCTCGAGCAAGCCGACGTCGGCCCCCGCGGCGCGGGCCTCCTTGAGGCGGCCGATGCACTCTTCGTACCCGAGGGACTGAAGAGCGTCGGTGCGAGCGATCAGCACAAAGTCCGACTTGAGGCGGCGCTTGGCTGCCACGGCGGCGCGGATCCGCGTCATGTACTCCTCGCGGGGCACGACCTTCTTGCCTGACAGGTGGCCGCAGCGCTTGGTCAGGATCTGGTCCTCGAGGTGGGCGCCGGCGACTCCGGATCGGATGTAGTGCTCGACTGTGCGGGCGACCATGATGGGGCCTGAAATTTTCGTATTAGCTCTACGTAATCGTGGGTGCCCATGGAGAAAATGTATTTTGATTGTGTACGTACCACCGTAGCCAGTGTCCATGTCAGCAATTAGGGGAGGGCCAAAGGGGTCAAGATTGGCAATCATGTCTGCGTTGTCTCTCATATCTGCGAGTTGGGCAATGGCAAGGTCGGGCTGGCCGAGGCGAGAAGCTGTTGTGCCAGCACCGGTCTGTTGTGATTCCCACGGTTTAGCACAAGTAATTTCCAGCCAGAAATATTATTGTTTTCTTTCGAGTGTTACATAGTATTCGATGGGAACTTCTTACCATGTACAAGGACTTGAAGCCAAGTTCAATAGCTGTCCGTGCGGAGAGCCCATCGTAGACTCCGGGGCAGACGACAAGCTCGTCTGTGTTTTCTAAGAGATAACGGAGCTTCTTGGCGCCGGTGAAGGGCTCATCATGAGAATTGGATGGAACCTCCTCAACTTTAATGTGAGTAGGTGCATTGCTGTTGAGTTTCAGCCAAGTTGTCGTTGAGACGGATGAAGACCTCGAGGTCGGGACTGCGTAAAGTGGTCCGTCGGGGCTTGGGGTTTCTGACATGTCACCTGGCAGGTGCTCGGTGACGAGCTTGATTCCTTCAATAGCAGCGGGTGGCATGGTGTAACAGATAGTAAATACTGAAGAGATGTGCTTTCTCCGTTAAGATACCCAAATGATGGTAAGAATGATGGGGAAGAAGCAAGTCCTTGTCCACTACTCTCACCGGTGCGAACGCGATGCTTTATACCTTTTCTGCTGCCATATCCAATGCGGATACTTCTCCGGAGAACTTGAGTCCCAATATCCGCCATCTTCCCTCCTGTATTCCTTTTCCGTCTCCGTCCCTCGCATCTCAGCTTTAGCCCCCGTGTCCCGCGTTGAGCGCAGCCAAGAAATCGGCGATAGAGCTCGAGACCAGGCGCGAGATACCGCAGCCAAGAAGTGATGTCTCATCGACACGATGCAATAATGGTCAAGATCACCGAGCCGATATCAAATAACACAGCAATTCCTCGTAGCCATGGTGGTGTGGGAGGGCGCCGTCTCGGAGACCCACGCGCCGGATTGCGGCGTCTCCAACAAGTATTTGATGCTGTGGAGGCGTCGCTGAGGGCACAAAGGCTGCATCAATGTCAGCTTCGGGTCGAGGTCATACAAAGATTCTGTTCTCAGAGTTCCGATGGGTTGAGGAAGCCAATATCTAGCTCACACACAAGAGGTGGCTGACCAGAGATCCTTCCCACCCGCGGTTGGTCCATCATGCAGATTCTTGGCCAAACTAGCACCCGGCTTCTCCATTGGGTCTCTTGGCGGCTCTTGGTGCGTTAGTCGCAGTAAGACGTAAGCATGGCCACAGAGACAAGCATGGACACAAGCTTTGCGTTTTGCTTGTCTTCGGCTGTGGGTCCAGCAGGCAAGATAGACTAGTTGCCTACATAGTACTTGCATATTCTCAACTGACAACTCCCCGGAGTCCGCGTATTGCGGTCACTGTGTAGTTGCCTGCGCCATAATCGCCACAGCAGGGGAGGAGGACAGCAGCAACGATAACGTCCCACGTAGGAACATGGCCCGTGGAAATTTCGGACTAAATGATCCCGAAAAGAGAGTTCGTGTAAAAAAAGGGGGTACAATTAATCATACCAAGCCTCGTATAACGTTCTGATTCGAATTCTCAACTCTGAACCATGCGTCCTTCGTAAGCTAGTTCGTTGGGCAGTCCGTCTACTTCATTCTTGAGCTAAAGCTGTGCCTCGACTGGCAACGCATCGGCTTGAGAAATGCAGCGAGAGTTACACAAATGAACAAGCGCTCTTGGAGATGCGCGCTGTACGGTGTGTAAGACGGAGCATTGGACCGTGGTGGGAGATGAGTGCAGCGGCACAAGACGCGGCCTGGGTGCATGTGACAAATCTTCCAGACGAGGGCATCCCATCATTACTGAAAATTGTGACCCGTGACTTCGGGGTCTGCTCCAAGGCCTCCGGAAAAGAATATTGAAGATTCCGTCCTCGGGGCCCCAAGCCTCGTTGTGAGTGGCTCCGGGCATTGTTCATCAGCCTCCACACCAGAAAAATAAAAGTACTGAGGATTCAAAGATCTACGGGTCATTCATACGACGTTACACTTCTTCACCTCTAAAAGCCAATCATACAAGCGCCGGTCTCTACAATATCCCGAGGTTGGCTGTCATTTGACGTGATACGGCCCAGCATTGTTTGTACAGCTTGGCTAGGATCATTGCTCCGCTGGGTTCTCCCGTAATGCCCCGAGGCTGACTTTATCTAGGGGTTTCGACCAAACTGTGCTATTCCCATAACAGCTCACTCTGGGGGAGCTTTCCAAGCCACAATCTTTTGAATAATTTTTCTCGTGTGGCTTCATTAACATCTATCATCTAGTCTGCATAAGCTCTGGGTTGAGATCCTGCTGTCCACAACGCGTTATAGCCATATTCCGCCACTCAAAATAAATCCCCCGAAACCCCTTGGAAGTGACGTTAACAGCGGAGTGGAATATCTGGCCTTTGCTTTTCCCGCCGCGGAATGCCAGGATGCGGCAGATGGCTGGGCGGAACTTGGCATCGCCCATATCGACGTCGAGCCGCTGAAAACCGACAGTGGCAACGAGTCCAGACAGCTTTGAGTCCACGATGCACGTATCAGATGCATGGGACCAGAGTTCGACGCTGCCAAAACGACACTGCCAAGGGTCCTTCGCCGAGTGCCAAGTGCGTATCGTAGACGAGGCTGAAATTTGAAGTTCCATTGAGGACGGTGAATGTTACATTTGCGGCAGAATGGGCTTAACGGCACTGCCGGATGAAGTAGAGCCCAAGCACTCATGGCTTGCGCATAAATCCGCCCGGGGTAACCCGCGGCTGCATATGCGCATCGTATCTTGATATGCAGGCCTGTGGGAGGTGACTGAGGGAATAAAATGCACCCTCCACTCAGCGTGGGGGGCTTCTACCTCTGGGCCGCCTCGAGGTGGCCGCGGGTCACAGGGCAGGCAGTCTCATTCGCTCATGTCTCTCCACACAAGTTCGCATTTACTTGCATATCTACCTAGGTACATCACACATGAAGTGTTCACCACTCGGTTGAAGCAACACTCCTAGGAGAAGGTCACGGGGACGGGGCATGGAGCCGGCCGAATAAGCACATGTCTGTTGAGAGCTGACTTACACGTGCTCCCCCTGATTCGGTGAATGCGTCGGCCAGACTTGATGGGGGCCAAGAGGCTGTTATCACGCCAAGGCTGAGCCAAGGTCGTCGCCCGTTGCTCCGAATGGCAGCCCAGTCGTCACCGCCAAGGTCGTCCTCCTGGCAGGACGGGAGCTCCCGAAAGTCTGCTACCTAGGTACCCTCAGGGATCAGGTCTGTATTGGGCTAGAAGGTTCTGTCGTGCTCGATCTACACTACCAAGTACAGTGCATCTCATCCGGACTCCGAAGATGCGCCAGCGGGCCAAGTCCCGATAGCTTGCTTGTTTTCTCTTTCGGTGTTCGCCCCATCCCCACGTGGGTTGCTCAGCCGTGCTGCCGTTGTCGATCAGCGGTGGTGGCTTACTCTCTGAGACACTCCCTTTTCACGGCTTACGACATGATCTTGGTTCATCGTGTTCAGATTGACAGATTCAATCTCTCGGGATGACAATCAGCTGGCACAAAGTCTTTCCGTCCAGGGCATTCTAAAGCCTGACAGCCACACCCTTTCCCAAAAGACTTTGGCCCGTCGCACAATTCGGGTCACGATATGCGTGGCAGACATGGAGGAAGCCGTGCTTTGTCCTCCCCACCGGTTTACCTTGGCGGAATACGGATTTACATCATAATTTCCTCTCTTGCCAGGCTCCGCATTTGTCTACTGCTATGCTAGCTTTCCAACGTTGGTTCATTCTCTCACGGCCCGTCCTCACAGTCCTCGGCGTATACGGCCAAGGTAGAAGCGACTGGGTGCAAGAGCTCGCGGAAACCCCTTGGCGCGTCTATGTACGTGACATGTCACCCTCCATGCCAGGAGACAGATCAGTTGGGACAGCATCAAGAGGACGGAATATCCGTCCCTCAACAGGCTGATCTTTGCTTCAACCGCCTGGCTCGCTTTTGCCGCCGTGGAGGGTCCAATCTGTGTCACACCTTGCCCAGATCACCATCAATCGGTCCCTTTTTCTTCTTCATTTTCTCCTCTCACATCTGTTCAAGGCATGTATGGTCAGCAAGGCCAAGGCTGTGGCTGCCGCATCTACGTGTCTAGCGTCGACGACATTATCCGCCTGGAATGTGCCAAGGGACCGACCATCGGACATGGGCCTGCCTCCCCCGTGGTCTACGAAATCTTTGAACTCTAGGCCGGAGAAACACCGATAGGAGAGACGGTTCCCGAGATCTCAGCATATCCAGCATTATTCTTTCTCGTAACCCAGCCCCAAGCCCAAGCAGAGTGACAGTGGAGATTCTGAACTCTTCTCTTTCAGCATGAGCAAAATGGACAGCAATCAACCACAGGAGGCGCGTGAGAACGCACAGTCTGAGTCTCAAATCGACTCGGGCCTTCCCAAGTCTCTGAGGCGGCGGTGGGGTGGAATCATCGACCTCAGCCTTGCCAATGTCCCTCTCCTGGCTTGTTGTTTCATCACTGGCCTGCTTGACACGACCATGTTCCAAGGTGAGAAAGGGTCAAAAGTCAAGTCACCAAGTCCTGCTAACATCAATACTTTCTCTATAGCATATGGCACCTTCGTCTCCATGCAGACCGGCAACACAATCTTCCTCGCTCTCGGCGCGTCCAACCAGAACATCAAGCCCTACGACTGGGCCCGCTCCCTCTGCTCGATAGGCTGCTTCGCCATCGGCGCCGTCTTCTTCAGCCGGCTGCACAAGCACCTGGCGCCGCGGCCCACGCAGCGCGGGGTGCTCGCCCTGGGCTTCCTCATCCAGGCGGCGTGCGTGTGCGTCTCGGCGGCGCTGGCCGAGGCCGGCGCCGTCAACCAGCAGCAGGTGGAAGGGGAGCACACCGACTGGCGCGAGATGGCGCCCATCGCACTCCTCAGCTTCCAGGCCGCTGGCCAGATCGTCGCCAGCCGCGTGCTGGGCGTCAACGAGATCCCCACCGTCGTCATCACCAGCCTCATGTGCGACCTCATGTCTGACCCGAAGCTCCTGGCGAGGCCGGTGTTCACCGGAAACCGCAAGAGGAACAACAGGGTTGGCGGGTTCATTCTGACGCTGGTTGGTAGTATAATTGGGGGTTGGATGCTGAAGGCCACTCAGCAGGTGCAGCCTGTTCTGTGGTTTGTCTTTGCGATCAAGTTTGTCATAAGCATTGGGTGGTTTGTTTGGAAAGGACAGGATGCCAAGGGAGAGGACGCTTGAGTCCCGTCATAACAATACGACTTTGGTATATGTGTCAAGACATAGCTAGGTGGCACATCTCACGGCGATTTGTGATCTAATCAATCTAGGACAGCAAGGAATACACACCTGTGACGAACGAATGGACCATGGGGAGCAAGTGTGGATCAGATAATAGAGTTTACTTCCATCAGCAACGTCAATAAAAATAGGCGATTTTTCACTTTAGACAAAGAGCAGCTCAACCAAGCTTCAGCTCAAAGTATTCCTTTACCTCTTCAAAGCCGTCTGCACCGTCGAGATCACCCCAAATATACGCTTCGAGGTTGATTTAACAAGATTTGTACACATAGCTTCTCCAATCTCTTTCGTATTTTATGAAATGCATTCTTCTTTGCCGCCCATCCGTCATCCAGACCTCTTCGCCTGACCCTACTTCTTCATCGGCTTCGATTACCCATCAACTTCAAGCATGTATCCGGCCTCGCGCCGGACTCCGTATCTTTTTGTCGCAGTTTTCTCGAATAAAGAACGAGATTATATATCAGCAGACACAGCGGTGCTTGTGAAAATGAAAATGTAAAGGATTTTGTTTTGCGGACATGCATCGTAAGCAAACAGTGTCTTCGCTCGTAACTCTACAGAGCAAGATGATACCAATCACACAACCATCAATATGTTCTTGCCATAAAACTTTCGAAAATTTCGAGGTCCTCCAGAGCAGTGCCAAACTACATCTGTCTTCGCATATGTACCTGCAAGAAGGAGGTCTCAACAGCCAAAGGAAGAGAGACCATAGCATTGTCACACTCGGCCGGATGACCCGTCGGAATTGAATCCATCATTGCCCTAGATATTTTTTGGAAGCTTCCACCTTACCCGTCAGGCTCTGGCCAGACTTGGTGCGTGAGGAGTTGATTCTCCATGGGGTGTCTTGTCACCTCTTTTTTCTCCTATACAGTCACAATCATAGTGATCACAATCAATTGCGACTCAAGTGATAGGATCCAGGCCTCTTCGGGCGCGTCATAAACGTGTATTATTTTGGATGAATCGACTTGAGAATTTGATCCAATTGTGACTGGCAGCTACACTCGTCTCTGCTGTCCTCTCTTAATGTGGTCTTTTCCGGCGCTCCCTTTCATTCGGCCCATTACCCACCCGCCTTCTTCCATTCACGAGATTCCAACATTGCCCAATTCAGCTGTATTCCCGTGTTTTGATTTCTTTATACTTTGGAAATTGCGGCACGGCTTAGACAGCCTAGAAGTATTCCTTTTCCTGAATTTCCTTATCCTCCACGCCCGAAACACGAGACGCCAGGATACAGCAGCTAGGTCTTTCCGTACTATCATTGATCAAAGGAATATGCATATTGATATACAAGTTCTGGACCAATTCTCCCATGTTTGGTTCGACCCGAGTTTTGTGCGATCCTTTGGCGATATTGGCTCACGAATAAATTCAAAGTACTAGTCAAAAGTACGTTTATCTTTGACTACCCTTAACATGGCAGCTCCTGTCGAGGACTATTTCAAGTACAGAGACTCAGGTGGAATACTCCGGCGCCTGGCTCCAGTAAAAATAGATGAACATGTTATCAGCCCTGCTAAAGTAAGCTAATCGTTGCGCCCTCCCAACCGCCTCCTCCCTCTCCTATCTTTTTCTCTCAAATATGTGAGCTCTGGGCTCCGATGCTATTTTTCATGATGAACCAGAGATATCTGACATAATTAAAATCTCAGTGGAATACCAATTTCACGGTCGATTATATTGTCTTCCAGAACTGGGAAAACGAAAGATGCGTTGCCTGTGGGCAAGTAGGCGCTAGCAGAAGGCGTGGCCCGGGGGTCCTTGAGTGCTCGCACATGGAATGCGTGGATTGGTTCAAGAGACAGGCAGCCCTTGTGGATAATGAACTGGTTGAGATCAGAGAGGCCGGTGATCTGGGCAAAGGCGCCTTTGCAAAGGTAGACATCCCCAAGTATCAGCTGCTCGGCGAGTACCTCGGCGAGCTCGTGCCGGAGGCTTGGGCCGATGACGATACTGATCAATACTACTTCAACATCCCGGGCGAATTCACCATCAGTAAGCCTCCCCACACCACCGTCCGTATCTAGGTGTGCCTCCCAGGGTGTCCGTCCCTCTGGCGAAGCACCGATCGAACATTGTGCAAATGGTTCACCCCCTAACCTCGGGGGCCCCGGGGGGTTGCACGCACATCACTAGGTAGGGAAGATAACAGACAAAACATGGGGACTAACGCAATCACCAGCTGCAAGAGAATACGGGAACTGGACGCGGTTCGTCAACCACCACTGCGACCCAAACGTGAGCGTCGGCGTCGGCATGTACGGGCACAGGCGGTCCATCATCTTCAGGGCAAACAGGGACATCGCAGCGGACGAGCAGCTCTGCATTCATTACGGCGGGGAATACTTTCACAGATTCCAAATGAGATGCAGCTGTGATGGCGACATGATAGCCCCCCACGACCCCGGCGTGAGTGATATTCCGTTTCCCTGGCCGCCATCGTAATCTCTGTGGCGGGGGCGAAAAACAGGCACGTCTGGCCAACACGCCAGTCAGAGTGACTAGAGATTGCGGTCAGCCAGGACAATTGGAGAGATTTTCCTGTTTTGAACTCGAATGGCATGTGGGAGCCTCGGAGGGTCGGTACGTGTGGACTGGCAGACCTGCAATTTAGACTACATCGTTCTTTGTATATGGGATCGTCCTATCGAAGCATTTCTTTTGTTTGATTATAGCATTAGAAGTATAACTTCGCGTCGAAGTGTAGTTATTGTTAGTTATAATCAGAATTGAGCCACTGGGAAATCTGTGACCTCACAACTGTGTGGTCCTATTGTAACAACTCCTCGCCGCTCAGGAAGGCGTCACCTCATGCTTTGAGCTTAACCCCAGATCTTCGCACTCCGCACTGAGGGCATCTCATAGACACCACAAGTATACCGTAGGGCCATTTCGTTCCCAAGGTTGAAAGCTGTAGGCACAGGAGAGCCCCAAGAAGTAAGTCTTAAAAGGTGAGTGAAGTGGTCTTCCATTGATTCTATCTCGGCAACAAAAGTAAAACAAGGAACGTCGGATAACCCCCGCCAGTGTGAACGCCTTGTGCCCACCAGGACCATAATTTAATCTCGAGGCGGTGGAGGGTATGATTCAAAAAGACACCTGAAAACCCAATTTGACCGACCGGCTGGCTTGCCCGCCCAAAAACGCCAGGGAAAAGCATTCAAGTAGAAGCTGACTTGCACCCTGACGGGATGCAGGCGCTTGTAAGTGGTTTCAGAGATCACCACTTCTACCTTCAAGTCGTTCACTCACTCACTCACTTGCTCTTGACGCACTAGACGCCCCGGTTCTGATCCTCTCCCTGGCAGCATCAACCACCTCCCGGCTCAGCGTCACAGCGCTGCCGTCATCCTGCCGAGGCATGCTCCCTCGCACAGCGTCCTCGTCGTCCGCGGGGAGCCCGCGTTCCTCTTCGGCCTCTGGCTCCCTGGCCCGGACGACCTCCCACCGCCGCAGCGGTCCGCTCATGCCCACCCACAGGTCGGTAGGCAGGTACTCGCCGACCTCTGAGCGGAAGGCCTCGCGGTCCCGCCAGTCCGACTCGATCAGCTTGTCGACCTGGTCCTTAGCCTTGCGCCACACGGCCTGAATCTTGTCGTCGACGGCGCGGCGCCGCTCTACCTCGAGGATCAAGCTGTCATACGCGCTCGAGTACCCCTCGTAGAAGTCGCGCAGGGATTCCATCTCCGCAAGCCGCGCCAGGATCCCCTCCTTCTCGGCCTCCCACCGCTCGGCAAACTCGGACTCGGCCGCGATGTAGCCCGAGAGCCGCGAACCGATGTCCTCGAGGACGTGGAAGGCTTGTGTGACGGCCGTGTAGCCCGCCCTGACCTGATCAGCCTGGTCCTTGAGCTGGGCGAACTCGACGTCCATCTGCTGCATCTCGGCGTTCAGGTCAGCGACGACCTCTTCCACCTCGGGGGCGTCCTGCATCACGACCTGCACTATTTCGGTCTTTTCCTCCGGTTCTAGATCTTCGACATTGGTTTCCTGCTCTGCGATGACGCCTGATATTGATACGGCGTCAGCACCGCTGCCGCTGTCTTCGGCTGCCTTGCGTCGCGCGAGAGCGGTACCGCCTTCTGTGATGCGCACGGCGGTCACGCACATGTCGAAGTGATGTGTGAGCGAGGCGAGGTGTTCAGCCATTGAATGGGAGCGGTTTGTGAGGGAAGCTAGAAGGTCCAGGATTGGGGGGTTGGGGGGATGTTGGCTGGTGGAGTCAGTGGGCGACTTGGACGGTGTCGGTGAGGCAGACGAGTTGAGGATCTTGGCGATGGCGCGGAGGTCGTCATCGAAGCGGAAGAGGTCACCGTCAAAGGAAGTTTGTGTGGCCTGTGACACATCAATGGTGAGCATGGCTGAAATGGCAGGACGAACGGCGTAGGGAGGAAAGGAGTCGGCCGGATAAAGGGGGCGTGCATACCTGCAACTCGGCAATACTGGCCTTCAGAGCCTCGCGCATGCCGTGGACCTGGTTCTCGTCGACAAAGTCTAACAGGTTCTTTGGCTCCTCGCCAGCGGGCCTGAAACAAGCGTCGACGGTTGTCCTCCTCAGCATGTCCATGGTGGCCTCGAGCTTGCCGTTTGCGACGTCGAGGGTTTTGATGATGTTTTTGAACTCCTTCTTGCCGGCATCATATGTCCTTATCATGCTCCGCCGTACCTTATTGAGTAATTTCCTCTGCTCTGTGATCCCCTTGGTGAGGAACGCAGTCTGGGCGCGGAGGATGACGGATTCCTCGTGGAGCTGGCGGGCGTGGGTGGTCAGGTCGTTTGCGCGGAGGACGAGGGTCATGGAGGATAGGGCTCGCTTGGCGGCGAGAAGGTACTCGACGAGGACTTCGACGGGAACGGATGCGACGGAGGATGCATCATGACCATGTTGTTCGAGCTGGTCGTCGGGACCGGCGGCATGAAGCGAGGAGCCATGCCTTGAGTTTGCAGGCGACGACGAGGCTGAGCTCGCCGCCATTTCAGCGATGCGATGTACGATCTAAACGGAGTGGATTGAAACCTCCACTGCCTTTCGTCCCCTGAGAATGGTAATTGGTAGCGACAACGACTGACTGGACTGCACTACCCAGCAGTCTGGTCACATCTTTGTTGATGTTGACGTTGATGGTTGGAGGGGAAAAGGAGGGCAAGGGGAGGCAGGAGAAGAGAACAATGGATTGAAGGGTAGATCATGCAGCAGGCAGAGAGAGAGCTACAGGCAGGCGGCCCAGGCGCAGGCACAGGCACAGGCACAGGCAGAGCTCAGCTTCCCATGTGATGTCACGATAAGATAAGCCTAGCTTCCGAGCGCTAAGACGGCCCTGGCGGCAACTGAGCAGGGCGGCCTGTTTAATGGGGAAAAGGTACGTACCGCCCAAAGTGTCAGTGAGCAAGCAGCAGGAGTGAGTGAGACAGACACGCGACACTCGACACAGAGCCAATCTCGAGACATCATCTACACATTCTCCAAAGGTTTGTTAAGATTTCTCTTCCCACGTTGAACACAACCCTGTCCACACGTGTCTGTCTATCTGTCTCTCCATCCCGTCTTAGCATGCCCGATTGACACCCCGGACAAGCGCGAGTGAGCACCCGGATGGTCTCTGCAGATCGATGCTGCATTCCAGCTCCTCCGATCCCCCAGCCTTTTTCGGTCCCGAGTCATACATGAAACAGTCAAGGGTCGACGTATCGACCAGGACCAGGGCCTTGGGTTCGGCTGATCTGCTGAGATCACCAACGACTTGTTGATCCGGGTCAACAGCCGATAAGTGCGAAGACGACTTCGCCGGCTTATCTCGAGGGCAGAGATACCTTGGGTGTAATAGCGCACACACAATGTGTAGGTGGTGCAGTCCGTCCTTTCAGTTGCTATTCGATTGAGTGAGAACAGAGCCACAAAGTGCAATGTCCTATGATCTTTGCTGGACAATCTTTGTCGCCGTGACACCCCTCGGCCGCGTTGCAGTTGGCGGGCCGGTGATTGAAGCGCCGTCTGAGACATCCATGCCGGAAACGGACAACTCGTTATCAACGGGACAACTCCAGCAAGCGATCAATCGAATGTTTTGGCCAGCATCTGATTGGATTGTCCCGGGTTGTAGAGGTTTGGTTGCACTTGGGCTGACAACACGGCACGCGACATCATAACACGACTCCAGGTCATTGACACGGGCGGTGGCCTAGTTAGCGACAGAAATGCCGTGAATACACAGACTGAATAGTGAGGCGGGGCCTCCTGCGAAGTTGCCGCCCGAAGGTCCCGTTCGTATAGAGGGAGAGCCCCAGCGTTGCAGAAGCCGTCTGAGCCACTACTAGGAGCGCAGTTGTACCGATGCCATTCCGCTGAGGCTTCAGGCTCACTCAACCACCCCAGGTTCTTCTGAGGCTACCTCTCGGGGGACAAACCGGGCCCTAACACCGGTAAGCATGGCCATGAAGTAATACGGTATCTCCTCCTCAGGCGGCAGGGTGACGTCGACCTCAAAGTTCGCAACCAGCGCAGGCACGATCTTGGAGACCAGCATCTCGGCGAGGTGCCGGCCAGGGCACGTCCGCGCGCCCCCGCCCCAGATGAGATTATACCGCTCCATAGTCCTGGTCTTGTCTTCATCATTACCGTCGCCGAGCCACCGCTCCGGCCTGAAGACATCCGCGTCGTCCCCGAAGATCTCCGGGTTGCGGTGCAGCGAGACCGGGTTGCAGCCGACGGTCGTTCCGGGCGGGATGGTGGCCAGCCCGGGGACGGCCATGCCACCAGCCGGCACCCTTCGCGGCAGGGCCATGCCTATCACGGGGTGCAGCCGCTGGGCCTCCCTGATGCTCGCCTGCGTGAGCTGGAGGCGTACCGCGTCGTCGTGGGCGAGTGGGCCCCGGCCCGAGTGCATTTCGGGGCGGTTCTCAACCTCGTTCGCGAGACGTTGCTGGGCCTCGGGGTGAGATCCGAGCATGGCGAACGTCGAGATGAGCGTCGAGGTCATGGTCTCATGGCCGGCGCCGAAGTTGGTGATGGCCATGCGCCGGAGGTACTGCTGCTTGAACTCATCTGGCCGGTCCTGGTGCAGCTGGATCAGGTCGGCCGTGATGTCCCTGCGGTTGTTGTCTCCGCCCCGGGACTTGCCGCGCAGGACCGCCCGGACCCGCGAGTTGATCTTCTTCTGCACGGCCTTATGCGTGGTGTTAGCATGGCCCACAAAAGAGCCCCCATACAGTCTTGACTTACAGGGAAGAACGGCTTGAAACCCTCCTTAGGGGTGTGATAGGTTACACCCCAGAGGACGGAGAAGGCCCGCCCAAAGTGCTTGGACAGCGGCTCGACGATGACGGCGAGGGGGAAGAGCCCAAACACGCTCTTCCGCCTCCAGCCCATGTAGGCGTGCCTGCCCGAGGCGCCGTCCGACTTATCAGCTAGGTAGCCCGGCGACCACGAAAGGCTGACGGCGCCGAGGCACTCGACGGTGATGATGTGCATCCACTCCTTGAGGTCGACCTGGGCCCCGCCCAGCGCCCGCAGCTGCTCGACGACCCGGAGCAGGACGGCGTCGACAGCGGCCTCGTATCGCTTGACGTTGTTGGTATGGTAGATGGGGCCGATCAGGCGCCTCTGCAGCCGGTAGCGCTTCATGTCACGCTCGGCCAGCAGGTCGAGCGTGTCGGGGGACTGGATGCCGAGGCGCGCGTCGAGCTTGGGCTTGAGAAGCTCGGTGGCCACTGCAGCACGGGGCGATGTTAGACTTCATGTGAGCAGCCCCTGACCCGACGCCGCGGGGAGCAGAGGGGGCAAAAGCCGAGGTGGTATCACGTACGATAAAAGGATGACTTTTCGTAGCCATTGGTAGGGCCTGGTTGAGAATCAGCATGTGACGGTGAAGTGGGATCCGGGGAATCAGGGACAAGCAGGACTCGTATGAGAACAAGGTAATGCAACAGCTTACTGTAGATCAACCTGAAGGCATCCTTGGTGTTGAACCAGACCTCATTGGGGCCGACCCGGACAGCCGGTCCATACTTTTTGTGCAGCGTCTTGCCCAGCTGGAGCATGTGGCCGTTTCGTACATGGTAGGCGAGCCAGCAGTTGGTGACGGCGGCAAGGCGTGGGCCTGGGATGCGAGACAAGGGGTGCAAGAAGAGACGGTAGACAGCGACAGCCAGGAGAAGAGCAGTGCCGAGGACGAAGCTCCCGAGGGAGACCCGTGCGATGGAGCCGGCAGCGTAAGAGACCCAGCAGAGAACGTGTTGTAAGATAACCTGGGGTGGTGGCATTCGCAAGTACATCGACGGTGACATTGAAATCGGCATCGGCTTCGGTATTGTCCGCCCGTCCGTCTCTCGCCCTGCCAAGACCCAAACAAGGTGAGCTGCTTTGGCCAGTGGGGTCTGGCGATCTGATCACCGACCAAGCTCAAGATTTGATCACACAGATCACGGTGGGACTCGAGGCTACCGTTGCGTGTGGCGTCAACAACAACAAAAACAATCACACACACAAGAAATTCTAATGACAGTGCCGATGACTGGGCAGACTGGGAAATCAACCAGCAAACAACAGCCCAGACCCCTGGTGAAAATCAGATGGCAGGCCCGTTCGATCGGATCGGTTCCGGATGTCAACTAATTCCCAAGTGTGCCTGTGTGTGTGTGCGCGCACTCGCAAAACCGCCCCCTTTCCGAAAATCCACCAACTCCTGCACTCCTACCGTCCCCGCCCGGATAACGATCCCCGACACGTCAAAGAGCTTCGTGTTGGTGAAATGACGTCTCGATTTGTCTGTGCATCTGGGCAGATGAAGAATAGAATGAAGTTAAACGTGTGATGGGATGTGGTTGGTGAGATAAAGGAAAACCAATCCAGAAGACAAGAAGGTGGTGTCGCGTGAAGCTTGAAGCTCGAAGCTCGAAGCTCGACGTTGACTGGCAGAGCTTGTCTGTCTGCCCATCTCGAGCCGCGGTCTTGCTGACTCATCATCGATCTTCAGATGAAATTGGTCGGCCGAACCCTCCAAACGCGCAACGCAAATCATCAAATCATCGTGGGTACGCGTACTACCTTAATTACCTAGTGTGAACAGTGCACACGCCAGAGTCGGATTCCGGTCCTCTTTCGGCCGACAGTCGAACCAGGGGTCCTCCTCGATTGAGCTTTGCCCTCATTCAGGGAACCTTTTTGGATTTCAATGGCCAAGTCCAGATCCAACCTAAAGAGGATCATCACTCGCCATTCCACTCCTCATGTCTCTTTCGATGGACTGACTGGTCACTGCCGTCGTCTGCCATCCGATGTTCCCGATTTCGATCTTGTCGTACCTCCTCCACTCTCACGCAATACCGTCACATCGAACTAGCTCTGAACCAAGATGACCTGTCACAGCCCGGATGCACGTGCAGGCCAAGGCGAAGGCGAGAGGAGAGATAGCATGTCCCGTTCCTGATCCATCGAATGCGCGCGCAGTCATGACCTGACTTGGCTACCGGTATGGGTTCTCGGATATTCCACCTGGTCACCCACCCTCGTGCACCGTTACCACGGTACATCCCTCACACGATTCAACCACCGACAATACCGACACATTCACACAAGATCCGACCCACTCATCGCTTAAGCCCTATCGAATGTATCAGTCTGGATCCGGATCCTTGGCCGCATTCTCACGTCCAGATCTGGCCTTCAATCATGATACGGCCGGCGGCGAAGCTATTCTCATTTATTATGAGAAGATAATTGTCTTGGCCAGGTGGAGACGATGCCCAGTTGAGGCTTTCCAGGGTCCTAAATCTGAGATCCCATCTGTGTTGGCATAGTGCCATGTGTTGCTATTTACATCGCACTTGACAATGACATCCTCGAGGTTGGCAGCGGTCGTTTCAGAAAGATTCCCATCTGCAGGAAAACACACATGGATTCGAGCGCGCTCCTTCTCAGAGCGGCAGCTTAATAATGGGAAATGCCCCAGACCAGCAGACCAAATAAGACCAGCACAGGCATCAAGGGCTCAGAAATGAGGCCGGGACGCCGTCCTTCTCCACGCGGTGGTTCCCGCCTTTGCTGATTCGTGTGGGCTCCCGGTGCATCGCGTCTTCAACCCGAAACCGTCCTTCTGCACCGGGATCACCAAGCCCACGTGGGGCCCACTCCCACCTCCCCATCGAGTCATGGATGCCGCCCTCTGCGAATGCAGGAACTGCTCCGAAATGCGACCACGCCTTTCTTCCCACCACCTCACATCCGGCCAAGGGGTCCCGCGACGGCACCCGGGGGCGTGATGCTGCACCATGGCCCACTTGCAATGGATGGTCCATGGGATGTCTTGCACCAAAGTCCGTCGCCTTACCAGAGCACTACCCAGCCATCCCTTCCGTCCGTCCTCTCAAGTCCGGTCCAATCTCGTCATACCTTTTTCCCCCCGTTCTACCTCCTGCTTCCTTTATACTCGCGGGGCCTTGGGTCCTCCGGAACACTATGGTACGGCCGCCACCGGATGACAATATCGTGGAATGGGAGCCTTTCAGCTTCCCGACAGCGTCCTGGGCGATGCTATCGGTTGCCTAATTTACTCGTTCCTGTGCCTGATCGCCAACAGCCTTCTGGTCTGGCTGATCTGGACGCACAATGAGAGGAAGACTTGTACGTCGACGCCGAGGTCCAGAAAAACCAACAACAAGCCGGGATTATTCTACCGGGTTCACTCACCTCCACAAGACTAACATAACAATAACTCAGACATCGCCTTCATCGCATACTTCACACTCATCGCCACCTACTCGAGCATTATCCAGCAGCTCTATGACTACATCTTCTGGAGAGACCTCATGGTCGCCCAGTACTACTATGGCAAGAATCATGCAGACGACGCTGAGGTGCAATACCAGAAGGGCATCTTCGGCCTCAAGCTGGTTCTCTCATACATCCGTGCGTAATGTCCACGGTCTCGTCTTTCCGTCTCATACATCACTCTCTCTTTGCTTGTCTGCTCGCGGTTTATCATAAGACCGATGCATCTTGCGCTAGCTTCCATCACGAGCCAATATCGGGCTCAGTGACACTTTCTCGACTAACATTTCACGGCGAGCAGGTATCTTCGCATTCACAGTGGAATCAACCCTCGTGTTCTTCTTGTAAGTACACTTTAGTGATCGAGTCTATGCGCTCCTACTGACTTGATCGCAAGTTCCTTTTCCTTGACGGCGACTGTCTATGGCTGGTGGGCAAAGAAGCCAAAGACCCTACGCATATTATCCATCACCGGCCGGATTGTCCCAATCACACTGGCAGTGATAATGATCATATTGCTCCAGCTTGACTTCACTCATAAAGACTTCATGGTCTACATGGCCATAGCAAATGCACAATGTATGTGGCTGTGCGCGCTAAACCATGAGGCATGAAATTGTATCACTAACCGCCCTACACACAGTCTTGCTCAGTCTCGTGGGGGCATGTATATTTCTGCTCATGATTTTATTCAAGTACATGCAGACTCGCCGGCTACTGAAGACATGGGACGGAGTCCAGTATGGAAAGGGAGGGTCATCGACCGGCACATCAGGAATGAGAAGCCTCCGCAGCCGCGCCAATTCAAATAGAAACAGACCTACCAATGGTTCATTCGACAACTGGCTCGTCATCCGCCTCTCAATAGCATTCGTGATGCTTTGGTAGGTCTTCTCCTCCTGCCAACATCCTGTCTCCCGGCCACCTCTCCTTCAATGAAGTCTGAGGCACAACTAACCGACAACCAGCGTCTTCGAGTACACCAATGTCGGCCCCAGGCTCACTGCAAAAGGTCACGTCGTAGAGAGCGCATACAAGCCCGAGCCCGACACATCACACAAACGAGCCCTCTCCAGCGTCAGAGGCTACCTATCAGGGGTGTCTCCCAGCCTCCTCGCCTTCATAGTCTTCGGCACAACCAAGACCTTCCAGAAGAAGATGTACAGGACCTTCGTGCCAAAGTTCCTCCGCAAGAGCAGCCGCGACGACGACGACGACATGTTCAGGTGCAGGGCCCCGTCGCACCTGCCCTCGTCATCAAATTACAGCAGCACCATCCGCGCCTCCTCGACGATGCTGCCGCCCCCGAGCAGCGCGGCCAGCACCTACGTCAACTCGCCGCGCTCCCTCTCGCACCAGGACTCGAGCCTCTCCATGCGCAAGCCCGAGCCCGCGGCGCTGCTCTCCACCATCCCGGACGAGCCCGACGACTTTGCCGAGATGGACCCGCGGTTCCCGCGCCGCAGCCAGATCGGCATGGCGCTCTCCAAGCTCCCGACCCCGCCCAAGGTCGACGACGGCTACGGTTCTTCTTCCTGGCAAGATAACAACAGCAACGGCCCGTACTCCCCGAAGACGCCCATCTACTCCGGCATCCGCAGCCACTCCCGCAACGAGAGCCTCCCGAGCCCGCGCACCCCGCACTCACGCCACCACAGCTTCTCCAGGCCCACGAGCCGGTCGGTCGACCACGGTCAGGGGCAGCAGCAGCAGCAACCGCCCCTCCCGACCCCGACCACCGCCACGACCCCTCGGCTGCCGACGCACTCGATCGAGCTCAGTCGAGGTCGCAGCCGGAGCCGGTCAAGGTCAAGGGTCAGGACTGGTGCCTTCTCCAGGGACGCGTCGCACGACAGCAGTAGTAGCAGGGTGCCGATATCGCGCTTCAACAGCCTCGGGGGCAACAGTAGCCGGCCTGGGGTTGGAGGAGGAGGAAGCCCCGTGGATCTCATCGATGACGGGGCCAGTAGTGCCGGTGTCTCTATGACGACTATCTGGAGTGATGCGCCGCGGCGGGGAAGCAAGCACAGCAGGATATGATACCGCCAGGACCGCGTTAGAGCCCTGTGTACTTTAGACGGGAGCTATGGGATCTTTTTTGGGATTTTACTCACTTTTTAGTTAGACGTCAGATGCACGCAAATATTCATTTTCCTTTCTGTTGTTACTCACGTCTTGACAAGTAATGCTTAGTTGTAATGATAATAGGAGATTTCGAGACGTGTCACCATCATGAGGCCAGCTCTTCATAGCAGGACAAGTTCACAGAAATATGTCATGGGCGCCCAATTTTGATCGAGTGACACTCCTTTCCATGAAAAGGCGTGGGCACCGTACGTTTAAACGCCAGAGCGGTTTCATCCCCATAACGATCTTTCAAAGGAAGTCTGCCCTGCCTCCAGGCCGCGGTCAGGTCACGTACCTGATTCCATTTAGATACAGAAGGCCTGTTCAAATTTAATCGTCATTGGTTGACAAGCCCTCATAAATTATCGACTACTTAAGTATTATCCGTAAAAGGAAGGACAGCTGCCCATAATTTGTGTAATATACTTGAAATAATATCATGCTGGAGCCAGTCTACTCTGCGACCAAAACCAGTTAATGTTGTCACGAACACTTAGATATACCATGAGGCTGGGTTTGGAAATAGAGAGGCAGGGCTGAAAAAAAAAAGGACATGCTTCCTAAGGAAATGAGAAGCGCACAAGAGCTAGATGAGTGATGAATTCTGGTTAGCGGCGTCTCATTTTCTTACTTCATGTTTGTGAGGACTCGGTGGTGAGAGTGTGACTCCTAAATGAATTTATTACTGAAGTTCACTCTCGCAAATCACTCCGCTCCGTGTATTTGCCCAACGGACCATACCCAACCCAAAGTGATACTGTCCTATCACCACCCTGTTATTTCGTGCAGCGGCCAAGACAAATCCAACCAGCCAAGTCTGAACACATCTGTGCAGATAACTCAACCTGTTCAGCATAGACTCAGCGCATGAGCAAGCCAGGACCGAGAAGCCCAGGTCTATCAGAGGGTCTATTCAAAGCGCGATTTGACCAAGGTTTTCTTTGACTTTGACCACAGTCAATGGCCTTGCAAGAACAGCAGCAATGTCCGCATTGGCCCCAGGCAGTGGGTAAGGACTGACATGAACTTAGTACACACGGACACTGGCATGAAAAAAAGAAGAAGAAAAAATGCCTAACGAGAAGAACAAGTTAAGGTCATAAAGAGCTCGCACATCACTATTGCCATCACTTAGATCTTGTGCGCTTAGATGTTGTATAAAATTCTCAATTTGGTCTCAATCGACACCTATAGCTTTTCCCAGAACCAGCCAGACCCAATTCTATTTGATTCCAATCGTTCAAAATCAAGCCCATCCGTCGATCAGCCAGCCCGTTTCCCATTTCCATCCCAAGCCGCAACCGGACCTTCTTGCCAATCTTCCTTCTTAAACCCGGCCCCTCTCGGAGGCATCAAGAGCGCTGATTGCAAGACTCCCCTGTCTGCCCCATCTATCATATCCTAGTCCCGTCATCTCCCAAGTTTCCCACCAAGTGCCTCCAAAGTCCCCATCCGCCGAGCCCGTGCAAGACAAATCGTCTGAGGAAGAGGAGGCCGCTTTTGGGCCCGAGAAACTCCTGAGAAGTAAGTGGAGATGTAAAGTACCCGACGGGACCGTGTGAAGCCACCCACAGAGTCCACTCATGCAAAAAGGAGAGAATATCAGGTAAGGACACTTGTTGAACAAAGCCGTTGGAAGGGAAGACTTGTGCATTAATTCTGCAGATTCACACGGGCCGCTCCTGCCTTCCAAAAACCCAAGTGAACAAAAGCCCTCCCAACCAACCGTATCATATACCTGAAGTGGTGACACAGTGCTTGCTGGCTATACAGATGATGCCTCCTCCGGCCCTGTCAAAACCCAGTCACCAGAACCAACTGACACGCTATCAAAGCTGGATGGCTCCAGATGCAGCAAGCGATCGAGAGTAGAATGCGGCAATGAGGAAGAAAAGCAAGAGACTCGAAAAGCAACCCTAGGTATGATGACCCTTCCGGAACTCCGATTTTTTTGTGGAACCGTTGCACCCCGACCAGAAAACCCCCGACTATTATCCCTTTTCCTCGCGAAATCAATTTTGACGCCCCACCCTTTCGTATGCTCGGGGACCTCATTCATTCATGCCACGATAGTGTTCGCTCGCTGCGATTCCTGTACGCCATGAAACCTGAAATATGCTAAAACAAGAAAGAAAGTAATTGGTATGAAGCCGATGGTACAGGTTTCGGCAATGATGTCGCACTCCACCGGAGACTCAATGTGATGATGATAAATGCGCGTGGTGGATGGTGGCCGATGATGATGAGCCATTGATCAACACGCACTGAGTGAGAAGAGTCTCAGGCGGATGTCGTGTAAGTGTATATGTGGATCCGACATGGTTTTCAACCGCTAGTTGCCCCTAATAGCTGTCGCAGAATGAGCGTCGGGACCCGAGAATGGAAATCGATCGTGCATGTAACTCGCAAACTCATCTGGCGACGTACCGGTGAAGGGTTGGAACCCACCTACCATGGACGCCGGCGAAGCCGTTCGTCCGGTGGACTGGCCCATCACCGAAGGCGAGGTTCGTGGCTTCCCGTTGGAGGGGCTGTCGGTCCGGACAACGGTGTTGCCCAGGGGAGAGACGTTGGGGGATGCCCCCACGGGAGGGAGCACGGCTGAATGCTGGAAGTAAGGGTTTGGGTCCGACGTCGCCCACGGCCGTTGAGATCCACGCCCGCGAGGCTGCGAGCCGAAGGCAAGAGGACTTCCGCTGTTGCTGGGCCCGTTGCTATTCAACCCACGCGCCAGCGAATCATCGGCCCCATCGAATTTCCCGCCTCCCAACGTACCATCCCTCATCTGAGGACTTGACTGCTTTGATCCAAACTGCATGAAGAAAAACTGTTAGTACTGAGGTCGCTGTTGTTGGCGGTCCGGCGCCGGGGTTCGCTGAAGGAGCTCGAGAGCAGACATCATCCATGGGTACGTACAAAGCAGTATTTGTTGACAATTTCCTCGTATGATGACGACGCAATGCTCGTTGCCCCAGGGGACCCGGTGCCAGGAACGGCCGGCAGAGTGCTCTTAGCAGAGGCCAAGGCTTTGTTCGTCGCGGTAGTTTGTTGGTCCTGGGAGAGCGGCTTTCCCATGTTGGCTGTCACCAAAGTTGGGTTCTTGCGGCCTGATTTCATCTGCAAGGCGTCGGGCTTGGCCATGGAGTCCTTTGCGGCCTGCATCGCAGCTGATAGGGACGCGCCAAAGTCGTATCTGTTGGAGAAGGCCTGTCCGCTCGGGGCTGACAGTCGGTTGGACAGGTTGTCGCTCGGGATACTGGTGGTGGACTTGGAGCTCTTCAGCCGCAGTGCAGGACCGGGCTCGCCAAGGTACTCATGAATCGACTGGTCGAAGTTGACCTTGGGGTTGTCACCAAAATCGTCGAAGCCCACAGGCATGGACTTGGGTCGTGGGGCTGTGGATGGGTTTGACCGACGGTTGCTCCTGGGAAGGGAATGAGCCGGTCTGTTGGCAGCACCAATGGGGCCCTTCTTGCCGTTCTGAGGCAACATCTTCTTGCGGAAGTCGACCTGGAAGTTGGGACCGTTGTTGTTGTCCCAGTGTTCCTGGCCATTGGCGATATACTTGATAGCAAAGTACAAAGTCTTCGACTCCAAGTTTGCCAGATCAGCCAGCTTGATGCTGAAGTTGAATCTGTCGTGGCCTTGCTCGCTGAACCTGGGGGTGACCTCGGACACGTACTCGCCATTGACCTCCGAGGTCGTCTTCCAGTAGTCCAGGGTAAATCGACAGACAACCGACTTCTGGAAGGCAATGTTGGCGACAACCACTGACCCAATCAGAAATTTGTGATCGTTGGATAGCCACACCCGCTCTAGGCGTACTGGCTGGGCCTTACGGGCAGGAGTCTCGGAGGGGAAGTTGTGGATCACCATTTCCCACTCAAATGGCGGCGATCGGGCACCGTGCTTGTCTTCATTGCCAAAGGGGTACTCTGTATCACTGTCGTAGTTGTCCACTGGCGAGGAGCCTGCACTGACAGCGAGTGGGCGGTCGACTTGGAGGAAGTGGCGGACGTGCTCGAGATGAGAGTCAAAGTGGACGGCCTTTGAGAAGGTAGGGGTACCGGGCATGCTGGACGGCCTGCGGCGGGAAGCGGGTCGCAGGGCAGGACGCACAAGCTCGCCAGACTTCTTGCGCAGCATTTGAGGTCTTGGGATGAGCTCGTCCTCATCCTCCTCTTCCGAGTTTGTTATTGAAGCCTCGGCAGATTTGGACATGCCCACATCTGGCATTGTCATTGACCGGTTGTGCGAGGTTCTGCGGGCATGAGCAAGGTCATCCAATGAGCTTGCACTAAAGCTGTGGTGCACCCCCTCGGTAATCTTCTCAGCTTGTGATGGGAGGACAAGCAGATCCCCGGAATCCACGGCATCTTCCTTTTTGTTGGGAGAACCCTCACGATGTTGTGGGATTTGGCTGATGGCGTCGTGCAGCTTCTTGAGGTTCTCGATGCGCCGACCGCGAAGTTGGGGCAGGTCGTCATCGTCACTGGATGCTGATGACTCTGGTGGTGAGATAACGGCGCCGTTGGGCATGGCCTGGCCGTCGGTAACGGGAGGCGGTGACTGCCGGACGCTGTGGTTGAGCATGCCCTTCAGGTCGGCCACGGTGGCCTCGGGCGAAGGTTGATTTATTGGGCCATGGCTGGCTCCCACCGCAGACGGTGTTCTCCGGTGCTTGGTCAAGTACGAGGCGGAGCGAGGGAGGACCGGACGAGAACCACCAGGCGATGCCTGCAGAGACGGGCGGCGGCTGGTGTCTGGCGATGTGGGAGCTGACGAGGCAGGAGACTTGCTAGGGGGCGTGTAAGGCATCCCAGCGACCGGGCTATTGTATGGGAAGTTTCTGTTAGAATGAGAAAGAGGGTGGGACAGTGCAAGCATCTGGGGAGTAGAGTGCTTGGATGTTACAGCTGATCGACGCAGCAAAGCGGATCTGAGCAAAGAAGAGGGCGGTTAGTCAATAAATCTTAAGATAATGCAAAGCGGGCGGGCATCTCAGGATATGGTGGGTAGTAAGTTGGAAAAATGGGCGAGATTTCTGGCCGGCTCCGGTGCACGGCCAGGTCTCTAGACCAGCGCCGGGCAAATTCACAGTGGTGTTTGTTTGCGAGTCGTGGAAGGCAAGATTCACTCACCAGGCAGTAAGCAGACTGTCTCGGAAAGAGCGGGCGAGGGTGAGAAGATGCACAGGCAATATTCCAGCAACTGTGCAACCTTTCGGAAATGGCGGTAAGAAGTGTCAACTCGTCTCGATCGCCGATTGACGAGAGTTCGAGTTTCTGCGCGGTGATGTGATATGTGCGGATCACAAACGGGGCTCAGTGGAGAGGGAGAGCAATGGCGAGCTCCGAGTCTCGTCCGGAACTGCTCTTGGGAGCCTCGTGGAGGGCAGGGAGAGAGCGATGTCGACGGCAGCCGAGTGGCGTTGACTATGAGGATGTCCTGGTGGGTATCCTCTGCTCTTTCCTTCCCTTCCCTTGTTCTGGTGTTGGGGTTTTCTATTCCGTCGTCTGTTCCCCGTGGCAGTCGTGAGTGGACGCAGCGAGCGGTGGATTGCGACAAACAAATCGATGAGGACCAAGTCGGAGAGAGGCTGGTTCGTCCGCCGAGGCGTTAGTCACGATGATTGAGGCAACGGCGAGGCAGAGACATGTAGATGATTCGGGATCAGGATAGAGGAAAGCCGTTTGCATCTATCTTGGTTGCCGGTCGGGCAAGTTGTGGATAGACGAGGAATGGGAGCCAAAGAGGTGCTGGGCTGGGACGGTACGAGGGTGCTTGGAGGGCGTGGGTGGGTGCGGAAGCGGCCTGGTTTTGAATGGGCAGGAATGCTGGCGCGGGACGGGAGGGTGTGTGTGTGTGGAAAATGGTGGTGTGGGAGTGGGAGGGAGACGGTCTAGAGTAAAAGTAGGTAGACAGGCAAAGATGGTGGTAGCGGCGGCGGTAGCGCTGATGTAGCGTGGGGAGCGTAGTCAAGGCCAACAAAAATTGCTGTCAATCGCCCACCACCAAAGAGAGAAAAACAGCGAGACCTAGCACGGCATGGGCATCGCACCAGAAAGCAGGCCGGTCCAGGCCAGCCAGAAAGGCCAGGCCAGAAAGATAGATGGACGCTCGGTAATCACAAAGATAATGGTGCAATTCAAGCACCAAATTCAGTCACTCACCGATAGGAACAATGCCCGTATGGAAGAAATGCGTGCAATGCCGGAAACACGCTCTTGATGAGAAGGAGGAGGAGAGGCGGGCGGGAAAAGCAATCAGCTCGTGGCCTCGAGAGATGTGGGATGTAGGAAGGGGAGGAGGGAAGAATTGGAAACAAATCCAAAGTGGTGAGGATGAGAAGAAGAAGGAGGAGGAGGAAAGGCTACACATACATATTTGGTGGTGCGGCGGGTTTCACGGAACGGTACATGGGTACGGGGATACATGAGTACAACGGTACAAGGTGGCAGGGGCGCAGGGGTGCCAGGGTTGGGTGGGTGCACGGCACACACACGGTACGTACTTGGGGCAGCACAGAGCATCACAGTAGAGAAGGCACATACAGTAGCACTTGAAATGGACATGCTGCATTTTCTCATGTTTCTGGGCACTCCAGGGCCTACGCTATGCCTGGTGCTTGTTGCTTGGTGCGTGCTCCTCTGCTGGGAACGCTGCTTGTCGTAGCTGCAGACGGAGCAGCAGCAAGGATGGGCAGGGACAAGGTTTTGGGTACCTGTGCGGTACGGTACTGCACACTACCACTGTGGGATAGGAAAAAAAAAACTGGGACTGGGGCCAGGGAAGCAACTGGAGAGAGCGAGGAGAGAAGGCGGAGGGCGTCTGGAGGAGGAGGAGGAGTGTGTGGAGAGAGCGAGAGACAGAGACAGAGACAGAGGGAAAAGAGAGACAGGAAGAACGAGCAGGGAACAGGGACCTTGGGAGATGCGACAGGGGCAAGGAAGGCATGGAAGAGCCAGACAGACATTTTGGGGAAGGAAGGAGACTGAAAATTCAGCAGTCGGCCGCGCACTGTCCCACACTGTCCTCGAGCCTTCCTGCTATGGTGCATGGTGGAGGGGGGAGGGGAGGGGGGGGATTACACGACTAGGGGTGTTTCGACGGTGTGATGCATCTTAGCTATGGTACGACCACAGCAGATTAACGTCGACATGCAGATTGATATGAGATGAGATATCTGTCTATCCTCGCTCTATCACTTGGAATCCTCGGTCCTCGGCCTGAAGTCCTGCGGTCGAGTCGACTCCAGGCAGTCAATCAGTCAATCCCCTCTCGACTGACGACGGCCTACTCGGCTGCACCTTCTGCATCTGCATCTGCATCTGCTTCAACTCTTGTCTGCGCAGCTTTTCTTCTATACGGTCCAGCCTCGCTTGACGTGTATTGTTGGGCCGGCTCACGATGAATCAGACATCACAAAGATCGGTTGATCCATGGAGGATGCGGTTGAGATTTTCAAGCGAAAACTCTATCACTGCCTCCTTTCTCCATCCGCCAGACGGTCCTCGGGACGGGCGATGATCTCGACGGGGGCCGTCGCTGTCACTGCTGCTTTTTCTGGAGACGGGCCCTTCCTCTCCTGGGGCGGGCGGAATATCCACAGACCAGATTTGTCGACCCGAGTCCCCATTCTGACCCACTCTTGTAGATAGCAAACGATTCAAGAGCCCTATTTGTTGGTGTGTTGGGGGTGGGTTTGATCTGGCTCGACCTGACCTGACTGACCTGACCTGACTTAGTCTTAGTCGACTTGCTCTGGGTCCATTCGCAGGACAAAGCAGTATGCCTTCCTTCCGTATGCCTGAGTTGGGTTGATTTGGGTCAAGCTTGCGTGTGCATTTGCTGCATGTGTCGTCAGTCGGGAGCCATGGCCAATGTTTGCTGACCGCCTTGGTTGAAGATCACGCATTGTCCTTTGTCAAATAATGGGGATTTTTCTCGTGCGTGCGTACGTGCGTATCTATCCATGTGTCCATCGATGCTCCGTCTCTCCACCAGCACCGAACAAAATCTTTGCACTGAGCAACCAAAGGCCCAGGCTGCCAGGCCAGGCAGGGTTGGCACAGGGCGGGTCTGACCTCACTCACTCGTTCAAGTCTACTTAGTATCTCACGATCCATCATCGTCCAGCCCATACCGTGTGTGTATGTGAACGTTGTTGAAAAACGTCTAGTTTGGCTCGAAATGACGTCGTCGTCGAACTCACTGGGCAGTCGATGGTCTTTGCTTTTTTTTTTTCTGGTCTCTCGCTCCTTGCTCCTTGTGCCTTGCTTTGCTCCTTCCACAACTGTTAGGCAGCTCCCTGAGTGCTGAAGTTCCCTCGTTGGTGCTGCTCACCAAATCCCGCCTGGCCGAGACCGCCCCACAGGCCATTTGGCACCTGCCGCTGCTAACAGTAACAGCTGGCCTGTCTCCCCAATCGGTTGTCGAGTTGCACTTGCCACACAAATCCACGGATTCTTGTCATTCGCCAATTCCTTCCAAGACAACCTCCCAAGACGCCACCCAACAAGGCTCTTCCTACCAAGCATCCTTCTGCCCAGGATCGAATGTTGTGCTCGTCGAGGGGCCTCTACTTCACGATGACCTGACCTCAGAAGACAGAGAGGAGAACATGCCTCCGTGGCATTCGGGCGTCGTCTCACGGCTTTCGCTCACATCGGACGACAGCTCATCGCACCCACTCTCGCATGCTTCGCTGTCGCATGTCCCATTTTCCCCCCTTCCCCAGTCTACCCCCAGTTCCCCCAGGCCCCTCTCCTGTGTGCTCACAAACCAACCAGACCCGGACACAAAACATATCACTCCAATAAATACGCTTTGGGCGAGCTCGGGTGGGAACCAGTGTTGTTGTCGTTGGGGCCATGTTGGGGCAGGGCAGGCGATGCAAAGGACTTGTTTCATCCGTCGCACAGCACACAACGCAGCGCGACACAACAGCAGCCTGTGATATCCTACGTACGGCTGTTGTTGCCGTTCATGTCTTCTCCGCCAGCCACGCCTCTAGAGCCTCCAAAATCTGCATCCTCGCCGATCGTCGCGTCTCATGTTCTCCAGGTTCTCAGCCTTCAGCCTCAAGTCGCCAGGCTGCCTGGCCAGCCTTGAAATAGGACTCGTGCCATCTCAATCTCCATCACCTCATCCTGTCAGGCTTGTCCAGTGGGATACTGGCTAGGCAGCTTTGCCGGACGAGAGTTGGAGCACCGTAGGATTGCGGCGTGGTGCACGGTACGCGGCCACCACCGCATCCCACATCAGCCAATTTTATCTCCAGCTCGTCCCCAAATAGAGCAGCAGGGTGGGGGGAAACCAGTTGGCTCGCTAACCCACATCCGGTAGCATCCTCCAGTCGAGGGGCCATGATTCTTGGAGCTGTCATCCCAGACGGGACAAGGCCCTTTGAGATAAGGAACGCATCAAACCACATCCACACCAGCGCCAGATTCTGCCAACAAGCGCGACCTCCTACTGCTACTGCGTGCTGCGCCAGTGGCATGGGACGAGCTCGATCACTCTGGCAGCCAGCTTGGTCTGGCCTGGCCGTGGCCTTGGCCCCTGGACGAGCCGCTTCTCCCAAGCTCTCAAGATTGCCGGGGTACGCCGGCGACCAAAGCGTTGGCAACACTCACCAAGGCAGAAGACTGTTGCACCAGCCAGAACCCCGGCCGTCTCGAATGCCTTTATTTTCTTTTCGCGTGCAAGCACCTACAATTTGTTGAGGCACTGGACTCGGGCCATACCGACCCCTAGTATCACTGGTCAAGCCGACTTTGCCTACGTGGACACGCCGGCCCACTGCCAGGATGAGGTGCACGGAGGCGGCAACGTTCCGTAGTAGGCTCTTCGATGAACCAAGGACGAGCTGGCCGGTGCAGGTCTTTCTTCTGTGTGATCGCCATCCGAATCCCGTTCGGCTTGCACGGCAGCGGGTGGAGGTTGGGTCAACTGCAATGCACCTCCCTCAACTCAAAGCAGCGACCGAGCAAGCTCAAGCTACCACAAGCAAGCCGGTGCAGCACGGCCTCGTCTTATCAGATAGCTACTTTGCCCCTTCCAAGCCGCATCAGCGACTCGCCACCGGTCAGCAATCACTGCAGTCTTGTCCCGGCTTGATGCGGCCTGCCCTGGTCATGTCTGGTTGCCTCGAGATGCTGTAAATGTCGGACTGCATGCAAAATCGAAATCCACCATGCGCCCTTGTCGCCCGAAAGGGCAGCTGTGCCCTGGTCTCGCTCCGGTTATCGCTATAATATCAACAGCGCCGGCCGCTACTCAGATTCCACCATCATCTCCCGAGTCCCGCCATTGTACCCGGCGTCAATGCCTGCTTTGTTTCTGTTTCACAAATTGTCCAGCACCGCCCGCGCAGCCAATTGATAACTCCGAACACCCTGCCGCCGGGCTGCTTGTACTGTAGCGTTCGGCAATTTCAACATACACAGTTGTCACGATGGGTGCATACGCCCTTCCGGTAGGGAGAGCGGGCGCTCGATGAGGTAGCCAGGAAAGGTGCCACCCCACCAGCTGGAGTTAGACGTGCCCCGGATCTTTGAAACCTGGGGATGGGCCCAACTATCTCCAGGTTCAGGTGCTCATCCAGCCGATGTTGACATCACGTGGGGAAGTGGGGAGTAGAAGCAGCCCACGATGGAAAGATTCGAGGCTCTGACGCGGCTCCTTGACCAGCGCCCGCCAATTATCTCCGGTTTATCAGCTCTCCCCCGTACAACACCAGAAGCACCCTCTTCGCTGTTGACATCTTGGGTTGGTGTGCAGCGCACTAAGGAGCCGTTGCATGCGGCTTATCTCAACACACCCTCACCGGAAACTCGCAATTGTCAGTCGCTACTCAGCTCATCCTCAACATGAGCGAGGCATTCTGCGACGATATGGTACGCCACCAATCAAGGCCTCGCACCCTCCCTTCCTCAGCACTGGCGTGCATGCAGCTGCAAGGATGGCACCCCTGTCTGCGAACTTCGGATTTCCGCTCTGAATGAACAGAAGACTTTCAGCAATTCAGTAGGACGAACAGAATAACTCCTCCGCAGTCGCTGCCTCAGAGGTGCGCGCCACAAGCTCTGCTCAGCCTCTTCGGTCTTCCGATCTTGAAACAGCATTTTCTCACGTAATCGTCATGATCATTAATTTAATGGCCGCCCAGTGCTTCCCACCCTCCCGCTTCCTACTCCGAATTATCCACAACCGCGCCGAGCCTCATCCTCCAGGCGCAAGGGACCAACTCAGATAGCGACGCCTATTGGCTAGAGCTTAGAAAGGAGTTTCCCATCCTTCGACTTTTCACCCCAGGAGATCCGAGCTCACAGACCCCGGAACCTCATGCCTCTCTGCTGGGAAGCCCTGTCCGTTGCGCAATCACTGTTGCACCGGGTGGGGACAGTGATTTTCGTCGCTTAAATAAATTCGTCGACAGGGCACGGCACTGTGTGCACAGTAGCAGTCTGCATTGCCTTGACAGCTCCTCACCCAGCTAGCCCAGCCAGACGAATCCACCTACTGCCGCTGTGGAAAATTTTCCGACGAATACGAGCGCGCGGCGCAATGAGGCTCATCTCTGTGGATGCAGGTCTTCCAGCCTTCGACATGACATGTCGACATGGGGCAATTGACGGCAGCAACGGCACTTCGATTTTGACTCTTCGAAGCTGATTTTCGTCTGCCCTTCTTCACTTCTGCAGTAATGAGTAAAACTGACGCTGCTGCTGCCTTGGCTTAATGTGATCGAAGCAGGGACGCGATTTGTGTCACGCCATTCCCGCGCCTGCAGCACCTGGAAATGGCATCATGTCAGATAATGCTTTCCAGCACTTTCTTGATTTTCAGGGTCGCGCAGTGGCGTACGAGTTACAATTCCACCCGCCCAGTTCGGCTGGAGCTGACGTCCGGGCTCAACGAAGCTATCGACACGCCGCTCCGCTCATTTTCCGGGCCCCCTCCCCCAAGTAGGCGGTTCACTATGATAGACTTTCTGATGTGGAGACTCTGGTGGTTGCGGTGGGTTGCATCAGCCGTAGTGCGTGTAACGACAGATCTACGACACCGACTCGCGGGGATTATTGCATGATCAGAGCTCAGGTCGCCGTCATCTGGGCAACCCACAGTCAGTCCAGCCCGCAGACTGTTCCCCATGGGAAAAGCCATTATCAATTTGAATGCCACTGGCGTTGATAAGAACCTCCGGGAACGGCGGGGCACAAGTCAATCTTCGTGCTTGGTGTGTTTGATATGAACACCCTCCGCCAACAGCTAACGTCCTCCTGAATCAGTACGACGCGGGATGGATTGTTGCGCCGACTTGAGCCGTTGCTCTGAGCTCTGCCGTACCCAACAGGCTATTCCGAGTCCCTCTTTGTCACCTATTCCCAACCAAATTTTATTCAGCCGGTCAGAGACAAATAGCAACATGATGCAGAAATCGTCTGATCGCACGACAAAGGGCACCTAGGGCACCTAGGGCACCCAGGGCACCGTGGGAGCGGCGCCCGTGCCCTGACCCTCATCGTCTCCCGCAGGTTGCAGCAAGCAGAACAGGAAGGCAGTTTGATACATAGACAAAGGACGAACAATGCTGCCGATCACTTCACATGGGAAACCTTTCGCTTCCCGCCTGCTGCTGTTCAGTGGGGCCACTGCAACGAGGAGGACGACTGACTGACCAAACAAACAGTCAAGAATGGAGCGCTCAGGGGCCGCCTGGCGGGCTGCTGCTGCAAGTGCTTCATCCCCCACGATTTGCGCGCGGCGGTGCGGCGGAGATGGCCGCGGCAGGACGCGCCCGGCATCGTCGGCTCGGCCGGCCCAGCTCATCCTCGATTGCGCACAGTACGGTCTTCTTGGTAAGTCCGGACGCGCAGGCAGCCCAGGCGGCGGGAATGGCGGCATGTGGGGTATTGTGATATTTGACATGACATGTGCAAGGTTGAGGCTCAAAGAAAAGCAAAGATCAGTGTCGTATGTATAGCCTGCAGAAGCATAAGTGCTGTCGGGGTTAGAAAGTTGCCTCTGCCTGTCAGATGCTCTTCCACCTCACCATGTTTCGATGGCGAAGCTTTCCGGTCGAGTCAACTGGGTCCGGATGATCGAGTATTGAGTTCTCGCTGACGGTTCTCAGTTGATCCCATCACTTGGCCTTGCGCTTATCTGCCTTTCCCCCCTCCTCTCCCCGCGTCAATAGTCTCCAACCTCGAATCATGACGGCTGCGTCCAGCTTGGGCTGGTTGGTTGGCGTTGATATCAGATGCGAGAGTCCCGAGAATCTGTCTCTCCCCCACACTGGGAGCAAAGCTCGGGCGCCGGTTCAGACTTTCGCTTCGAACGCTGACGACTACATCCCATATCCACATCCACTCATACACGGACGCCGATCGAATGATGTGAGTCGACTCGTCTGTACTACCTGGATTATCCGATCGGCATATGCCGTCGCATGTGCCACACAGCAGCCTGAGCCCAGCTCTCCAGCTCTCACGATGCGATACGTGCCAACGGCCGCCGAGTGGGCCTGCCGCGGTTGGCATGGCTTCCCGCAGGCCTGCACACGTGTGTGCGTTGCGTACTTAGATATCCGACATAGTTGAGCTATGCGGTCATGTGTCCTCCAAGCTTGCATCCTCCTGCAAGGCTACTAGATACAATTATATCGACCAACGCGCCAACTCATCCCCGACACCGCTGGAGGCACAGCGGCCATGCTGAAACATTCCCAAGGGCCGCCATTTCGGGTCGTTGCTGGATTGCTCCTGCAGGTAGGGGAGCGTAGATCTGCACCGGTCAGGCCAATGCCAGGGTCAGCCCTGGGCCGAACCCGGGCCCGAAGAGATCGCTCTCACTACACACAGCTGCACAGCGAACCAACAGGGGGGCGCGGGCGGGTGGCCGCGATATCAGGCCCGCTCTGGTTCTCTTCTGTTCAGCCCCGTGCGCGCTGGCCCATCGGGTTGGTTTAATTTTTAGCAATATCGCCTGGTGCCGCAGCGGCTTTGATCTTTAGTGCCGCCCTGTGCCTACTTTCTTTTGACGATCTCCCCATTATTATTATTATCATCATCACAGTACATACATCCACGGATCTTGTTTTTTTGGAGACCCCAAAAGAGGCCGTGTGGTCATCCTCACCTTGCAAGGTCAAGGGTCGATCTGAGTCTACCACCCCAGCTACGTAGTTGCTAGCTGCACATTAGCTGCACACGCCCGCTCGCACGCCCGCCCTGTGCCCACAATGCAGGACAGACTTCCTGGGACAGGTTAATGTGGGCAGATGATGAGGCGACAAGGCTGAATCGGAGCAGGTCTTGGGGGATCCTGTTTTTAGAGTGCTTGCATGCGGTGCGGTGGCGTCAGACGCGTTTTAGAGTTTCAACCTCGGGGGTTGTAATATTTTGTGTGTGTGGTGTGTGTGTTTCGCCGGGGCAGCAAAAACTCAATGGAGTGGGTCGTGGGCCAAATCTCTGCTTGTCCTTGCCTGTGAAACTCGTCGATCATTCTTTTTCGTCTGATAATGCGTCCTTGTTTTCTCTGGTGGGAGGGGGGGAGGGATGAGAGGCTTCTGGGCGTGGGGCGGTGAGTTTCCGGGCGCGGGATGTAACTGTTGGAACTGAGGCGAGTGGCATGAGGCGAGTGTGTGTCTGTCCTACTTACTAGCTGCCGTTCAGGTCTGTCTCGAGTGAGTGCCGGGCGGACAGCAATTGGTGGTCGAGCGTCGTTGAATGATTCAGGTTTGGGATCGTGATGGTGGGGTGGAGTTGCTGCTGGATTTACGGTGCAGTTGCAGTGCAGTCCGCAGTCGTTGTTTTTTTTCTTGTGCTGCTGCATGTGTGGAGACCAGCGCATAAACCTTAATTCTCGGGGCATCATCCATCTTCGCCCATTCGAGGGCGCGTCACTGGCCGCTGCCGCCGTGGGCAAATGCACATTCCTGCTGAGGCGGCTGCTGCTGAGCCCACCAGCTGATGCTGCTTGCTTGCCTGCTTGATTGCTGCATTGACTTATTGCTACAGTTGTATATGCAAACGGTTGCATCGCCTGGGTTCCAGCCTGCGTTGGCGCATTTCGGATCTCCGCGTGGCCTGCAACGTCGACTCTGTGGTGTTTTGCTTCTTATCTCTGGGCGGCTGTTTAATGCCGCCGTCGGCGTGTTGTTGATTCGAGCATTAACGCTGCTAGACGCTGCTGCAGAGAGTCAGGCAGCTCATCCAGCTGATGCAGACGACGTAATTATGATGCTGTCTTGTCTGTAGTATACATGACAGAACCGTGGTGGAACTTGAGAGGCCAGGAGAAGCCAGCACGGACGGATAGCAGTTGGCAGATGCTCGTCAGTGTTTTGCAGTCGGTGGGCTGGACAACAGGCGAAGACGGCTGGGTGGTGAGAGCCTCGTTTCGAATCTCGGCCGAGTTCGCACAGTGACTGAGTTTGGACGACTTCTGTGGCTGCCGGCTGGCTGGGGGCAGGTGCAGTGTCCCAAGCTCCGACTGCGGGGCTCTTCCTCTGATAGCCATTGACCAATCGAAGCCAGCAAAAGCTTCCCCAGATTACTAAGTACCGTCCCACCTTCCCTGTGCGGCCTTGTCTGTGAGGTATCCAAGCACAGTACTACAGTAAGTACCCAAGTACCTACATTCTGGGTAAGGTAGGCACTACTGTACCCACGTCGTCGAGATGCCGGCCGTTAACAGGCAATAACAGGCAGGGGCGGCCTGGTCCTGCCAAACTGTCAGTGCACGATACGATGTCATCGCTGCTAATGACGGAAGGAATTGACTTTGAGAGTTGACACAGACAACACCTGCCCATGCTTCCTATCTCATTTCCATTTACTCATTATCGCACCCTCATGTGTTGCTGTGCAAGCAATCTATGCTCTTCGGCCACCTGCATCAACACAAGTAATTTGCCCACGTTGGGCTTTGCTGGAGTCAGTCACTGTCATCTGCGTCGATAGCCTGCCGCTTGTGGTGGCTTACTGTATGCAATACCACCACCCTTGGATTGGCAGAGCGCACCAGCAATCAGGCCGGCACGCGGCGCTGCTGCAGCAGTGCCCTCCTACCTCGCTCGCCAGAGGCACTGTACAGCTATCCACGACTCATCAGAAGTCGGGATGCTACGATAGGGAATTGCCTTTGTCTCCACCTTGGGAGTCGCACTCAGGACACGAGACCTTGTGCAGCTCATCCGTTGGCTGGCTCGCTGCGGTCATGGTCATGGTCATGGTCATGACACACCGCGCACTACAAGGACTTATATCTCTGAGCCAAAAGTCCAGCCGAACCACGCATTCCAGGGAATCCCCACCGGCGCAAGCATTCCAGTCAAACCGCTCACACGGGAGCCACTGAGATTTTGGACTTCTCAGACTCCACGTCTTGCAGGGAAGCTCTTCGTAGCGAGATGGTCGAGTGGGTGTCTCAGCTATTCCCTTTCGGTGCTCCACTTGGGGCGGCACTTGCGCTTTCTCATCCACTGCCTTGGAAGCTGGACGCCAAAACTTACTGCGCTTGCTGTGCACGGCAGTGTAGTATCACTCACATCTCCCCTACCGCACCTTCAAGCAGGTAGGGACCACGACGTGCGCTATCGTGTGCTGATGTTCAGGAACACCCGCGTCCGGCAGGGACCAGAGTGCCTCGGAGGACAAGGGACAGCTCAAACTCCCGATGCTCAAAGCAGCCTGAAGGCCGCGAGAACATGGCATTTCCAACATTCCTCGCCTCTGTCCTGATCGAATTCTTCGGTCACAATCTGCCGTCCCGGCCTCCTATCGTCGCAAACGAGGGGGGCGTCGGTGGGTCCCGAATCCTCGAACGGTGTGACGGAAAGCATGGGTCTGAGGGCGGACCTTGCGCCAACCTGCAGGCCGGACCCACTGATCATCGGTGGGCTTGCCGCTTTGGCCCCAAGCTCTTGGGACTTAGACATTGCAGCCAATCGCGCCCCTGGCGCGCCGTTGGTGATGGTTGCAAACGTTTCAAGGCAGTCGGGCTCTGTGGAAGCTCTGTGGAAGCTTTGTCAGACACGACGGAACGCGACAGCATCGAGGCGGTCAGGCGGTCTGTTTGGAGAATGCTCCGTGTCTCTGGGGCAAGACAGAGCTTAATGGGCGTTCGAGCCCACCCAGCAGCTACGGGTTGTGAACAGACTGCGGTGTCCTAGTCCAACTGTTCTAACTGCGCCTTGCAACTCCGAGCACGAGTGTCAAGCTCGACTTGTCTCACGGACTTGGTTCCGTGCTTTCGCGGCTCGTTCATGGCACCATCCGACGAGTCTGACCATGGGGCATGTCTCGTGGCCTAATCACCTGGGATCCTCAAAACCTTCAGGCCTGTCGCAACCCCAACCGCAGTCTAATCTCGGAGGGAGGTCCGTAAGCCAGCAGCACGGCCAAGCGCTCGAGCCCGAGACTTTTCCAAAGGTTTCTCAGGAGGGCTTGGAGCTGACGGGGCCCGGAGCATTTTTGCGGAGGGCTTTGTCCGGAACAAGCCTAGCCCTGGACCACGCGATGCAGGACTCAGCCGTCAATGACGTTGAGCCGCGTTTCAGTGACCAATGCCACGCATCGGGTGGCCTGGTGTAAGATCGGTGGAAGTTGAACCAAGACTCGCGCTACGCTGGTGTCTTTGCCTGCAGTTTTCGCTGAGCCCCACTGTGGTGCCGCCCAGGGCCCCCCCGGAAGCCCCCACAACGCGCTGTCAAACCCACTCCAGAGTTTCTCACAGCGGTCTCCGCCCCCAGAACCATAGAAGCTCGAGCGGTGGTACGGGGCTCTCTACAGGCAGCTGCGGGCACTGTACGATCATTGACCCACTGAGGGACGGGATATTCTTGCGCAGCCTGGCACTGTACCGCCGACGACTTGTGCTGTTGCGTTGCTCCTCGAACGAGACATTGTACGCAGACACCAGCTGTGTTTCCTCTGGCTGGCCAGAACCGTTGAATACATACGCTGCGAAAGGATGTCGACACAGAGACCACCGCCCGCTCCTACCTGACACGGCTTGCTGGCTCAATAATAATGATGATATAATGGCTCCATGTCAACAAAAGTCCTCCTGGTTTCAGCAAACTGCGAAAAATGCGAAAAACCAAGGCGGATGCCCTGTCACACCCCAGGCTGGTCAGCTTCGCTTAGGGCCTGGACTTCGACGTCCTCACACCCAATCTCCGGCACCGTGTACTAAGCTTGCGAGCAGCGGAAATCCCAGGCGGCAACCAGAGAGCGGCGTAACACTGCCGAACTGACTAGAACCGATGGCTTGCGGGCGGGTATCTTAGGCTGACCACCCACTGTGGTGCTGTTCTTGGGGCATATCCTCCCACAGCTTGTCACAGCAGCGTTCTACGGGCATAGACATTCTAGCAACTTTGTTGGCTGGCTGCTGGCTGGCTGGCTGAGCGGCGGCCACTGCTCCTGCTGGCATCCCGCGTTGCGTTGCGTGCGATCAACACAGATCGGCATGCGAAATGCCAGCGTGCACGTGGTCATTAGATGAGGCTGAAGCTCATTCGAGTTGTCTCTCGGGTGCCTTTGTTATTATCACCGTCGGGTTTCCATTCCAAGGAAATGCACATTCGTCGGCGTGACTTGTCATCATTCACCGGCCACATCCAGCCGCTGCTTGGTCTTGTTTCCCTGATGGGCACACTCGACATCTCACCATAGTTCGCACCTGACATTCAACCGGGAGTCCGTCTGGTGTGGCAGTGTCAGCCACATCCTCTTCCTCTGGGCTCTCATGGTTGGTTGCTGGTGCCGTTGCCTGCGGCCGGTCTGGATTGACCGACCGGATTTGCCCACTCACTGCCCCCAAACGTGATGAGATGGCTGACGCTGGACGGCTTACGTCTTGAGGCCGGGTCGCACCACAGCTCTGTCTGGGCAGGTGACTCGAGCAGCGATCAAGAAAACGATTCGGATTGACATCCCGCGTGGGAGGTCGTAGGCTGACTGCCCAATGGGAGTGTTTCCTCCCACTCGGGAACACTACTATTTCCTGCTCAGGCAACCCCTGCATCAGATCGCGACCGGCCCAGGACACACTGGTCTTCAGATACCTCGCTGTCAAGCGCTGAGACGTGATGGGATCAAGAGCATTCTTCTGATGACCGATGACGATGGCCCACGTCTTGCAGCAGCCTCATACGCACGACTCAAATCGTCATCTGCTCGCAGCTGTACAGGCGCGGGCAAATATGCTCTCGGGAGCCAAGTCATTTCGCTGCATAAACTCATGGCCGCAGCTTCTGGTGCGGCCTCTTGACTCGGGTTGTTCTTGGGCCTCCCAAGGTCTACCTTACCAGCCGTCTAGCGTGGCTAGCACGCATGCTTGCAAGCCCGCGCAACGTCGCTTTCTTGCTAGGCCCCGTCGGCAAGGCTACTTCCCGTTCCCCCCCTTGCCTCTCCTTCCTTACCTACCGGTCTAGGCGCCGACCGGCCCGCTGGATGTACGATCTCGCTCCTGGTTAAATCGGCGATGCAAGATCGAGAGTAGCGGTGAGTGTTAGATGTCAAAAAAGTCTAATTCTACTCCTGTCGCGATTTCAATGAGGCTGACCGAGCCGGCCCTTGACAGTGTCTTCAAGTGACCGTTGTTTGGTGCTCACTGAGCCTCAAGATATTCCGAGGTTCAGCCCGGCGCTGCCTTGGCACTTTGCTGATGTGTCGCCTTATGGTTTGGACTCCGATATCCTGGGATCAGCGAGACGGACAATGTGTACTCGCATCCGCCGGCGGACCGCGGGTCGGTGGCTCTAAGAGCTTACTTCAGATGGCCCCAAGACGCTTGAGGGCCCGCCCAGGCGGGCACTACGCGGAGTCGATGCCTTCTACGACCAGAGACATGAGAGATATACAGAGGCCAATGTGATGGGACTTCACATTCACACCACCGACCGGTTATCTCCTCTGTCCAAGTTTGAGAAATTCCGGGACATGCGCCGACGCCGCAACGCGGTTCCGAAGGTCACATGGTACATGCCTCTGGGACTGTATATCACGAAGTATCCGAGCTCTCGGATCAATGTCCAAGCAAACGAAGCACGAAGCTAGAGGCTAGCTCTTGTGGGAATCGACGGAGGGCAGCAACAGTTTGCGAGCATCTGAGGTGCGGGTGTGTGCAGAGTCTCTCGAAGGGGAGGAGTGCCTCCTTGGTCAAGTGATCACATTGAGATGCTGTGTTTCCTCTTTGGCTCTGTCAGACGTCACACCCGGCCGAAGCACGGAAGATCCAGGCCTGGATCGTCGACGCCTCGTCGGCTTCGGTTGGCTGATGGGGTCGCGCTGGATCTCCACGTTCGTTGCGGAAGCAGGTGAGAAATGAGACGCTGAGGGACAGGTGCTAGTTCGAGGGGCGGCCTCGAAGTCTGGTGTATGGGTGCACACCCCATCCACTCGACTTCAGTCTTCCACGAAGTCTCCTCATACAACCACGAGCGGGACAGTGACGTGGCTGTGGACAGGCGAGCGGAGATCACTTCGAGACGGCTTGCGCTCTATGGGTCATCCCCAGGTCAAGTGGCCATCGCCTCGCGCTGTGCGCTGGAAAGCAACCAGACGGGTGTCGTCAGCACGAAGTCGGCTCGGCGCTGAGGGGTTTGCGCGTGTGTGTACGTTCACGAGTGTGTGTCGTCTCGAGCAAAGATGCCCATCGCCTTGCCTGCCATGGACGCTCCATCTTTGCCTGTTAGGCATTGGTGCAGTGGTCGAGAACAACTAGCTGCGCCTGTGGAGGGTTGTTGAGCTAAGGCGGAGGAACCCATGTGTGACGTGACGCTGTTGGCGTCCAGATGCCATGCCGCAAGCAAGCCACGATCAACACCGCATGCATTGAGGAGGGGGCTCTGCGGGGAATATCACAAGCAAATGTGATGCCCCTTGTTTGTTTACCACACAGCAGGGCGGTGGTTGGGCTCGAACCTTGACTGATGGAATTTCCCATCGAACCAAAGTGCCAGCCATCCCTCACGACGAGGGTGCGTCGCGGTGCGGGCTAAACTCCTCCGTCACTGTGCGTCCATGGCGGTTGGTTTGGTGTTGACAGCTTCACTAATGCCGACACATCTCCTTGGCTGTGGCGTCTGGGGAAACCCCCATCACGGCCTCGAATAGGTATCCCGGCAGGCGGCTCAACGCGATCAGATGTGATACTCCCTGATCTAGAGGTTGGTTGCACAGCAGCCGGTCAGGCGAGGTAGGATTGTCCTAGCAATTGTCTGGCGCTCGTTTATGCAGTGGCTGATATTGGATAGGCACCCAACTCATCTTATATCGGATGATTGTCAGGGTCATCGTGATGCTACCAACTCTGCCTCACTCTTGCAGCATGCACCGCGACAAAACACGGCGAGCCGTGTTGTATCAATGGTCTGGAGGTTGCTACCACCATCGAATGAGAGAAATCCTGGCAGATCTGGTAGTCCAGGCCCGATGCAAGCTTGCGGCATCATGACGGAGCAAGGATCGATGTCACTACGACAGCCCGAAGGGATCTGCCACGAGGGAAAACAAGATCAATGGGCGTTCCAGACCGAGCACCGGGAATGGAGGCCTGGCGTTGGTACACCACCTCGTTGCGCCTCCTCCCTGGGTGCTGTTGCATATCACGAAAAGAGGGGACCATCGCCTCTTGAACCCTCCGTGCAGGTAGCTGGCAAGCAGGTAGCCAGGGCGTACAGTAGTGGACAAAGACAATGCGGAGCTACAGCACCAAGGGAAATGGGTTGGCACCACCACGAGAGGTAGGATGCTTAGGATGGGGTGCCATCAGAGGGATTCCCCATGGTACGCCCTCCAGTGAAGTTGCAGGCCCTCGACTTGGACATATGCAACCTACCTGAAGAAGAAAGCATGCCTACCCTTTCAGGTAAAGCTGACCCGGATTTGAGCCTCTTCCTCCAGGCTCTCGCACTGTCTCATGGAAACAGCAATTACACAGTCTCTCGAGATACAGCGAGTACCGTGATCGGTGTGAAGAGATTCCACGGCCCCGAGTGTAGTCGAGCTCGAAGCTAGTCAACCCACAGACATCCTTTCCCCGCGTTTTCAATGGTGCGAACCTATGGCCATCTCTGTTTCAGGGGTGTGGAGGAGTTGTCGCTGGAGCTGGGAGGGTCCCTGAAAAGGGTCTGCTTCTGGGCTCATGTCTTTCCTGGCACTTGCGGGGCATTTCTTCGGACGCAGGAGAAACGCCCATGCGGGCTGCACTTTGTCGCCGGAGTGAAGGGTCCACCGGCTGGGCTGGACTGGACGTTAAGGTCCGCAATCTTGGCTTGGCTTGGTTGGGAGGTTTCTCTCCATAGCTCCCGGAGCCGGAAGTCTCCCCCCTTGATGAGGGGCAGCGCTGCAGCTCGGACACGACGTGGTCGGCCACAGCTACTGGACAGGAGTGGAGGGGAAGGCGAAAGGAATCTCGGCCACCAACTTGACTCCACAACTCTGCACTGGTCTGAAGCGAAACCAAAGCCCCTCCGCCACTGCACTTGGAGTGGTCGTGGAGGTGTGAGGAGGCCCGCCACCGCCGCCTCAGACGGGGCCGTTGTTGTCTGCCTGTGAGGCGGGTGGCGACTCCCTCAACAGAAAAACTTTTTTCTGTTTGATAATTATCGCTGGCCACCGATATCAAGATTGAAATCTGACACACAAACTCACACACGAGATAAGAGCCTCTTGCACCTTATCAAACACAACGGGCAACCCTACGCCCGCTGATCTCCACCGCCGGTGTCAGGCTAGGCCGGCCGTCTTTTATGCAGAAGAACGCAATGGGAGATATGCTAGAAGTACGCAACATTGCATTGCAGCATGACGAGCTTGTATGGTAGAGGTATCTCTTTCCTCAAGGGTTCCCCTTGGCGCGCCGTGCGTACTGGCCTCGACTGTTCGGGCATTTTGACCGTTGTTGTCTGTCCCCCTCGCACCAACCGTGTGTCGGCGCGAGAAATCGGGCGAGCTTGGGTGGACTATGAGATTGCCGTTTTGACGCCGTGCTCGCCGGGACCCCTGGGCACGGCTCCCGAGCCTCTACAGTGCAGTACATGGCAGATTGTAGATAGGCCAGGCTACAGTAGCCAGTTCCCAAGGCAAGCCAGGCTGCACGGGTTCGGAGAGGACCCTGGTGTGCGCGCAGACTACAGCTAAAAACCTGTCAGCAAGGGCTGGGGCGGGAACAACGCTGCCGAGCACCGGATCTCCGGATCTGCCGGGTCTACTGGCCTGGCGCCATGGGGAATCAGGTCATTGCTGACCGCACGATACCGGGTTTTGCCAGAAATCCCAGTGTTCTGTCACATTGATTGCCATCAGGAATCTACAGCTACGGTACCAAGTAATAGCACCCAGGACCCCGAATCCCCGCGCCCCCAGCCCGCGGGGGATCCACAGAATCTGTCAATTTGGTGAAAAGATGTGGAACCTGGGCAGCCTGGCCGGTCGATGAAAGACTGGGGCAACTGAACTGAGCAGTGGGTCATTATCATACGACGTTTCGCCCTGCCGGCTGCGCTGGGCGACTCGACTCGTCTCGATACAGTAGATGGGTAGGTCGGATGAGGGCGTTCGTTTGTCAACACCCTCATGAACGATGACCTACTTGTTTCGACATCTTGGCTAGGCCCCGCCGAGGGGGAACCATCAACTATTAATTTTGCAATATAAACGACACCATCTCGTCTTATCTTGATGTTTATTCCCGCACCGCAAACGGGATACGACAGCAACTCATCAGCCAAGACCCGCATCCTCATACCAAAAGGGTTGCCTACCGTGCAGAGGTTTTATTTGGGAGGGTTGGGGGAAGGCATACACAGAATATGAGCGAATTTGTAAGCCTGGCTCGCCATCCTGGCCCTCGATGACTCGCGCCCT